>CM076665.1:0-560000 GCA_038496675.1 Rachycentron canadum
GTAGACATATATTATATGATCTCTGTAGACCTGTATGACCTGTTAACCTGTCGACCCATAGATCTGTGTGACCTTTAGACCTGTATGACCTCTATGACCTGCAAACCTGTATGACCTCTATGACCTGTTAACCTGTTGACCTGTAGATATGTATGACCTGTTTGACCTGTAAACCTGTCGACCTGTATATCTCTATGATCTGTAAACATGGATGACCTTTAGACTTGTGGACATGTATGACTTGTAGACTTATAGACTACAAGTCATACAGGTCATACAGTTCTACAATTCACATAGGTCTACAGGTCTGCAGGTCATACAGGTCTACAAGTCATAAAAATTTACAGGTCGACAGATTTACAGGTCTACAGGTCTTACAAGTCAACAGGCCACACAAGTCATATAGGTCTATAGGTCATACAGATCTATACATATCATATTATATAGATCTACAAGTCTGCAGCTCATACAGGTTTACAGGTCATACAGATATCATATCATAGGTCTAAACGGTCTGCAGGTCATAAGGGTCTACAGATCATGTTGTTCTACAAGTCGACAGGTTTACAGGTTTACAGGTTTACAGGTCATAAAACTCTACAGGTTGACAGGTTTACAATTCCCCAAGTTATACAGCTCAGCATTATATAGGTCTACAAGTCTGCACTTCATACGGGTCTACGGGTCATACAGGTCATAAAGATCTAAATGTCGACAGGTTAACAGGTCATACAGATCTACAGGTCATACAGGTTTATAGTTCTACAGGTCATACAGGTTTACAACTCATACAGGTCATATAGGTCAACAGCAAATACAGATCTTCAGATATCATATTATATAGGTCTACAAGTCTTCAGCTCATACATGCCGACAGCTCATATTGGTCTACAAGTCAACAGGAATACAGGTCTACAGGTCATACAGGCCATAAAGGTCATATAAGTTTACAGTTCTACAAGTCATATGAGTCTACAGGTCATAAAAGTCATACACATCTACAGGTCAACAGGTTAACAGGTCATAAATGTCATATCGGTCTGGAGGTCACACAGGTCACACAGTTCACACAGATCACACAGGTCTACAGGTCAAACAGATCTCCAGGTAGATAGGTTTACATGTCTTACAAGTCATACATATCTACAGGTCATACATGTTCACAGCTCATATATGTCTATGGGTCATAGATGTCTACAGCTCATTCAAGTCTGAAGGTCATACAGGTCATACAGGTCTACAAATTTCAATCTGCAGGTTATACAAGTCAGGTATCATCCAGGCCTCCAGGTTATACATGTCTACAGAAATATGGGTCTACAGGTAATATGGGTCTACAGATATCAAACATATCTTCAGGTCATACATGTCTACAGATATATGTATACAGACCATACAGTCATACAGGGATACAAGTTATACAAGTCATACAAGTCATTGGATCACACAGGTTTACAGATATCCTACAGGTCACACAGGCCATACAGGTCTACAGGTCATACATGTCTACAGGTCGACAGGTTTATAAGTATACAAGTCATACAGATGTTATATTTTTTGTTTAAAAGTCTGTAGGCCATATAGACATACAGGTCGACAGGTTTACAGACCCTTACATCGACTGAGGAAAAACTCAAAACAAAAACCCTTTTAACAGGGAAAAAAAGAGAAACCTCATGGTGAGCAACAGAGGAGGGATCCCTCACCCAGGACTGGCAGACGTGCAATAGATGTTGTATACAGACAAGAAAACGGGTAACAATACAGAATATGCACAGATGGAAATGGTGTGCAGGAGTTAATGAAGGCAGTTTTTGGTGGGAGGGAAGGCAGGGAGAGTCAGGCAGCTTAATGGGGGTAATGGGTGGTAGACCAGTTCCTGGGAGCGAAGAGCAGGTCGGTTTAACAGCAGGGGTAAAAGGGGGAAAGGGGGTGATGCAGGGGGCGGTTGGTGGAGATAGATGGAGATAGATGGAGCTTCCGTGGATCTGTGGAAACACAAATAGAGAGAGAGCGAGACACCAAGACCAAACAACAAGGTGCAGTTGATAGTGAAAATGATAATTTAAAGTGTGGGAGAGGAGAGGAGAGGAGAGGAGAGGAGAGGAGAGGAGAGGAGAGGAGAGGAGAGGAGAGGAAAGAGCTCCATGTAACCTGATGTGTCCCCCAGCGGTCTAAGCCTATAGCAGCATAAGAATGGTTCAGAGCTACCTGAACCGGCCCTAACTAAACGCTCTGTCATAGAGGAAGTTTTTAACCCTAATCTTAAATGTAGTGAGAGTGTCTGCCTCTCTGACCCATGGAGAGAGTTGGTTCCATAGTAAGGGAGCCCGATAACTGAAGGCTCTACCTCCCAGTCTGTTTTTGAAGATACTGGGAGTCACTAACAGACCTGCATGCTGGGAGCGAAGTGCTCTGGAAGGATAATAAGGGACTATGAGGTCTTTCAAATAAGATGGAGCTTTTTTATTAAGGGCTTTATAAATCAGCAGAAGGATTTTGAAGTCGACCCGATATCCTACAGGAAGCCAATGGAGAGAAGCTAAAGTGGGAGAGATGTGTTCTCTTTTACTAACTCCTGTCAATAACCTTGCTGCAGCGTTCTGGACTAACTGCAGACTCTTGAGAGAGTTTTTCGGACATCCTGACAACAGAGAGTTACAGTAGTCCTGCCTAGAGGTGATAAATGCATGTACTAGTTTCTCAGCATCACTCTGAGAGAGGATATTCCTAATTTTGGCTATGCTGCGCAGGTGAAAAAAGGCAGTCCTAGTCACATGTTTAATGTGTGAGCTGAATGAAAGGTCTTGGTCAAATATTACTCCAAGGTTCCTTGCGGTCATACTAGAGTTCAGGTTGATGCCATCTAGATAAGCAATCTGCAAAGAGAAGGTGTCCCTGAGATGTTTAGGTCCAAACACAATGACCTCTCTTTTACAGGTCATACAAAGCTACAGGTCAACAGGTTTAGAAGTCTACAGGTCAACAGTTAATACAAGTTATATAGGTCTACAGGTCTGCAGGTCATACAGTTCAACAGGTTATACTGATCTACAGGTTCAGAGGTTTACAAGTTTAAAGGTCTACAGATATCCTACAGGTCATACAGGTCTACAGGTTTAAAGGTTTAGATGTCTACAGGTCAACAGATCATACAAGTCATGCCGATCAAAAGGTAAACAGGTTTACAGGTATATATATACACGTTGACAGTTTTACAAGTCTACAAGTCGTACAAATCTCCAGGTCAACAGGTTTACAAGTCTACAGGTCATACAGGTCATACAGGTCATACAGATCTACAGGTAGACAGGTTAAAAGGTCATACAGGTCATATAGGTCTGTAGTCCTTCAAGTCATACAGGTCTACATATATCATACAGGTCTACAGGTCACACAGGTCTACAGGTCAGATACGACTGCAGGTCATACAATTCATACATGTCTACACATGACATACATACAAGTCGACAGGACATACAGATCTACAGGTTGACAGGTTTACATGTCTACAGATCATACAGATATCATATGTCTCCACGTATGAAGGTCATACAAGTCTACAGGTCATCAAGGTCATACAGTTAGACAGGTTAACAGGTCATACAGGTCATATTGGTTCTCGAGTCATAAAGGTCATGCAGGTTTATAGATCACACAGATCTACAGGTGGCCAGGTTTACAGTTCTACAGGTCTGAAGGTCATATAGGTCTTACAGGTCTACATGTCACACAGATTGTAGGTCGACAGGTCTGCAGGTCATACAGGTCTAAGGGTCATACAGATCTATAGGTCGACAGGTTAACAGGTCATACAGGTCATATTGGTTCTCGAGTCATAAAGGTCATGCAGGTTTATAGATCACACAGATCTACAGGTGGCCAGGTTTACAGTTCTACAGGTCTGAAGGTCATACAGGTCTACATGTCACACAGATTGTAGGTCGACAGGTCTGCAGGTCATACAGGTCTAAGGGTCATACAGATCTATAGGTCGACAGGTTAACAGGTCATACAGGTCGTATAATTCTGCAGGTCATACAGGTCATATAGCTCTATAGGTCTACAAATCATAAAAATCTACAGGACGACAGGTTTACTGGTGATGCATCTCATACAGGTCTACAGGACATACAAGTCATACATATCTACAAGTCATACATGTTTACAGCTCAGACATGTCTATGGGTCATACTTGTCTACAGATCATACAAGTCATATAGGACTACAAATTTCCAGTTCTGCAGGTTATACAAGTATACAGGTATCATCCAGGCCTGCAATACATGTCTACAGAAATACTGGTCAACAGGTCATATGGATCTACAGATATCATACATGTCTTCAGGTCATACAAGTCATACAGATCTATGGGTCATACAGATTTTCAGATATCCTACAAGTCACACAGGACATACAAGTCTGCAGGTCATATATGTCTACAGCTCATATAAGTCTACAAGTCATGCAGGTCATATAGCTCTATAGGTCTATAAGTCATACAAATCTACAACTCGACAGGTTTACAGGTCTACAGGTCATACAGGTCTACAGATATTATATCAAATACGTCTACAGGTCTGCAGTTCATACAAATCTACAGATCATACAATTCTACAGTTCGACAGGTTTACAGGTCTACAAGTCATACACATATCATATTATATATGTTTAAAAGTCTGCAGGTCATACAAGTCTACAGGTTGATAGGTTTACAGGTCTGCAAGTCATACAGATATCATGTTATGTATGTCTACAAGTCTGCAGGTCATACAGATATACAGGTCGAAAGGTTGACAGGCCTACAGGTCATACAGGTCATACATATCTACAGGTCATACATATGTACAGGTTGACAGGTTAACAGGTCATACAGATGATACAGGTTTGCAGGTCATACAGGTCATACAGGTCTACAGGTCATACATATATATACAGGCTGACAGGGTCACAGTTCCACAGGTCATACAGGTCATCATATTATAGATGTCTCCAAGTCTGCAGGTCATACAGGTCTACAGGTCATACAGATCGACACATCGAGAGATTTAGAAGTTGAAAGGTCATATATTTTTGCAGGTAATACAGGTCATACAGGTCATACAGATCTACAGGCTGACAGGTTCACAGGTCTACAGGTCACACAGGTCTACAGATATCATATCATATATGTCTACAGGTATGCAGGTCATACAATGTTACAGGTCATACAAGTCTACAGGTCGACAGGTTTCCAGGTCTATAGGTCTACAGATATCCTAAAGTTCATACAGGTCTACAGTTACCATAGGTCTACAGGTCTGCAGGTTATATAAGACTACAGGTCATACACGTCATACATGTACACAGATCATACTGGTCTACAGACATCCTACCGGTCATATAGGTCATACAGATCTACAAGTCATACATGTTTACAGCTCATATAGGTCTACAGGTCACACAGGTCAACATTTTATACAGTTCATATAAGTCAGGTCATACAGATGTACAAGTCAATGGGGTTTACAGTTCTACAAGTCATGCAGGTCTACAGATATTATATCATATATAGGTCTACAGGTCTGCAGGTCATACATGTCTATAGGTCATACAGGTCTATAGATATCATATTATATATGTCTACAAGTCTGCAGGTCATACAAGTCTACAGGTCATACATCTCTACAGGTCTACATATCATACAGGTCTACAGGTCATACAGGTCAACAGTTTATACAGGTCCTATAAGACTACAAGTCGACAGGTTACCAGGTCATACAAGTCTATAGGTCATAAAAATCTACAGGTCGATAGGTTTACAGGTCTACAGGTCAACAGGTCATACAAGTCATATAAGTCTATAGGTCTACAGGTCATACAGGTCTAAAGGTCATACAGCACTACAGGTCATACAAGTCTTATGGGTCTACAGATATCATACAGGTCATTAGGCCATACAGGTCAACAGGTCATACAGTTCAGATCGGTCATATTGGTCTAAAGGTCATACAGAACTACAAGTCAACAGGTTTACATGTCTACAGGTCATAAAGGTCTACAGATATAATTTCATATAAGTCTACAAGTCTGCAGGTCAAACAGGTCTACAAGTCATACAGATCTACAGGTTGGAAGGTTAACGAGTCATATATGTCATTTGCGTTTGCAGGTCATACAGGTCATACAGTTCATACAGGTCAACAGGTTATCAGGTCATACAAGTCATATAAGTTTGCGGGTTATACAGGTCATACAAGTATACAGGTCATACAGAACTACGGGTCGACAGGTTTATAGGGCTAAAGGTCATACGTGTCTTGACAGGTTATCAGGTCCTACAAGTCATATAAGTCTGCAGGCTAAACAGGTCATACAAGTCTACAGGTCATACATATCTACATGTTGACAGGTTTATAGGTCCACAGGTCATACAGCTAAGTAATACAAGAATGCAGATCTACAGATCGACAGGTTAAGAGTTCAAATAGGTCACATTGTTCTGCAGGTTATAGAGGTCACACAGGTCTACAAGTCATTCAGATCCACAGGTCAACAGGTTTACAGGCCTACAGGTCATACAAGTCTACAGGCCAAACAAGTCATATAGGTCCATAGGTCATACAGATTTAAAGATATCATATTATATATGTCTACAAGTCTGCAGCTCATACAGGTTTAGAGGTTTACAGGTTTAGATGTCTATACGTCAACAGGTCATATAAATCTACAGGTCAACAAGTTTACAGCTCTGAATGTTATACACGTCATACAGATCTATAGGTTGACAGGTTGAGAGGTCATACAGGTCATACAAATCTACATGTCGACAGCTTTAGAAGTCTACAGGTCAACAGATCATACAAGTTATATAGGTCTACAGGTCTGCAGGTCATACATTTCTTCAGATCATACATATCTACGGGTCGACAGGTTTACAGGTCCACAGGTCCACAGGTCATACAGCTAAGTAATACAGATATACAGATTGACAGGTTAAGAGTTCAAATAGGTCACATTGTTGTGCAGGTCATAAAGGTCATACAGATCTACAGGTCATTCAGATCTACAGGTCAACAAGTTCAGAGGTCTGCAGGTCAACAGTTAATACAAGTTATATAGGTCCAAAGTGGATAAAGGTCAACAGATATCATATCATTTCATTCTACTGGTCTGCAGGTCATACAGTTCTACATGTCGACAGGTGAACATGTCTACAGGTCATAAAAGTCATACAGATCTAGAGGTTAACAGGTCATATAGGCTATACAGATCTACAGGTCAGACAGGTTTATAGGTCTACAGGTCATACAAGTCTACAGATATCATATCATATGGGTCTTGAGGTCTGCAGGTCACACAAGTCTACAGCTCATACAGAGTTATAGGTTTACAGGTTAACAGGTCATATCGTTCTGCAGGTCACAAAGGTCATACAGGTCTACCGGTCATACAGGTCTACATGTCGACAGATTCACATGTCTACAGGTCAAGAGATCTGAGAGGTCTACTGGTCATACATGTTTTCTGATCATACAGATATACAGATATAGGTCTGCAGGTCTGCAGGTCATATAGGTCTACAATTCATCCAGATCTACAGGTTGACAAGTTTACAGATCTACAGGTAATACAGGTCATACAGATCTATAGATCGACAAGTTAACAGTTAAAATAGGTCACATAGGTCTGCAGGTCATAGAGGTCATTCAGGTCTACAGGTCATACAGAGCTACAGCTGGACAGGTTTAGAGGTCTACAGGTCTGCAGGTCACACAGGTCTACAATTCATACAGCTCTACAGGTCAACAGGTTCACAGGTCAACAGGTCATACAGGTCAACAGGCAACACATGTCATACAGAGCTACAGGTCATACAAATCTACAGGTTGACAGGTTTATAGGTGTTGTGGGTATAGTTCATATGAAGACACTGTTTTTCACTGCTTTTGTTAACTGCACATGCCTGCAAAACAGAGTAATAAAAGTCAGAACATTCGTACCATTCGTACCTGGTGCGAAGCAGGAGGATCCGACTTGACGAGAAGCAGAGACGATTAGTGACAGAAATATAGAATAACAAGAAGTGGGCTGGTACCAGGGAGAAAAGAAACTACCTCATACTAGGAGAAAACATCCAAACAGACCCTAGATATGTGATTTAGGTGATCATATAATCCTGACATATAGAAAGGAGAGCCAATCAGGAGTGGGGTCACGCCCTAGTTACACCTCCAAGAGGCGGACTTAACAAAGCACATTTAGGAAACAGACACTGGAATTCTTGTCAGATCGGATCGTTCTGAGCAGCAGTTTGTGTTGCACCAACTGATCTCCATTTCTGCAGAAATGTAATAAAAGGAACTTATACTTTATTCAACTCTGGCTCTTTGTCTCTGCATCCCCACATCAACGGACCCGGAGAGACGGTGTAATAGGGCTGGTCTCAACATATGGGGGCTCGTCCGGGATGTGGTAAGAGTAGTAGGACGGAGCATTCGACCCTAAAAGAATTTCTTCACGAACGGAGGACAAGGACACAAGCCGGCACTAAAAGAAGGTGAGCAGAAACCTATTACTAAAATTCTGCACATTGAATACGACTAAAACTGTGTCCAGTTCAACGTGAAATGTGGAAATTCCACTAAAAGAATAAGTATAAGTTTAAGTTGAAGTTAAAGTAAAGTACAAATTTAATAGTTAAAATCCTCCTGCAAGTGAAAAAGCACGGTGGAGGTATTTCTTCTGTAAAATAGAAAAGAAGGAATAAGGGTGTAAAAGCAGATCGACCTTGGGTGTGGCAAACCCCACCTGCGACTCGACGGGGTCCAGGAAGACTGGGACGGGGTCCCGGTTAGCTGGGTTGGAGGCCCGGGGGTGAGGTCCCTTAAATACTACTTGTCACAAGGATAGGCATTGAATCAGGGTGGGTTAAAGTCCCAGCCTGAGCCTTCTGTGACATTTAAATAATCTTAAGAGGGTACGAGGCCCGTGTAGTGTCTAGGCAAAGACAACTCACAAACACGTCTGCTAAAAAGGAATAAGGAAAAAGGAATAAGGAAAAAGGAATAAGGAAAAAGGAATAAGGAAAAAGGAAAAAAGTATAAAGGATAATACATGCATGAAGTGATAAATATGTAAATAATGTTTGTGTTGTATAATATGTATTTAACTGTACGATAGGGACAAGGGGAGTGGGAAAATAAAACTCTGAGAATTTTTGTGTGAAGCTCGGTGCCAGTGGCAGTGTCTTGAAGTGAACTGTAAAAGTCAACAGAGGAAACCTATCGGTGCTAATGTAATCTGTTGATGTGGTGGGAAACCTAACGGTGCTAACAGAACACCACCGGTTCACCTCTCAGAAGGGGCAGTTGCTCGGCCAGTGGCATACAAACTGTCTGGCTGTCAGACACCGAGTGTAGCACCAGTCAATAAACAGCACGGTCTGTAATAAGCTGAAAAACTCAGAGTTTAGAGAACATGCGCGGGGAGTTTGATAGAGAAACATATGACGGAGGGTGGGGCCCAGGGGGACCCTGGTTAAATCTACAAGTTCAAGTAGATAACACTCTCAAGGCATTGGGAGCCACATGTAAATCAGGGGAAAGGGAAAAGAAAATGAAAAATGCCAAAGAAAAAATGGAACATCTGATCAAAGAAAAAGGGAAAACATTGCTATGTAAAGGCCCCTTAGGAAGATGGTTATTAGATGAAATTACCAAAGCAACAGCTAAGCGGGAGGATATGAAAGAGCAGGGAAAACGAGCCGGTGTGTTACAGAAACCAAAGTGGAGGAGAAAAGTGGATGAATGTGAAGAGGAACGCCAGGTGTGGTCTGAACTGACGCTCTGCTGGAACAGCCTGAAACATCTGCACCAACATCAGCCAGACAACAAAGTGGTAAATGCATCTGACACACCCGCACGTCCACCTCCCTATGCGCCTCATACAACAGGACAGTATCCCACTTTTTACATCAAGAATGGAACATTGGAAATAAAAGATGCAGGCACTGTTGGCCCGCCCTCAGATGCTACTAGTATATGTGGAGGGTCGGAGTGTCCATCATAGCAGAACCCCACTTACAGCAGGCAACACCACCACCCACAGAGTTAAGAAGAGGCTATCAATCAGCACAAACACACACTCAATTAGAGAGAAGACAGGGGGAAGGGGGACCTGTTCCTTTCTCAGATAGACATAAGAGAGAAAGAGATGAACAGTGGAAGGAATTTAGAGAGACTGTAGCAGGACTTAGAAAGTGGAGACAGGACCAAGGAGAAAGATGGGAGGCAAGGGAAGAAGCAAAGACACGGGAAAAGGCGAGAGCAGCAGAAGAAGAGAGACTGAGAGAGCAGTCACGGAGATGGCAGGAACAGGAAGAAGCCAGTCGCAAACGAGTAAGAATAAAAGCTAAAGGACAGGAAGGGGGTACAGGAAAAAAAGTAACAATACGGGGAAGATTTGAAGCTAGGGCAGAAGAAAGTGAGGAGTGCAGCGAAATAGACAGCGACGAAGTAGACAGCGATGATGGAAGTAGAGGAGGCTCAAGTTCAATAGCATGTACCAAGTTGGCCAGGATACGAGACGACTGTACCAGAAGTGCAGAAAAGACGGTCCAGGTCGCTACTCGAGCTAATGAGGCATTGATAAGGAGATCTGAGAGACTGCAGCCAAAGAGGTTACACGATGCACAAGACAGCGTGCAGTTTATGGGTCCTCTCACCGTATCAGGAGGACAGAGAAACAAATATCGACCCTTTTCAATAGGAGATGTACAAGCCATGGTAGATAAATTGCCTCCAGTAACAGATGGAGGGAATATGTGGCTGAGCAAGTTGGATACGCTGACAGCTGGACAGACTTTAGCATTGGGAGATTTTAGAGCAGTGGGAGCACGGTGTATGACTCCGGGTGACATGAGAGAAATAGAGATAGATGCAGGCACTAGGAATAAATCAGATGAAACACCTTTCACTCAGATCTATACACAGATAGGCAAGGTCATGCGCGACAAGTGTCCCTTGCCCAACGCTGCCACAATGCGAAAAATGAAATGGGATCCCAAACAGAATCCCCGAGAATTTATAAATGAGGCCAAAGAACGTTGGGTGAAACAAACAGGTCATTATCCAGGGAAAGCAGGATCCCAAACAGAATGGTTCAGACAGGCTGTGTTGAACGGAGTACCAAACGAGGTGCAACAAATCATGAAAAATAATCCAGACATGTTGGGGTGCGAGCGTCACGTATGGGAGAAGCATCTGGTCCACCATCTAAATGTAGCACAAGATAAAACACTTCAAGAGCAGAAAGAAATGGAAGATCTCCAATCACAATTACTAAAATTACAGTTGAATAAAGCTAGACAGGAGGTTAACGATAAAAAGAAAGGCAAATCTGAACCTACCAAAGTGATGGTGCAGGCACCACAGGGGACATGGGGAGGGGATACAGAACCGGCTTTTCCGGACCTGTATCCAGCACCCCCTTGGGAACCACACCCACACAGGGGACGGGGAGGATTTAACAGACTAAGTGGGGGACCAGTACGGGCTGGCCCTAGAGGAGGTGGAGGACAGGGGGCGTACGGAGGAAACCGTGCGTGTTTCATTTGTGGCGACCCCAGTCACTGGGTCAAAGACTGTCCATACAACATGTTCCAACACAGAGGAGGACCTTATGGCAGAGGAAGAGGAGAAGGGGGTCGCGGACGCGGACACCCACCTCACAACCAGGGGGACGGAGTAAGGCAGTTCCCTGCTTGGTATGATCAGGAGTGACACACCCCACAGAGGCGCCCCGACAAGCACTTAACGGCAGAACCAGTGCTGTCTGTGGCAGTAGATCAGAAAACACTGCCTTTTCTTGTGGATACAGGTGCCACTGTGTCTACTATTAAAACTGTGCCAAAAGACTCTCTATCTGATGAAGTCATCACTGTAATGGGTTTCTCTGGGGTATCAACCACTCTGCCATACACTAAACCGCTTCCTACACAGCTGGGGAATCAGACTGTTTTGCATTCATTTGTATACTCTCCAAAAGTGCCTACGAACTTGTTGGGACGAGACCTATTGACTCGCCTGGGAGCCACTATACTTTCACCAGAAGGACTGACCGTTACATTGCCGGATGGGACATGTATGACATGTCAAAATGATAATGGGGCATGTGGGGGCCAATATCTTCTCCAGCCTATAGAAGAGAGAGCAGCAGATCTATATTGGGGTTTATTACACAGTGAAACTCAACAGCACGGTGGAATCCTGTCAGCTTACCTGAAATGGAAACCTTGGATCTCTGGGATGCACCCGTACGTGACTCCCCCTGACCCACCACATGTTACACTTTTCTATGACAGACAAAACACAGAATGGTATGAGGATCAATTTAAAGAACAGGTTGAGGGACTAGATTGGACAATTCACACTGAGAAAATTTATGTAGCACGAGTAGGGGTAGCAGCAGGAGTGGTTTTGACGACGGAGCAGAAAAAATGGTATATGATGGAGGAAGAAGCGGCTCCACACGTCTCCCTCGCTCTACACCCAGACCATCAGGCAAAAGAATTGGGATCTATTGTTAAAACAGCAGAGGCTCAAACTGATTGGCAGCGCACCGAAATGCCTTATGTTTGGTACTCCCCAACAACTCAGATATATAGAATAGACGTTACAGGACAAGACACCGCCTTGTTAGAGCATGTACAGTTGTCCAGACATCATGGAAGGGAGAAAACAGACCATCCTGACACTGATGCGATCCTACAGGACCTACCACATTCCCTATGGGCAACAGGACCGACAGATGTTGGTAAGGTAGAGTGTACACCTATCTCTTTTAAGCTTAACACATCTGACCCTATTTGGGTCAGACAGTATCCACATAAACCTCGTGCTGAGCTAGGGATAGCTGATACCATTACAGGACTATTACAAAAGGAGGTGCTTGTACAATCTAACTCCAGGTGGAACACATCTATTTTACCGGTCGAGAAAAGGAACACAGGTAAATTTAAAATGGCACATGACCTTAGAGCAATAAACGCAGCTCTTAATACCAAGACAATACCTGTGCCTAATCCATACATGGCGTTAACTAATCTAGATCCTCGTCACCAGTGGTTCACGTGCATAGATCTGGCAAACGCTTTCTTTTGTCTCCCACTTGCAGAAGAGTGCAGGGACATATTCTCATTTACATATCAGGGTCGCCAGCTCACATATACACGATTGCCTCAAGGTTTTGCTCTGTCTCCAGGTATTTTCAACCAAGTGCTGAAAGAGACGTTAGCGGACTGTGACTTGCCGGCCGAGGTAACCCTGGTCCAATATGTTGATGATCTACTTCTGGCTGCTCCTACGGCGGCACTCTGCTTACGAGCAACTCAGATCGTCCTATCACATCTGGCGGTAGAGGGATTCAAAGTTAGTAAAAGCAAACTACAGGTAGCCAGGAGAGTTGTATCATTTTTGGGTCGTCAGATTTCACAGAAGGGTTCAGGATTGTCAGCAGAACATAAGACAACCATTTTACACCACCCTAAACCACTGACTGTAAAGGACATGTTGTCTTTCTTAGGTCTGACGGGGTACAGTCGAAGTTACATACCCAATTACACTGGACTGACTGCCCCATTGCGAGGCCTGATCAAAGAACATGGTATGCGTGCGCTTACTGCCACTCTTACCTGGACGACTGAGGCTGAACATGCATTTATTGAACTTGAACAAAGCTTGGCTACAGCTTCCGAACTGGCCATACCAGATTACTCTGCACCGTTCTTTTTGGATGTTTCTGGAACAAACATTGGTGTAAATGGGGTGTTGTTCCAGAAAAAAGGGGGAGATAGAAAGGTGCTGATGTATATCAGTACAATGCTCGACAACATGGAAAAAAGACATCCAGCCTGCACACAACAGGTGGCGGACATTGCAAAAATCATTCAGAAAACAGCACATATAGTGATGGAGCACCCACTGCACATTTTGACAACACATAGTGTGGTAGCATATGTTAACTCCGCAACATTCACACTCACAGCAATACGCCAAAGGCGACTGTCAAAGATATTAGGAGCACCAAACCTCACGTTCACTCATGAAGGTATTAACATGGCTGACCAGATAGGATCAGGCGAACCACACCAGTGCACAGAAAAGGTACAGAAAGAGGAGAAAATCAGACCGGACCTCAAAGCTGAACCACTGACTGACGCTAGGAATCTCTTTACTGACGGATGTTGTTATAGACATGAACAACGGGGATTGATATCGGCAAATGCAGTAGTGGAACAGATGGATCAAGACACGTTAACCTTAAAGGCAGCAAAAATCACAGGACCCCAGTCAGCACAGAGAGCAGAAATATTGGCAGTAATAGAGGCTCTGAGGATAGGGGAAGGACAGGACATCAACATATACACTGACTCAGCATATGCAGTGGGCGCAGTACATGTAGAACTGCCACAATGGCTAAGATCAGGTTTTTTGACAGCAACTAACAAACCTATAAAACATGAGACTGAAATGAGACAACTAGCAGAGGCCTTGATGCTTCCACGAAAAGTGGCGGTGATAAAATGCAGAGGTCATGAGAAGGAGAACAGTCAAACTAAAAAGGGAAATGATGCAGCAGATATAGCCGCTAAAAAGGCAGCAGGATATGTACAGAACATGACAATGATATGCCCTGAGGAGGAAGACAAGACAGACAAAAGTGGAGAACTAAGTGAAATAAGAAGCGAACAAGACCAGGCCTCTCCACAGGAGAAAACACTGTGGGCAGCCAGGGGGTGTACTGTATCCACAGGGGTATGGAGAGGGCCAGATGGTAGAATCATACTACCTCCAAGTATAAGACAGACAGCCATAGCAGAGGCGCATGGAATAGGACATGTGGGAGTGACACAGATGATGAAAAATTTGGAACATTGGTGGCATCCATTTCTAAAAGATATGTGCAGAGAACATGTGAACACATGCAATGAATGTATGTTGTATAATACCAGACCGACTGTCAGACCACACCCAGGACGTTTCCCACTTGAGACAAAAACTGGGAGGGAAATTATCATTGACTACACTGACATGATAACCCCAGTGAAAGGGTTCAGATATCTGTTGGTATGTGTGGATGCGTATTCAGGGTGGCCAGAAGCACTTCCTACCAAAAAGGAAGACAGCAAAACCGTAGTAAAATTCCTGGTGAATCAGTACATACCAAGACATGGGTTCCCGGAGAGAATAAGATCAGACAATGGGACACATTTCAAGAACAAAGACCTCCAAATTGTTGAAAAAATGTTGGGGCTCCAACACAAATTCGGCACAGTGTATCACCCACAGTCTCAAGGGAAGGTAGAAAGGATGAATCAAACCTTAAAAAACAAATTGGGCAAAATCTGTGCACAGACAAAAATGAATTGGCTAGATGCATTACCATTAGCACTCATGAGTATAAGAAGCTCTGTTAATCAGAGCACAAAGTTCACTCCACATGAGCTCACAACAGGGAGACCATTCCCTGGACCACAGACTAAACTGACTAGACTGACGCAAGACTATCAATCACTGACTGCCAAACAGTATTTCCATGCATTGCAAAGTCTCGTTGCAGAATTTGCAGAGCAGGTTGGTGAGAAGACAGGTGCCAACACTAGTACTCCGCCACAGATGGAGCCAAGGTGGACCGGCCCATATTGAGTGACGGAACGAACATCACACGCAGTCCGGCTGGACGGCAAGGGAGACACCTGGTACCATTGGAGCCAATGTGCAGCGGCAGAGGCGCCAACCAGGTCATTGAGGGAAACGCACAGGGCTCTGTGTGAGGACGACGCTGGAAAGACCACCAATCAACAAGGGGCAGAATAATCCCCTGGTGGCAATAGGGTGAGGTAGTCTAACCAATACCCCTGAAGGGAGGGAGTGAAAGAGCGTTCCTCTCCACCAAGTGGCGTGCCAAGCCACCAACCAGGATCGTCGAGGGGAAAGAAGAACGTGAAGGAATGAAGACATCATTTATCAATATCCTTATTCTGGGCTGGTTATTGGTGACTATGGTTTTTCTCTGGGCACTGATACATCTGTGTAGGACAGAGATAACCTCTATATAAACAAATTACTGATATATATAATAAGCTGATAATTGAGTGTGTACATTGTTATCTGAGTATGTGAATATGACTGTAAGAATGATTTTATGAAATGCGTACCGCTATGATGATTTGTTTGGTGTTGTGATCTCTTTACAGAGAACAAAAGGGGGAATTGTGGGTATAGTTCATATGAAGACACTGTTTTTCACTGCTTTTGTTAACTGCACATGCCTGCAAAACAGAGCAATAAAAGTCAGAACATTCGTACCATTCGTACCTGGTGCGAAGCAGGAGGATCCGACTTGACGAGAAGCAGAGACGATTAGTGACAGAAAGGAGTATAGAATAACAAGAAGTGGGCTGGTACCAGGGAGAAAAGAAACTACCTCATACTAGGAGAAAACATCCAAACAGACCCTAGATATGTGATTTAGGTGATCATATAATCCTGACATATAGAAAGGAGAGCCAATCAGGAGTGGGGTCACGCCCTAGTTACACCTCCAAGAGGCGGACTTAACAAAGCACATTTAGGAAACAGACACTGGAATTCTTGTCAGATCGGATCGTTCTGAGCAGCAGTTTGTGTTGCACCAACTGATCTCCATTTCTGCAGAAATGTAATAAAAGAAACTTATACTTTATTCAACTCTGGCTCTTTGTCTCTGCATCCCCACATCAACGGACCCGGAGAGACGGTGTAATAGGGCCGGTCTCAACAGTGTACAGGTTATACAGCTCTACAGATATCATATTATATAAGTCTACAAGTCTGCAGCTCATACGGGTCTACGGCTCATACATATATCATATAGGTTTACAGGTCTACAGGTTATAAAGGTCATACAGATCTACAGGTTTTAACAGTTTTATAGGTCTACCGGTCATACATGTCATAAAGTTCTACAGGTCGACAGGTGAACAGGTTTACATGTCTACATGTCATACAGGTCTCCAGATATCATACAGGTCTACAGATTATAAAGGTCTACAAGTCATACAGGTCAACAAGTTATACAGGTCAGTTATGTCTACAGGTCTGCAGGTCATATAAGTCTACAGGTCATACAGATCTACAGGTCGACAGGTTTAGATGTCTACAGGTCTACAGATATCCTAGAGTTCATACAGGTCTACAGTTAACATAGGTCTATGGGTCTGCAGGTCATACAGGTCTACATTTCATTCATATATAGTCTTTAACCAGGCCACACTGGTCAAAGAAGGCTGTAGTTCATACATATCTACATGTTGACAGGTTTACAGGTCCACAGGTCATACTGCTCAGTAATACAGCAACACAGATCTTCAGATCGACAGGTTAAGAGTTCAAATAGGTCACATTGTTCTGCAGGTCATAGAGGTCATACAAATCTACAGGTCGATCAGATCTACATGTCGACAGGTTTATAAGTCATACAGGTAATACAGGTCCTACATGTCATACAGGTCATACAGATCTACAGGTTGACAGGTTTACAAGTCTACAGGTCATACAAGTCATGCAGGACTAAAGAACTACAGGTTTACAGGTCA
This sequence comes from Rachycentron canadum, assembly GCA_038496675.1. Classification (NCBI taxonomy): domain Eukaryota; kingdom Metazoa; phylum Chordata; class Actinopteri; order Carangiformes; family Rachycentridae; genus Rachycentron; species Rachycentron canadum. Next base: position 17,618 of record CM076665.1, read on the forward strand.
TACAAGTCAGAAAGGTCTACATTTCTTGCGTGTCTACAGATCATTCAAGTCTACAGGTTGGACAAGTCAGATATGTCTAAAGGTCTGGAGGTCATACGGATCTACATTTCATATATATATACACGTCAACAGTTTTACAAGTTTACAAGTTAGACAAATCTGCAGGTCAAAAGGTCATACAAGTCAACAGGCCACACAAGTCATATAGGTCCATAGGTCATACAGATCTACAGATATCGTATTATATAAATCTACAAGTCTGCAGCTCATACAGGTTTACAGGTCATACAGACATCATATCATATAGGTCTACAGGTCTGCAGGTCATAAATGTCTACAGCTCATATTGGTCTACAAGTTGATAGGTTAACAGGTCATACAGGTCATACAGATCTACAGGTTGACAGGTTTACAGGCCTACAGTTCATACAGGTCATACAGATCTACAGGTTGACAGGTTAACAGGTCATACAAGTCAAAAAGGTCTGCATGTCATACAGGTCATACAGGTCATACCAGTCAACAGGTCACACAGATCTACAGGTCGACAGGTTTACAGGTCTACAGGTCATACAGCTCAACATGTAGACAGATTTACAGGTCTACAGGTCATAAAAGTCTACAGATATATCATTTTGCGTCTTTTGCGTCTGCAGGTCATACAGGTCATACAAGTCTACTGGTCGACAGGTTTTCAGGTCATACAAGTTATATTAGACTGCAGGTTATACAGGTCATACAAGTCTACAGGTCATACAGATCTACAATTCAACAGGTTAACAGGTCTACGGGTAAACAGGTCATACAAGTCATATAAGTTTGCAGGTCTACAGTTCATAGAGGTCATACAGATCTACAAGTTGACAGGTTAAAAGGTCATACAAGTCATATAAATCTGCAGGTCATACAGGTCATACAAGTCTACAGGTGATACAGATCTACAGGTCGACAGTTTTACAGGTCATACAAGCCATATAGGTATGCAGGTGTAAAACTCATATAGGTCTACAGGTCATACAGGTCAAGAGATCATAAAGGTTAGATAGTTAATATAGGTCTAAAGGTCATATAGATCCACAGGTTTAAAGGTCTACAGGTCATACAGGTCTACGGATATCATTTCATAAAAGTCTACAGTTCTGCAGGTCATAAAGGTCTACAGGTCATACATATTTATAGGTCAGCAGCTTTACAGGTCATACAAGTCATACAGGTCTACAGGTCATACAGGTCAACGGGTTATACAGGTTATATAGGTCTACACGTCTGCAGGTCATATAAGTCGACAAGTCATACAGATCTACGGGTCGACAGGTTTACAGGTTTACAGGTCTACAGGTCATATAGTTCTGCAGGACTTACAGGTCATACAGATCTACAGGTCATACATATCTACAGGTCGACAGGTTTACACGTCATACAAGTCAGACAGTTCTACATGCCACACAGATCTACAGATGTCCTACAGGTTATACAGGTATAACCTGCATAAAAGGTTATACAGGTATAACCTGCATAAAAGGTTATACAGGTCAACAGGTCATACATGTTTACAGCACATATAGGTCTACAGGTCCAACAGGTCTGCAGATCATACAGGTCTAAAGGGCATACAGGTCAACAGGATATACAGGTCATATGAGTCTGCAGGTCTGCAGGTCATACAAGTGTACAGATATCATATTATATGGGTATCTAGGTCTACAGGTTAAACAAGTGTACAGGTCATACAGATCTACACATTGACAGGTTATATAGGTCTAAAGCTTATACATGTCATACAGATCTAGAGGTCGACAGGTTAACAGGTCATACAGGTTATACAGATCTACAGGTTGACAGGTTTATAGAGCTACAGGTCATATTTGTCATACATCTCTACAGGTCGACAGGTTTACATGTCTAGAGGTCATATAGGTCATACAGGTCATACAGATCTACAAGTCAACAAGTTTACAGGTCTACAGGTCAACAGGTCATACAAGTTATATAGGTCTACAGTTCTACACGTCATACAGATCTACAGATCGACAGGTTTACAGGTCTACAGGTCTCCAGATATCCTACAGGTCTACTGGTCTAATTTGAGGGTCAAATATTGACCATCTACGCTGAATTGTAATCTCCTCATCCAGTTTTGTGCACGAGGATGGTACCTGAACGAATCAGGTGACCAACCTTTACCACTATATGCGAAAACTTGGCCCCATCTGTTACCTCCTACATGTGCGTAAGCTTTGTCTCTTTTAGTGGTTTTATCCTGTTGTGAATCCAAATAGAATATGTATTCTTTCCATTGGTCTCTTTGATATCCTCCTAGTCTGAAGGAACTTAAGGGTATAACTATGGTACTAATGAATTTGGATGCATTGTAACAGACATAAGGTTCGTCTGTGGTTTTCTGTCCAGTTTTGGGTCTATTGCATGGGTTTTCTGGTAAAACCCATTGCCTTTGAACTGATCCCGTACTACGTTTAACTCTTTGTTTTGGTGCTACTGTTGTTATAGTTTGGTTTACTTTAGGTGGTTCCCATAGATACCACACTAACAGAAAAATTAATATACAGAAAATTGATATACAGAAAATAGTCTTTTTTGACCCCCATGTGTTTTAAACACATAGGGGTCATTTTGGCTGAAGTTTTATCTCCTCTACTTGGTTTGGTGTCTTGTAAGGGCTTCACTGACCTTCAGGTCTATCCAGTCTCTAAATGTCTGGATCCACCCTATTATCAGTCTTTGGCTCACCTCCCCTATCAGTTTTCAACCGAAATGACCTTCTTACAATGTGTTAAATGAGCCCAAGTTGACCTCTCTGCTGTTTTTACAGTAGTGGGAGTTGTCAGCAATACCTGATACAGTCCTTCCCACTTGGATGAGTACCAATGTTTCTTCTTTATGCTCCTTATTAGCACCCAGTCTCCTGGTTCCACTAATTGAATTTCCTGCTGGGAAACAAAGGTGTTCTTCATCAGTTTGTTTCTGTTTTTAATTGTTCCATTCATTCTTTCTACTAGTCCAGCACTTTGAGGGTGATAAGCACAGTGATTTTTTTTATTCTATATGAAACATTACTCCAATCTTCATCACAATCTGATTAACAAAATGAGACCCATTGTCACTATATATTTTCTCAGGAATTCCATATGTGGGGATAATGTCTTTGCAAAGTGCTTTTGCCACCGTCAATGCATCTGGATGTTTAGTTGGAAAGAGTTCTATCCATTTTGAAAAAGCATCTATTATGACCAGGCAATACTTTTTCCTTTTCACTTTGGTTAAATTCTATAAAGTCCATATGAATAATTTGAAATGTATATTTAGGTGTAGGGAATTACCCTCTACACAGTCTTAAATTCCCTTGTGGATTGTATTTAGCGCATGTTAAACATGCTCTACAAAAAATTTTTTGAATAAGAATTAAAGCCATAAGTGATATAATATTGATGTATCTGTCCTACCATCCCTCCTGTTGAGACATGTATTGTACCATGGCTCAATATTGCTGCCCATTTGTATAGATTTTTTGGTAGGATAGGTTTATTGTCTGGTCATACATATATATCGTTTTGTAATTTTGCTCCCTTTTTTAGCCATGTTTCTCTTTCGGATTGAGGGCTTTGTTGTTGCATGTCTTTCAGTATAGTTTCTTCTAAGGATGTACATTCTTCTACAGTCAGCACATGGATCTGCCCTGCTGCTGCTGCTTTTGCTGTTTTGTCTGCAAACTTTTAACAGTCATGTTTTCTATCTTCTACTTGAGTCAATTTCCCACTTGCAGATCTTACTGTGATACTTTGATTACTTGATCTAGAATTTGGTACAATTTCTCTACAGGTAGTTCTGCATGCATCAGTGTCACATAGAAAGGTAATAGGTTTTCCATTTACCAGTAGGGTTATTTCAAGTTTAACACTGTCCATTGAGAGCAGGTCCTGAAGATCTAAAAGGACCTCTTCTGCTTCTTCTATTTTTTGCTCTGATTTAGTCAATGCCCGTCCTAGTCATGGTGAAGTGTATTGTCTCTCTGGGCAGTCTCTGGCTATATGTCCTTCCTTGCCACAACACCAACATCCGAGTGTATTTAATTTGAAATTTCCTCTCCTTACTTCTCCTCCTCTTTGTCCTCTACGATTTTGACCTCTTCCTCTGAAACCTCCTGGTAGAAGGTTCCTGCAGTCTTTCTGTTTTTCTTTCTTTCACCACTTTTCCTTCATGGAGGGCATGGTTAACATACTCCCCCAGAGTTCCTGTGGTAAGATTTATGTATTGTTTATTAACCCAGCAACATATTGCTTCTTTTGACCCTGCATGGAGGGCATTTTTCAGTTGTTGCTGGAATGCTACATTTGCGTTTGCATCTTCTTGCAAACCACTATGGTTTTTGAATGTTGTTATCATTCTAATTCTATATCCCTCATAAGGCTCATCTTCTTTTTCTTTTACTCTTACTCTACTACGGTGCCTTCTTCCTCTCTATTTTCCCTTCCATCATCTCCTTTGTTCTACTTACACTGGTCCTGTCTCATCATCTTCCTCTCTATGGAACATTAGCTGTTTGTTCCTCTTTCTCCTTGCACTTTCTTGTTCTTCCTTTTTGCACTTCCTCTCTCCCTCTTCTCACTTTGCTGCTACTTTCATCCAATATTCTGTCTTCATATCCATCCTGTTTAATATTTTTTTATTATTATTTTTTTTTTAGTTTTTCCTATAATTGCTTCTTGTAACACGGTTACTTTTTTATTTTATTTTATTTTATTTTATTTTATTTTATTTTATTTTATTTTATTTTATTTTATTTTATTTTATTTATTTATAGTCGACCTCCAAATCCGTAATCAATTATCCATTTATCTAGATATTTAATTTTACTAGGATCCTGTTTTTCAACTAATTTCCAATCTTTACACTGCAGTGTTTTTCTGGGTTTAAGTTTGTTTGTTCCTTTCCCCATTTTAGAAAATTTGGTCCAGTCTCATCAACACCTAAGGTGTTCTTTTTTTTTTGTCAGTAGGGCAGCACTTGAAACTTCCTGTTGTGGTAATTCTCACTTCAACTCTTTCGAGTGGAGAATTCTTGCCTTTGCATCCACACCAGTTTGCTGCTTACAGTCCCACCGTTTTTTATGAGATAAAGTACCTAGTGGTATTTTAATCTCCACTCTCACTCACAATGAGGTCAGTTTATTTCACGGAATTTACGGGACTCCGCCGTCCACTAAGTTTCGCAGAATTTCTCGGACTCCGCCGTCCCTTCAAATTACACTGAATTTGTCGGACTCCGCCATCCTCTTTAGATTACACGTAATTTGTCGGACTCCGCCGTCCCTTCGAATTACACGGAATTTGTCGGACTCCGCCGTCCTCTTTAGATTACACGGAATTTGTCGGACTCCGCCGTCCATCAGTACCTGTCAGTGCCTAGGATTCACAGGGTTTTCACCACGTGCAATGACCCTCAGTCATTCACTGGTCTTCTTAAATAAAATTCCACTCACCACTGTTGTCTTTCCCTTATGGAATACCGTCAACCCTTGGATCCCAGCTGGCAGGCCGATATCCAGTCCTGGAAAGGGATCTTAAAAGGCTCACACAAGGAAGAAAGACAAGAGTATTAGGTTTTTTACTCGCGAGAAGAACGGACAGAGATGTGTTCAGTTACAATCTCCTATAGCTCTGAAGCACACTCTGCCGTACCCTCTCTTTTTATTTCCTTTGGGTGCTCTCTAGTTTACACAAATCTGACATGACATGACCTTGTTGGAATGTGACATGACCTGACCTAACACCCAGGTCGCACTTAAGATATACACTCAAGCATAACGACTTTCTTATCAGGCACTTAATTTTATGATGTTTTCACCCCTGAAACAGGACTGCAGTTCCTGTCTGTCAGGGATAATCCATGTCTTGGGAGAGTTACCAGCTGTAGTATCTCCACCTTGTTCTTCTTCTGGAACTTAACTCAATGCACAACAAGTCACACACACACACACTTATATGGTTCTGTATGAAGTACAAAGAGTATAAAAGTGTGAAAGAGTAAATATGGGATAACAAATGTACATTTATTCTAACACATGTCAGTCAACAGGCCACACAGGTCATATAAGGCTGCAGGTCATACAGATCAACAGGTTAACAGGTTTACATGTCCACAGGTCATACAGCTCTACAGATATATTATTTAGGTCTACAAGTGTGGAGCTCATACAAGTCTACGGGTCATACAGATATCATATCATATAAGTTTACAGGTCTACAGGTCATACATGTCTTACAATTCTATAGGTCGACAGGTTAACAGGTCATAAATGTCATACAGATCTACAGGTCGACAGGATTACACGTCTGCAGGTCATACAGGTCATACAGGTCATACAGGTCATACAGGTCAACAGGTGGACAGGTTTACAACTCTACAGGTCAATTGGTCAAGTCTACATTTCTGGCATGTCTACAGATCATGCAGGTCTACAGGTTATACAGGTCGTATATTTTTACAGGTCTGCAGGTCATACAGGTCTCCAGATATCACACAGGTCAACAGGTTATACATGTTAAATATGTCCATAGGTCATACAGGTCTACATTTCATTCATATATACAGGTCGAACAGTTCACAGGTCTACAGGTCAACAGGTTATATAACTCATACGGGTCTACATGTCACACAGATCTACGAGTCGACAGGTCTACAGGTCTGCAGGTCATACAGGTCATACAGGTCTACAGGTCATACAGATCTACAGGTCGACAGGTTAACAGGTCATACAGGTCATATAGTTCCACAGGTCATCAGGTCATACAGGTCTAAAGGTCCAACAGATATATAGGTCGACAGGTTTACATGTCTACAGGTCAAGAGATCACATGGGTCATATAGGTCTTCAGGTCATACAGATCAACAGGTCACACAGATCTATAGGTCAACAGGTCTACAGGTCATGCAGCTCTACAGGTCTACAGGTCTACAGGTCATATATGACTACAGGTAATACAATTCATACAGGTCTACAGATATCACACAGGTCTATAGGTCATATAAGTCTACAGATATCACACAGGTTTACAGGTCATCTGCAGATACCATACAAGGCAAGGCAAGGCAAGGCAAGGCAAGGCAAGGCAAGGCAAGGCAAGGCAAGGCAAGGCAAGGCAAGGCAAGGCAAGGCAATTTTATTTGTATAGCCCATTTTTACAAACAGTTTGTGTCATCATAACATCATAACAACATCCTCTGCCCTTAGACCCTCACTTCGACTGAGGAAAAACTCAAAACAAAAAACCCTTTTAACAGGGGAAAAAAAAAAAAAAAACTCATGGTGAGCAACAGAGGAGGGATCCCTCACCCAGGATGGGCAGACGTGCAGATGATGTTGTTTACAGTTAAGAAAACAGGTAACAATACAGAATATGCACAGCATGGAAATGGTGTTCAGGAGTTAATGAAGGCAGTTTTTGGTGGGAGGAAAGGCAGGGAGAGTCAGGCAGCTTAAATGGGGTAATGGGTGGTAGACTGGTTCCTGGGAGTGAAGGGCAGGTCGGTTTAACAACAGGGGTAAAAGGGGAAGGGGGTGATGCAGGGGGCAGTTGGTGGAGAGAGATGGAGCTTTGGTGGATCTGTGGAAACACAAATAGAAAGAGAGCGAGACACCAAGGCCAAACAACAAGGGGCAGTAGATAGTGAAAATGATCATTTAAAGTGTGGGAGAGGAGAGGAGAGAGCTCTATGTAACCTGATGTATCCCCCAGCAGTCTAAGCCTATAGCAGCATAAAAATGGTTCAGAGCTACCTGAACCGGCCCTAACTAAACGCTCTGTCGTAGAGTAAGGTTTTAAGCCTAGTCTTAAATGTAGTGAGAGTGTCTGCCTCTCTGACCCATGGAGAGAGTTGGTTCCACAGTAAGGGAGCCATATAACTGAAGGTACAGGTAATACAGGTCTACAGATATGCAGGTCAATAGGTCATACATGTCTAAAAATATGATACAAGTCTTCAGGTCATCTAAAGATACCATACAGGTCATTCGGGTCTATAGATATCTTTGAGGTCGACAGGTCATCTACAGATATCATACAGATCTACAGGTCATACAACCATACAAGGCTACAGATATCATATGGGTCCACAAGTCACACAAGTCATACAGGTCTAAAGGTCATACAGGTATACAAATATCAAACAGGTCATACAGGTCGACAGGTTAACAGGTCATACAGGTCATATAGTTCTGCAGGTCATACCGGTCATACAGGTCTACCGGTCATATAAATCTACATGTCGACAGATTTACATGTCTACAGGTCAAGAGATCTGAGAGGTCTACTGGTCATACATGTTTTCTGATCATACAGATATACAGGTCTGCAGATCTGCAGGTCATATAGGTCTACAAGTCATACAGATCTACAGGTTGACAAGTTTACAGGCCTACAGGTTATACAGGTCAAACAGATCTATAGAGCGACAGGTTAACAATTCAAATAGGTCGAATAGGTCTGCATGACCTTTCGACCTGTATGACCTATCTGAACTGTATGACCTGTAGACCTGTATGACCTGATGACCTGTATGATATCTGTAGACCCATATGAGTTGTATGACCTGTAGTGCTATATGACCTGCAGACCTGTATGACCTGTAGACCTATATACTTATATGACTTGTATGACCTGTTGACTTGTATGACCTGTTAACCTGTCGACTTGTAGATCTGTATGATGACCTACATGACCGGTCGGATAGCTGTAGACCTGTGTGGCCTGTATGACCTGTAGACCTGTATATTTGTAGACCTTTAGACCTGTATGATATCTGTAGACTTGTATGAGTTGTATCAGCTGTAGTCCTATATGTGCTGTAAACCAATCTACCTGTAGATTTGTATGACCTGTAGACCTGTATGACTTATAAGATATGATATCTGTCGACCTGTATGATCTGCAGACGCAAATGACATGTATGACCTGTTAACCTACCGACCTGTAGATCTGTATGGCCTGAATGACCTGTAAACCTGTAAACATATGTGATATGATATCTGTCTAGACCTTTGTGACCTGTAGGCCTGTAACCTGTTGAAATGTTGAGCTGTATGACCTGTAGACCTGTAGTCCTGTAAACCTGTCGATCTGTAGATCTGTGTGACCTGCAGACACGTAGACTTATATGAGATGTATAAACTGTTGACCTGTATGACCTGTAGACCTGAATGATATGTAGACCTCTGTGACCTGTAGACCTATATCAGCTGTAAACATGCATGACTTGTAGAACTGTATGACCTATATGACCGGTAGGATATCTGTAAACCTGTGTGGCCTGTATGACCTTTAGACCTGTATGATATCTGTAGACTTGTATGACTTGTATCAACTGTTGTCTTATGTGACCTGTAGACCTGTATGACCTGCCGACCTGTATATCTGTATGGCCTGTTTGACCTGTAAACCTGTAAACTTATATGATATGATTTCTGTAGACCTTTATGACCTGTAGATCTGTAATCCTGTCGATATGTTGAGCTGTATGAACTATAGACCTTGCAAACCTGTCGACCTGCAGATCTGTATGACCTGTAGACTTGTATGACCTGTATAACCTGCAGACTTATATGACTTGTATGACCTGATAACCTGTCGACCTGTAGAACCGTATACATGTATACTGTATACATTTCATATATATATATAAAATGTATACGAAATGTAGACCAGTATGACCTCCAGACCATTAGACATATCTGACTTGTCCAACCTGTAGACCTATCATCCTTTAGATCTGTATGACCTGTAGACTTGTAAACCCATCGACTTTTTGATCTGTATGATATCTTTAGACCCATATGAATTGTATAACCTGTAGTCATTTTTGACCTTTAGACCTGTATGACCTGTTGACCTGTAGACCTATATATCTTGTATGAACTGTTGACCTGTAGACATCTAAATCTGTCAACCTTAAGATCTGTATGACCTGTAGACTTATATGACCTGTATGACCTGTAAACCTGTAGACGTGTATATGTGAATCAAATGTAGACCTGTATGACTTGCAGACCTGTAGATATATCTGACCTTTATATCCTGTTGACCTGTATGACTTGTAACCTTTATGATCTGTAGACCTGTATGATATCTGGAGACCAGTATGACCTGCAAAACCTGTAGACATATACGACCTGTATAACCTACAGACATGCAAGAAATTTAGGCTCTAAACCTGTCCAGCTTTAGATTAGAAAGACCTGTAGACCTGAATTACCTCTATGAGCTGCAGACCTATGTGATCTATTTGAACTATTAACCTGTCGATCTGTAGATCTGTATGACCTGTATTACCTGTAGACCTGTAAACTTGTCAATCTGTAGATCTGTTTAACTTGTAAACATATATGACCTGTAGACCTGCAGACCTTTATCTGTATATCTGTATGATCAGTAAACATGTGTAACCTGTAGACCTCTCAGATCTCTAGAGCTGAAGACATGTAAATCTGTCGACATGTAGATTTGTATGACCGGTAGACCTTTATGACCTGTATGACATGCAGAACTATATGACCTGTTAACCTGTTGACCTGTAGATCTGTATGACCTGTAGACCTGCATGACCTGGAAGACTTGTAGACTTGTAAACTTGTCAAACTGTAGATCTGTATGACCTATAGATATTTAGGACCTGCAGACCTGTAGACCTATATGATATCTGTAGGCCTGTATGACTTGCAGATCTGTAAACCTGTCGACTTGAAGATCTGTATGACCTGTAGACCTGTAAACCTGTCAAACAGTAGAGTTGTATGACCTGTAGACCTGTATTACCTGTAAACATATATGACATGTATGACCTGAATGACCTGTCGACCTGAAGATCTGTATGACCTGTGTCATACAGGTCATACAGGTCTTCAAACTTGTAAACCTCTCGACGTGTAGATCTGTATGACCTGTAGACATGTATGACCTGTCGACCTGAAGATCTGGATGACCTATAGACCTGTAAACCTGTCGACTTGAAGATCTGGATGACCTGTAGACCTGTAAACCTGTCGACCTGTAGAGTTGTATGACCTGTATGACCTGTATGACCTGTATGACCTGTAGACTTGTAAACTTGTCAAACTGTAGATCTGTTTGACCTATAGACATGTATGACCTGCAGACCTGTAGACCTATATATGATATGATATCTGTAGACCTGTATGACTTCTAGACCTGTAAACCTCCTCGACCTGTACATCTGTATGACCTGTAGACCTGTATGACCTGCAATGACCTGTTAACCTGTCGACCTGTATATCTGTATGAACTGAATGACCTGTCGACTTGTAAACCTGTCGACTTGTAAACCTGTCGACGTGTTGATCTGTATGGCCTGTAGACCTGTATTACCTGCAGACTTGTAGACATATATAATAGGATATCTGTGTGACCTGTAGGCCTATAAACCTGTCAAACTGTAGAGTTATGACCTGCATACCTGTAGACATATATGATATCTGTAGACCTGTATGACCTGTCGACCTGAAGATCTGTATGACCTGTAGACCTGTGTGACCTGCAGACTTGTAGACATATATAATATGATGTCTGTAGACCTGTATGACCTGTGGAACTGTGAACTTGTCGGCCTGTATGTCTGTATGACCTTTAGACCTGTATGACCTGTATGACCTGTAGATATGTATGAGTTGTTTGACCTGCAAACTTATATAATCTGTATGACCTGTTAACCTGTTGACCTGTACATATGTATGACCTGAAGATCTGTATGACATTTAATAACTGTTAACCTATCGACCTGTAGATATGTATGACCTGTATGACTTGCAGACCTGTAAACCTATCGACCTGTAGACTTGTATGACCTGCAGACTTTTAAACATATATAATATGATATTTGTATGACCTGTATGACCCATAGACCTGTATGACTTGTATAACCTGTTTCCCTGTATGACTGTATGGCCTGTAGACTTATATCTGTAGACCTGTATGACTTGTATGACCTGAAGACATGTATGATATCTTTAGATCCATATGACCTGTCAACCTGTATTTCTGTAGACATGTATGACTTGCAGGCCTGGATGATACCTGTATACTTGTATATATAACCTGCAGAACTGGAAATTTGTAGACCTATATGACCTGTATACTTGTATACCTGTAGACCTGTATGAGATGTATCACCAGTAAACCTGTCGTCCTGTAGATTTTTGTGGTTTGTCGACCTAGATCTGTATGGGTCATACAGGTCTAAGGGTCGTAGACCAATTGACCTGCAGATCTGTGTGTAGACCTGTATGACATATATGACCTGTTGACCTGTAGAACTGTAAACCTGGCCACCTGTAGATCTGTGTGACCTGTAGCCCTGCATGACCTGTATGACCTGAAAACTTATATGACCTGTATGACCTGTTAACCTGTCGACCTGTAGATCTGTATGACCTTTATGACCTGTAGACCTGTAAATATGTTGACCTGTGGAGTTGTATAACATGTAGACCGATATGATATGATATATCTTTAGAAATGTATGACCTGTAGACTTGTGTATCTGTATACATGTATGACCTGTATGTTATCTGTAGATGACTTGTAGACCTGTAAACCTCCTCGACCCGTACATCTGTATGACCTGTAGACCCTTATGACCTGCAAACATATGTGACCTGTATGACCTGTCGACTTGTAAAACTGTCGTAGTGTAGATCTGTATGACCTGTAGACTTGTATGACCTGTAGACATATATGATATGATATCTGTAGAGCTGTATGACCTGTAGACCTGTGAACCTGTCTAACTGTAGATCTGTGTGACCTTTAGACCTGTATGACCTGTTAACCTGTTGACCTGTAGATATGTATCACCTGTTGACCTGTAGAAGTCTAAACCTGTTGACCTTTTAGAAACATGTATGATCAGTAGACCTCTCAGATCTCTTGACCTGTAGACATGTAAATCTGTCGACATGTAGATTGGTATGACCGGTAGACCTGTATGACCTGCAGAACTATATGACCTGTATGACTTGTTAATCTGTCGACCTATAGATTTGTATGACCCGTAGACCTGTATAACCTTGATGACCTGTAGACTTGTATGACCTTCATACTAATCGACATATATGATATGATATCTATATGATCTGTAGACGTGTAAACCTGTCAACCTGTAGATCTGTATGACCTGTATGACCTGTAGATCTGTAAATTTGTCGACCTGTAGTGTTGTATAACATGTAGACCTATATGATATGATATATCTTTAGAAATGTATGACCTGTAGACTTGTGTATCTGTAGACTTGTATGACCTGTATGTTATTTGTAGATGACCTGCAGACCTGTATGTCCTGTCGACTTGTATGTCATGTGTAGACATGTATGAATTGTATGACCTGCAGTCGTATCTGACCTGTAGACCTGTGTGACCTGTAGACCTGTATGATATATGTAGACCTGTATGACTTGTAGCACCTACAGACCTATATGACCTGTATGACCTTTTAACTTGTCAACCTGTAGCTCTGTATGGCCTATAGACATGTATGACCTGCAGACCTGTAGACCTATATGTTGGAATAAATGTACATTTGTTATCCCATATTTACTCTTTCACACTTTATACTCTTTGTACTTCATACAGAACCATATAAGTGTGTGTGTGTGTGTGTGTGTGTGTGACTTGTTGTGCATTGAGTTATGTTCCAGAAGAAGAACAAGGTGGAGATACTACAGCTGGTGACTCTTCCAAGACATGGATTATCCTTGACAGACAGGAACTGCATTCCTGTTTTAGGGATGAAAACATCATAAATTAAGTGCCTGATAAGAAAGTCGGAATGCTTGAGTGTAAATCTTAAGCGCGACCTGGGTGTGAGGTCAGGTCATGTCACATTCCAACAAGGTCATTTCATGTCAGATTCGTGTAAACTAGAGAGCACCCTAAGGAAATAAAAAGAGAGGGTACGGCAGAGTGTGCTTCAGAGCTGTAGGAGATTGTAACTGAACACATCTCTGTCCGTTCTCCTCGCGAGTAAATCCTAATACTCTTGTCTTTCTTCCTTGTGTTGTTTCAAATGTCTTAGGTGGGTTGAACCTGACATTAATTTGGTCCTTCGAGCCGGATGCCAATATACCTAAGGATTCCACCTGGTATGGTGGACTCCAGAAAGACCGTGGCCACGGCAGGCTCCGTAGAGTGAGTCTTTTAAGATCCTTTTCCAGGACTGGATATCGGCCTGCCAGCTGGGATCCAAGGGTTGATGGTATTCCGTAAGGGAAAGACAACAGTGGTGAGTGGAATTTTATTTAAGAAACCAGTGAATGACTGAGGGTCATTGCACGTGGTGAAAACCTTGTGAATCCTAGGCACTGACAGGTACTGATGGACGGCGGAGTCCGACAAATTCCGTGTAATTTGAAAAACGGTAGGACTGTAAGCAGCAAACTGGTATGGATGCAAAGGCAAGAATTCTCCACTCGAAAGAGTTGAAGTGAGAATTACCACAACAGGAAGTTTCAAGTGCTGCCCTACTGACAAAAAAAAGAACACCTTAGGTGTTGATGAGACTGGACCAAATTTTCTAAAATGGGGAAAGGAACAAGCAAACTTAAACCCAGAAAAACACTGCAGTGTAAAGATTGGAAATTCGTTGAAAAACAGGATCCTAGTAAAATTAAACATCTAGATAAATGGATAATCGATTACGGATTTGGAGGTCGACTAAAAATAAAATAAAATAAATGAATAAAATAAAATAAAATAAAATAAAATAAAATAAAATAAAATAAAATAAAATAAAATAAAATAAAATAAAGTAACCACGTTACAAGAAGCAATTATAGGAAAAACTAAAAAAAAAAAAAAAAAAAAAAATATTAAACAGGATGGATATGAAGACACAGAATATTGGATGAAAGTAGCAGCAAAGTGAAAAGAGGGAGAGAGGAAGTGCAAAAAGGAAGAACAAGAAAGTGCAAAGAGAAAGAGGAACAAACAGTTAATGTTCCATAGAGAGGAAGATGATGAGACAGGACCAGTGTAAGTAGAACAAAGGAGATGATGGAAGGGAAAATAGAGAGGAAGAAGGCACCGTAGCTCCAGCGCCTACAGAACAAAATCAATATCCTAATTTATTACCGCCTCGATATGAGGCAAAACCTCACAGGATAATGAGATCAAAAGGAACTGACCTTATATGGTCAAAGAGATTAGGAGCAATCGTGTGCAAGGACTGATTGACAGAGTTACTCTACGCTTCAGGCACAGAGTTAAATACACTGAGATAGGAAGAGTAAAAGAAAAAGAAGATGAGCCTTTTGAGGAATATAGAATTAGAATGACAACAACATTCAAAACCCATAGTGGTTTGCAAGAAGATGCAAACATAAATGGAGCATTCCAGCAACAAATGAAAAATGCCCTCTATGCAGGGTCAAAAGAAGCAATATGTTGCTGGGTTAATAAACAATACATAAATCTAACCACAGGAACTCTGCTCCCCCAGAGTTAATGTTAACAATGCCCTCCGTGAAGGAATAGTAGTGAAAGAAAGAAAAAGCAGAAGCAGAAGAGGCTTTTTGATCTTTAGGACCTGCTCACAATGGACAGTGTTAAACTTGAAATAACCCTACTGGTAAATGGAAAACCCATTACCTTTCTGTGTGACACTGCTGCATGCAGAACTACCTGTAGAGAAATGGTACCAAATTCTAGATCAAGTAATCAAAGTATCACAGTAAGATCTGCAATTGGGAAATTGACTCAAGTAGAAGATGGTGCAAAACATGACAAACAGCAAAAGCAGCAGCAGCAGGGCAGATCCATGTGCTGACTGTAGAAGAATGTACATCCTTAGAAGAAACAATACTGAAAGACATGCAACAACAAAGCCCTCAATTCGAAAGAGAAATATGGCTAAAAAAGGGAGCAAAATTACAAAACGATATATATGTATGACCAGACAATAAACCTATCCTACCAAAAAATCTATATAAATGGGCAGCAATATTGAGCCATGGTACAATACATGTCTCAACAGGAGGGATGGTAGGACAGATACATCAATATTATATCACTTATGGCTTTAATTCTTATTCAAAAAAAATTTTTGTAGAGCATGTTTAACATGCGCTAAACACACTCCACAAGGGAATTTAAGACCGTGTAGAGGGTGATTCCCTACACCTAAATATACATTTCAAATTATTCATATGGACTTTATAGAATTAAACCAAAGTGAAAGGAAAAAGTATTACCTGGTCATAATAGATGCTTTCTCAAAATGGATAGAACTCTTTCCAACTAAACATCCAGATGCATTGATGGTGGCAAAAGCACTCTGCAAAGACATTATCCCCAGATATGGAATTCCTGAAAAAAATATATAGTGACAATGGGTCTCATTTTGTTAATCAGATTGTGAAGATGATTGGAGTAATGTTCATATAGATTTTTTAAAAAATCACTGTGCTTATCACCCTCAAAGTGCTGGATTAGCAGAAAGAATGAATGGAACAATTAAAAACAGATTAGTGTATTGAGGAAACAGGAAGATCATGGACAATTTAGTGAAGCTATATATTAAAAACACATGTACGTCAGGGCTGATGCCTTATGAAACATTGTTTGGAAGACCTTATAGACTACCTAAATTCAAAAATCAATGGGAAACTGATAATGAAGTTAATTTAGCTGATTGTATGAGGAGTATGTTGAAGAAGGTCATTTCGGTTGAAAACTCTGATAGGGGAGGTGAGCCAAAGACTGATAATAGGGTGGATCCAGACATTTAGAGACTGGATAGACCTGAAGGTCAGTGAAGCCCTTACAAGACACCAAACCAAGTAGAGGAGATAAAACTTCAGCCAAAATGACCCCCACGTGTTTAAAACATGCCATCAGATGCTGGATGGCGACTATTTTCTGTATATTAATTTTTCTGTTAGTGTGGTATCTATGGGAACCACCTAAAGTAAACCAAACTGTAACAACAGCGGCACCAAATCGAACAACACAAAGAGTTAAACGTAGTACGGGATCAGTTCAAAGGCAATGGCCTAACTTACCAGAAAACCCATGCAATAGATCCAAAACTGGACAGAAAACCACAGACAAACCTTATCTGTTACAATGCATCCAAATTCATTAGTACCGTAGTTATACCCTGAAAAAAACCTAATACTCTTGTCTTTCTTCCTTGTGTGTTGTTTCAAATGTCTTAGGTGGGTTGAACCTGACACTGGTCGACAGGTTTTCAGGTCATGACTAGACTGCAGGTCATGACTAGACTGCAGGTTATACAGGTCATACAAGTCTACAGGTCATACACATCTACAAGCCGACAGTTTTACAGGTCATACAAGTCATATGGATCAACAACAATAATACAGGTCTTCAGGTCATACAGGTCAAGAGATCATAAAGGTTAGATAGTTCATATAGGTCTAAAGGTCATATAGATCTACAGGTTTAAAGGTCTACAGGTCATACATATTTATAGGTCAGCAGCTTTACAGGTCATACAAGTCATACAGGTCTACAGGTCATACAGGTCAACGGGTTACACAGTTTATATAGGTCTACACGTCTGCAGGTCATATAAGTCTACAAGTCTTACAGATCTATGGGTCGACAGGTTTACAGGTTTACAGGTCTACAGGTCATATAGTTCTGCAGGACTTACAGGTCATACAGATCTACAGGTCTGCATAATAGGTTATACAGGTCAACAGGTCATACATGTTTACAGCACATATTGGTCGACAGGTCAAACAGGTCTACAGATCATACAGGTCTAAAGGGCATACAGGTCAACAGGTCATATGAGTCTGCTGGTCTGCAGGTCATACAAGTCTACAGATATCATATTATATGGGTATCTAGGTCTACAGGTCATATGAGTCTACAGGTCATACAGATCTACACATTGACAGGTTATATAGGTCTATAGATTATACATGTCATACAGATCTAGAGGTCGACAGGTTAACAGGTCATACAGGTTATACAGATCTACAGGTTGACAGGTTTATAGAGCTACAGGTCATATTAATCATACATTTCTACAGGTCAACAGGTTTAGACGTCTACAGGTCAACAGGTCATACAAGTTATATAGGTCTACAGTTCTACACATCATACAGATCTATAGGTCGACAGGTCTACAGGTCATACATGTCTTACAATTCTACAGGTCGACAGGTTAACAGGTCATAAATGTCATACAGATCTACAGGTCGACAGGATTACACGTCTACAGGTCAATTGGTCATACAACCATACATACATACATACAATTTCTTGCATGTCTACAGATCATGCAGGTCTACAGGTTATACAGGTTGTATATTTTTACAGGTCTGTAGGTCATACAGGTCTACATTTCATTCATATATACAGGTCGAACAGTTTATAGGTCTACAGGTCTACATGTCACACAGATCTACAGGTCGACAGGTTAACAGGTCATACAGGTCTAAAGGTCCAACAGATATATAGGTCGACAGGTTTACATGTCTACAGGTCAAGAGATCACATGGGTCATATAGGTCTTCAGGTCATACGGATCAACAGGTCACATAGATCTACAGGTCAACAGGTCTACAGGTCATGCAGCTCTACAGCTCTACAGGTCATATATGACTACAGGTAATACAGGTCTACAGATATCACACAGGTCTATAGGTCATATAAGTCTACAGATATCATATAGGTTTACAGGTCATCTGCAGATACCATACAGGTAATACAGGTCTACAGATATGAAGGTCAATAGGTCATACAGGTGAAAAAATATGATACAGGTTTTCAGGTCATCTCAAGATACCATACAGATCATTCAAGTCTATAGATATCATAGAGGTTGACAGGTCATCTACAGATATCATACAGATCTACTGGTCATACAACCATACAAGGCTCCAGATATCATATGGGTCCACAAGTCATACAAGTCATACAGGTCTAAAGGTCATACAGGTATAGAAATATCAAACAGGTCATACAGGTCTACAGCTCATTTAGGTCTATAAATCTAAAGGTCATACACGTCCACAGGTCTACAGGTCATCCATGTACACACAGATCATAGATATATACATATATATTCATACAGGTCGACAGGTTAACAGTTCATACAGATCATATAGGTTTGCAGGTCATACAGGTCTACAGGTCATACAGATCTACAGTTTGACAGGTTCACAAGTCTACAGGTCATACAGGTCAACAGGCCACACAGGTCATATGGGTCTACAGCTCATAAATATACACAATTTGACAGGTTTACAGGTCCACAGGCCATACAACTAAGTAATACAGTAATACAGATCTGAAGATCAACATGTTAACAGTTCCAATAGGTCACATAGGTCGGCAGGTCATAAAGGTCATACAAGTCTACAGGTTATACAGATCTACAGGTCAACAGGTTTAGAGGTTTACAGGCCATACAACTAAGTAATACAGTAAATACAGTTCGACAGATCGACAGGTTAACAGTTCCAGTAGGTCACATAGGTCTGCATGTCATACAAGTCTACAAGTCATACAGATCTACTGGTCGACATGTTTATAGGTCATACAAGTCAGACAGGTCTACATTTCTTGCATGTCTACAGATCATGCACATCTACAGGTTATAAAAGTCATATATGTCTACAGTTCTGCAGGTCATACAGGTCTCCAGATATCATATAGGCCTACAGAACTTACAGGTCTATAAGTCATACAAATCTACAGGACGACAGGTTTACAGGTCTACAGGTCATAGAGGTCAACAGGCCACACAAGTCATATAGCTCCATAAGTCATACAGATCTACAGATATTATATAGATCTACAAGTCTGCAGCTCATACATGTTTACGGGTCATACAGATATCATATCATATAGGTCACATAGGTCTGCAGGTCATACATGTCTACAGTTCATATTGGTCTACAAGTCGACAGGTTTACAGGTCATATAAGTCTAAAGTCTGCAGTTCTCACAGGTCTACAGAAATCAAATCATACAAGTCTACAGGTCTGCAGGTCATACAAGTCTACAGCTCATACAGATCTACAGGTCGACAGGTTTACAGGTCTACAGTTCATACAGCCTTTCATTCTGCAGATCTGTATGACCTGCATAGACCTGTATGATATGATTTTTGTAAACCTGTCTGACCTGCAGACATGTATGTGTATATTACATGACCTGTATAAACTGTTGACCTGTATGACCTGTAGACCTGTATGACTTGTATGACCTGTCAAACGGTCGACCTGTAGATCTGTAAGACTTGTAGACCTGTATGAGATGCAGACCTGTATGATATCTGTAGACATGTATGACTTGTATGAACTGTAGTCTAATATGACCTGTAGACCTATATGACCTGTATGACCTGTATGACCTGTAGACATATGTGAACCTGTCGAGCTGTAGATCTGTATGACCTGTATACTTGTATGACCTGTATAACCCACAGACTTATATGACTTGTATAACCTGTATGACCTGCAGGCGCAAATGACATGTATGACTTGTTAACCTTCTGACCTGTAGATCTGTATGACCTGTAGACCTGTTTCACCTGCAGACCTGTAAACCTATATGAAATTATATCTGTAGACCTTTATGACCTGTAGACCTGTATGACCTGATGACCTGTATGATATCTGTAGACCCATATGACTTGTATGACCTGTAGTGCTATATGACCTGCAGACCTGTATGACCCGTAGACCTATATACTTATATGACTTGTATGACCTGATGACCTGATGACCTATAGACCTGTAAACCTGTCGACCTGTAGATTTGTATGACCTATAGACTTGTATGGCCGTTATGACCTGTAGACCTGTATGATATGTAGACCTGTATGACCAGTAGACCTATATGAGCTGTAAACATGTATGACTTGTAGACCTGTATGACCTATATGACTGGTCGGATAGGTGTAGACCTGTGTGGCCTGTATGACCTGTAGACCTGTATATTTGTAGACCTTTAGACCTGTATACATGTATGACTTGTATGACCTGTAGTCATATATGACCTTTAGACCTGTATGATATCTGTAGACTTGTATGACTTGTATCAACTGTTGTCTTATGTGACCTGCAGATGCAAATGACATGTATGAAGTCATACATGTCATTTGCATCTGCAGGTCACATAAGACAACCTGCCGACGTGTAGATCTGTATGTACTGTAGACCTGTTTGACCTGCAGACCTGTAGACCTATACAATATGATATTTGTAGACCTTTATGACCTGTAGACCTTTAAACCTGTCAAAATGTTGACCTGTATGATCTGCAGACCTTTCTGACTTGTATAATCTGTTAACCTGTCCACCTGTAGATCTGTATAGAAAAGCAATAGAAGCTCAGGGCCTCTCTTCTGATTGGCTGACTGTTCTCTGTGTGATGCATCAATGTGATCTCCTGGATACGTACGTGGACTTACGGTGAGCGTATTACGTCACTTCCTGCTTGCGCCTGTTGCACTCTGTAGCTGTGTAGACTCTCTCAATCCTCTCTCTAGTTTTCTGTTAACTTAATCGCTTTAAGCACCACTTCACACTAAGCGTAATATATTACGCCTAGTTTCTATCACATAGGCCTATAATAGAACCTGTTAACCCGTAATAGTTGTAATACTTGTAGCCATACTAGCATACCAGCTATGGCTGCTCTCTCTCTTTCCGCTTCTCCTTCCACTTCTCCCTCCCTCTCGTGCTCAGTGTGTCTGATGATCAGTTACTCCACTGCCTCCTTTAATGATAATGGTTCATGTAACAAGTGTAGTTTATTTGCAGTCCTGGAGGCGAGGCTCAGTATGCTAGAGTCCCGGCTCCGCACCATGGAAGCTAGTCCATTAGCATTAGTTTCTCAGACCCCCTTAGCCGGCACGGAGCCACCTAGCCTAGCCGCCGCTAGCAGTTCCCCCGCAGCTCCCGAGCAGCCGAGAAGCCAGTCCCGCCGGGTGACAGCACGAGGTCAATGGAAACATAGACCTAAAAAGCCCGTGTCTCACCACCAACCCCTCCACGTCTCCAACTGATTTTCCCCACTCAGCGACACACCCGCTGAGGACGAAACTCCACATGTTGGCTCTGTTGCTCACAGCGGCCCCGCCGTTGTGAAGCCAGCATTAGTCATTGGCGACTCCAATTCCAGCGACCATTAAACGTATCCCAGGGGCCAGAGCGGGTGACATTGAGGCTAACCTGAAGCTGCTGACAAAAAGTAAATGTAAATACAGTAGAACTGTAATCCACGTCGGCGCTAATGACACCCGACTTCGCCAGTCGGAGTTATGTAAAGTTAACGTGGCATCGGTGTGTAACTATGCAAAAACTATGTCGGACTCCGTAATTTTCTCTGGCCCGCTGCCCAATTTAACGAGTGATGATATGTTTAGCCGTACACGGTCATTCCATCGCTGGATGTCTAGGTGGTGCTTAACAAACAACGTGGCTTATATAGACAACTGGACCTCCTTCTGGGGAAAGCCTGGTCTGTTTAGGAGGGATGGCGTCCACCCTACTTTGGATGGTGCATCCCTCTTATCTAGGAACATAGCACATTCTGTTAGCCATCCTAATCCTTGACAAACACCCGGAGTTCAGACCAGCAGGCAGAGCCGCAGTCTTACACGCCCCTCTGCAGGTGCCTTCGTGCTGTCACCCACCCCGCCCCCCTTCTGTCCCATAGAAACTGTGTCTGCCTCGAGGCTGTATAAGCCTAAACCCAAATCTGGAGGAGTTATTCATAGAAACTTTGTAAAAATCAAAACCACTGCTCCAGCAAACCAACCCAGTAAAACTATTAAATGTGGTTTGCTAAATATTCGATCTCTCCCTTCCAAGTCTCTCCTAGTGAATGATTTAATCACAAATCACCAAATTGATCTATTAACCCTCACTGAGACCTGGTTGCAGCAGGATGAATATGTCAGTTTAAATGAATCTACCCCTCCTGGTTACATTAACTACCATGTGCCACGTGTCACTGGTAGAGGAGGAGGATAGGCTGCAGTTTATTAGTCAAATCTGCTTATTAACCCTTGGCCTAATGTTTCATATGATTCATTTGAAAGCCTTACTGTCAGCTTCTCTCACCCTGACTGGAAAGCAGAGAAACCACGCTGACTTGCTGTTGTGTACCATTCCCCCGCACCTTATTCTAAGTTCTTAGAAGAATTCCCAGACTTTCTGTCAAACTTAGCAATGGAATCAGACAAAGTCATTATAGTGGGTGACTTCAACATTCATGTGGATGTTGATGATGATTGTCTGGCTATTGCAAGTCTCTCTTAGATTCAATTGGCTTCTTTCAGAGTGTAGATAAACCAACTCACTCCTTTAATCATGTCCTTTACTTAGTACTAACCTTAGGGATAGAAGTTGAGCACATTACAGTTTTCCCTCAAAACCCTGTCATCTCTGACCATTCTTTAATAACATTTGAATTTACCTTGACAAATTATGCTTTACTTGGGAAAAAGTCCCACTACAGTAGATGTTTATCTGATATTGCTGTCTCTAGATTTAAAGAGCTCATTCCAGCAGAGCTTGCCGCCACACCTAGTAGCATTACAATGGGCAGCTATGCTGATCTTACTCCCTTGCAGGTAGATTATCTTGTAGATAGCACTGCAGCAGCACTCCTTGGGACGCTCGATGCCGTAGCCCCTCTGAAAAAGAAGGTTATCAACCACAAGAGAATAGCTGCCTGGTACAGCCTGAACCTGAAGCAGAAGACCAGACGGCTGGAAAGGAAAACACATTCCAATCAGCGTGAGGACGACCGTCAAGCTTGGAAGGATAGTTTATTATTATATAAAAAAGAACTTCGTAAAACCAGAAGCACGTACTATTCATCTTTAATAGAAAAGAATAAAAACAACCCCAGGTTCCTATTCAGCACTGTAGCCAGGCTGACTAAGAACCATAGTGCTGTTGAGCCATGCATCCCTCCGACTCTCGACAGCAATGAATTCCTAAATGTCTTTACTGAAAAGATTGTGAATATTAGAGCAAGGATTGCCAATGATGAACCACAGACTGTAGTGCCTATAGAAGCATCTCCCAGACTTAATGCATACCTTGAAAGCTTCACTCCCTGTCAGACTTAACTTCTGCTATTACCTCTTCTAAATCAGCCACATGTCTACTTGATCCAGTCCCAACAAGACTGCTCAAGGATGTCTTAGTTAACACCTCTATACTGAACCAGATCAATCTTTCCTTAGTCACAGGTTATGTGCCACAGGCATTTAAGGTGGCAGTTATTAATCCCTTATTTAAAAAGCCTTCTCTAGATCCAGGTGTGTTAGCAAATTATAGGCCCATATCCAACCTTCCCTATATCTCCAAGATCCTTGAGAAGGTAGTTCTAAAGCAGCACTGTAGCACTGAAACAGCACTGGTAAAAGTCTCTAACGATCTTCTTATAGCTTCTGATAGAGATCTGGTCTCTATACTGGTACTTCTGGTACCTCAGTGCTGCATTTGACACCACTGAAAACAGCATTCTGCTGCAGAGACTAGAACATGAAATCGGGATTAAAGGCTCTGCCCTAAAATGGTTAAAATCATATTTATCCGATAGGTTTCAGTTTGTTAGTGGTAACAATGACCATTCAGAGTACAGCAGAGTTACGTATGGTATACCACAGGGCTCAGTTTTAGGGCCAATTCTTTTCATTCTTTACATACTCCCATTAGGCGATATAATCCGGAAACACTCAATCGACTTCCACTGCTACGCAGATGATACCCAGCTCTACTTATCGATAGAACCAGATGATAAAAGCCGCCTCATCAATCTGCAAGACTGCCTAAAAGACATCGACCTGCCCTTCACTCCCAGGAACCAGTCTACCACCCATTACCCCCATTAAGCTGCCTGACTCTCCCTGCTTTCCCTTCCACCAAAAACTGCCTTCATTAACTCCTGCACACCATTTCCATGCTGTGCATATTCTGTATTGTTACCTGTTTTCTTGTCTGTATACAAACATCTATTGCACATCTGCCCGTCCTGGGTGAGGGATCCCTCCTCTGTTGCTCACCATTATGTTTCTCTTTTTTTTTTCCCTGTTAAAAGGGTTTTTTGTTTTTCTTCAGTCGATGTGAGGGTCTAAGGGCAGAGGATGTTGTTGTGATGCTATGTAAAGCCCTTTGAGACAAACTGTTTGTAAAAATGGGCTATACAAATAAAATTGCCTTGCCTTGCCTTGCCTGTAGATTTGTATGACTTGTAGATTTGTAAAACTGTAGACGTGTATATATATATATATATATATATATATATATATATATATATATATATATATATATATACACACACACATATATATACACATATATGTGTGTGTGTGTGTGCGTGTATATATACATATACACACACACACATGATAAATGACTATTTTTGACCTTTAGACCTGTATGACCTGTAGACCTATATAACTTGTATGAACTGTTGACCTGTAGACATCTAAACCTGTCAACCTTAAGATCTGTATGACGTGTAGACTTATATGACCTGTATGACCTGTAGACCTGTAAACCTGTAGACGTATATATGTGAATCAAATGTAGACCTGTATGACCTGTATAACCCGTTGACCTGTATCACCTGTAGACTTGTATGACCTGTATGGCCTGTAAAACTATATAATATGATATCTGTATAGCTCTATAACCTGTGCACCTGTAAAACTTTCAACCTGTAGATTTGTATGACCTGTAGACCTATATGACCTGTTTGGCCTGTTGGTCTGTATGACCTGTAAACCTGTCGACCTGTAGATCTGTATGACCTGCAGACCTGTGTGAACTATGTGAACTGTAGATCTGTATGACCTGTAGTATATCTGTAGACCTGTAGACCTGTAAAACTGTCGACCTGTAGATCTTTTTGACCTGTATGAACTGTATGACCTGCAGATCTATAGACCAAGAAACTTGTATGACCTGTAGATCTGTATGACCTGTAGACATGTTTGACCTCTATGACCTGCAGACCTATGTGACCTAATGGAATTGTTAACCTGTCAATCTGTAGATCTATATTACTTTATTACTGAGCTGTATGACCTGTGGACCTGTAAACCTGTCGACCCATAGATCTGTATAAATTGGAGACCTGTGTGACCTGCAGACCTGTATACCTATGTGAACTGTAGACCTGTATGACCTATAAACCTGTTGACCTGTTGAGCTGTATGATCTGTATGACTGTATGACCTGCAGACCTGTAGACCTCTAAACCTGTCGACTTGTATATCTGTATGAACTTTAGACATGTATGAGCTGAAGACCTATATGACCCGTGTGGTCTCTTGACCTGTAGACATGTAAACCTGTCGACCGATATATATGTAGGACCTTTAGACTTGTATCACCTGATGACCTGCAGAACTATATGACCTGTATGACATGTATGACCTATGTGACCTGTTGACCTGTTGACCTGTAGACCTGTAAACCTGTGGACCTGTAGATCTATGTAACCTGTAGACCCGCATGACCTGTATGACCTGAAAACCTATATGACATGTATGACCTGTTAACCTGTCGAACTGTAGATCAGTATGACCTTTATGACCTGTAGAATAGTGTGACCTACAGATTTGGAGACATTTTTGATATGATATCCGTATGATCTGTAGTCCTGTAAACCTGTCGACCTGTGGAGCTGTAGATCTGTATGACCTGTATGACCTGTAGAGTTGTAAACCTGTCGACTTGTTGATCTGTATGATCTGCAGAACTCTATGACCTGCAGACCTGTAGACCTATATAACTTGTATGAGTTGTTGACCTGTAGACCTCTAAAGCTGTCGACATGTACATTTGTATACCTGTATGACCTCTCAACCTGTCGACCTGTAGATTTGTATGAGCTGCAGACCTGTAAACCTATATAATATGATATCTGTAGAGCTGTGTGACCTGTGGACATGTAAACCTGTCAACCTGTAGATCTGTATGACCTGTAGCCCTATATAACCAGTATAACCTGTAGACATGTATGACCTGTATATGACCTGTGTGGCCTGTTGACATGTATGCCCTGTAGACCTGTAGGATATCTGTAGACTTGTAGACCTGTAAACCTGTCGAACTGTATGACCTGCAGACCTGTAGACCTATATAACTTGTAAGACCTGTTGACCTGTAGACGTCTAAACCTGTCGACCTGTAGATCTGTATGACCTGTACTACCTGTATGACCTCTACAGGTCATATTCGTCATACAAGTCTACAGGTCGACAGGTTTACATGTCTACAGGTCATACAGGTCATACAGGTCATACAGGTCATACAGGTCTACATTTCTTGCAATTCTGCAGATCTTGCAGGTCTACAGGTTATACAGGTCGTATATGTCTACAGGTCTGCAGGTCATACAGGTCTCCAGATATCATACAGGTCAACAGGTTATACAGGTCAGATATGTCCATATATCTGCAGGTCATACAGGTCTACATTTCATTCATATCTACAGGTCGAACGGTTTACAGGTCTACAGGTCAACAGGTCATACAAGTTATATAGGTCTACAGATCATAAAGTTCTACAGTTCATACAGGTCATATAGGTTTATAGGTCTACAGGTCATACAGGTCAACAGGTCAACAGGTCATTCAGATCTACAGGTCGACAGGTTTAGAGGTCTATAGGTCAGGGTTAATACAAGTTATATGGGTCTACAGGTCATAAAGGTCTACACATATATCATCTACGGGTAGGTCATACAGGTCTACATGTCAACAGGTTAACATGTCTACGGGTCATACAGGTCATACAGATCTACAGGTGGACAGGTTTACATGTCTACAGGTCATACAGGTCATACAGGTCATAGAGATCCAAACGTCGACGGGTTTACAAGTCTACAGGTCAACAGGTCATACAAGTCATGCAGATCTAAAGGACGACAGGTTTACAGGTCATACAAGTCAGAAAAGCCTACATTTCTTGCATGTCTGCAGCTCATTCAGGTCTACAGGTTGGAAAAGTCAGATATGTCTACAGGTCTGGAGGTCATACAGGTCTACATTTCATATATATATATATATATATATATATATATATATATATATATATATATATATATATACAGGTTTACAGGTCTACAGTTCATATAGGTCATACAGATCTACAGGTTCACAGGTTAATAGGTCATACGAGTCAAAAAGGTCTGCAGGTCTGCAGTAATTTTGGTCTACAGGTCTGCAGGTCATACAAGTTTACAGGTCATATAGATCTACAGGTCGACAAGTTTGCAGGTGAACCGGTCATACAGTCCATACAGATCAACAGGTCGGCAGGTTAAGAAGTCATACCTGTCTTTTGCATCTGCAGGTCATACAAGTCATACAGGTCTACTGGTCGACAGGTTTTCAAGTCATACAAGTTATATTAGACTGCAGGTTATACAGGTCATAAAAGTCTACAGGTCATACAGGTCATACAGATCTACAAGTCAACAGGTTAACATGTCTACAGGTCAACAGGTCATACAGATGTACAGGTCGACAGGTTTACACGTCTACAGATTATACAGATATCATATCATATATGTCTACAAGTCTGCAGGTCATACAAGTCTAAAGGTCATCAAGGTCATACAGATCTACAGTTTGACAGGTAAACAGGTCATACAGGTCATATAGGTCATACAGGTCTACATGTCACACAGATCTACAAGTCGACAGGTCTACAGGTCTGCAGGTCATACAGGTCAACAGGTCACACAGATCTACAGGTCTACAGCTCATGCAGATCTACAGGTCTACAGATATCAAACAGGTCATACTGGTTTGCAGGTCATATATGACTACAGGTCATACAAATCATATATGTCTACAGGTCATACAGGTCTGCAGGTCATACAGATATACAGGTCTACAGGTTATACAGGTCAACAGGTCATCTGCAGATAACATACAGGTCATACAAGTCTACAGGTCATACATTTCTAAAGATATATCATATCATATTGGTCTACAGGTTATACAACTCCACAGGTCAACAAGTCATACAAGTCATACAGGTCAACAGGTTATACAGGTCAGATATGTCTACAGGTCTGCAGGTCATACAGGTCTATATTTCATTCACATTTACACGTCGACAGGTTTGCAGGTCTACAGGTCATTCAGATCTACAGGTCGACAGGTTTAGAGGTCTACAGGTCAACAGTTAATACAAGTTATATAGGTCTACAGGTCATAAAGGTCTACAGATATCATATCATTTTGGTCTACAGGTCTACATGTCGACAGGTTAACATGTCTACAGGTCATACAGGTCAACAGGCCACACAGGTCATAAAGGGCTACAGGTCATACAGATCTACAGGTTGACAGGTTTATAGGTGCACAGGTTATACAGCTCTACAGATATCATATTATATAGGTCTACAAGTCTGCAGCTTATACAGCTCATACATATATCATATCATATAGGTTTACATGTCTACAGGTTATACAGGTCATCCAGATCTACAGGTCAACAGTTTTATTGGTCTACAGGTCATACATGTCATAAAGTTCTACAGGTAAACAGGTGAACGGTCATACATTTCTTACAGATCTACGACAGGTTTACATGTCTACGGTCATACAGGTCTACAGGTTGACAGGTTTACAAGTCAGACAGGTCTACAGGTCATACAAGTCTACAGGTCATTCAAACCTACAGGTTTGTTGATCTGTAGACTTGTTAACCTGTCGAGGTTAACAAGTCTACAGCTCAACAGGTCATACAACCTGCCGTCCTTCATTTCGGCATGACCTGTAGACACAGGTCATGCCGAAATGAAGGACGGCAGGTTTACAGGTCATACAAGTCAGACAGGTCTACATTTCTTGCATGTCTACAGATCATGCAGGTTATATAGGCAAGGCAAGGCAATTTTTTTTGTAAAGCCCATTTTTACAAACATTTTGGCTCAAAGGGCTTTACACAGCATCATAACAACATCCTCTTCCCTTAGACCCTCACATCGACTGAGGAAAAACTCAAAACAAAAAAACCTTTTAATAGGGAATAAAAGAGAGATCCTCATGGTGAGCAACAGAGGAGTGATTCCTTACCCAGGATGGGCAGACGTGCAATAGATGTCTGTCTGTCTGTGTCTTGTCTGTATACAACTGTATACAGACAAGAAAACAGGTCACAATACAGAATATGCACAGCATGGAAATGGTGTGCAGGAGCTAACAAAGTCAGTTTTTGGTGGGAGGGAAGGCAGGGAGAGTCAGGCAGCTTAATGGGAGTAATGGGTGGTAGACTGGTTCCTAGGAAGGGAGGGCAGGTCGGTTTAACAGCAGGGGAAAAAGGGGAAGGGGGTGATGCAGGGGGCAGTTGGTGGAGAAAGATGGAGCTTCAGTGGATCTGCGGAAACACAAATAGAAAGAGAGCGAGACACCGAGGCCAAACTACAAGGTGCAGCAGATAATGAAAATGATCATTTAAAGTGTGGGAGAGGAGAGGAGAGGAGAGGAGAGGAGAGCTCCATGTAACCTGATGTGTCCCCCAGCAGTCTAAGCCTTTAGCAGCATAAAATGGTTCAGAGCTACCTGAACCGCCCCATACTAAAAGCTCTGTCGTAGAGGAAGGTTTTAAGCCTAATCTTAAATGTAGTGAGAGTGTCTGCCTCTCTGACCCATGGAGAGAGTTGGTTCCACAGTAAAGGAGCCCGATAACTCAAGGCTCTACCCCCCAGTCTGATTTCGAAGATTCTGGGAGTCGCTAACAGACCTGCATTCTGGGAGCGAAGTGCTCTGGTAGGATAATAAGAGACTATGAGGTATTTCAAATAGGATGGAGCTTTTTCATATATATGAAAAATTATATTATATATATATATATATATATATATATATTATATCATTTATAAGTCAGCAGAAGGATTTTGAAGTTTACTCGACAGGGAGCCAATGGAGAGAAGCGAAAGTGGGAGAGATGTGTTCTTTTTTACTAACTCCTTTCAATATCCTTGCTGCAGCGTTCTGGACTAACTGCAGACTCTTTAGAGAGTTTTTCGGACATCCTGACAACAGAGAGTTACATTAGTCCAGCCTAGAGGTGATAATTACTCAGCATCACTCTGAGAGAGAATATTCCTAATTTTGACTATGCTGCGCAGGTGAAAAAAGGCAGTCCTAGTCACGTGTTTTATGTGTGAGCTGAATGAAAGGTCCTGGTCAAATATTACTCCAAGGTTCCTTGCAGTCATCAGGGTGATGCCATCTAGATTAGCAATCTGCGAAGAAAAAGTGTCACTGAGATGTTTAGGTCCAAACACAATGACCTCTGTTTTGTCAGAGTTTAGTAGAAGGAAGTTAGTGGACATCCAGGATTTGATGTCTTTTAGGCAGTCATGCAGATTGATGATTTTTATCATCTGGTTCTATCGATAAGTAGAGCTGGGTATCATCTGCATTGCAATGGAAATTGATCGAGTGTTTCCGGATTATATCGCCTAACGGGAGTATGTAGAGAATGAAAAGAATTGGCCCTAAAACTGAACCCTGTGGTACGCCATACGTACTCTGCTGCACTCTGAATGGTCATTGTTAACATTAACAAACTGAAACTTGTCGGATAACTATGATTTAAACCATTTTAGGGCAGAGCCTTTAATCCCGATTTGGTAGTCTAGTCTCTGCAGCAGAATGCTGTGGTCAATAGTGTTAAATGCAGCACTGAGGTCCAGAAGTACAAGTACAGAGACAAGATCTCTATCAAAAGCTAGACTTTTACCAGTCATTGCTGGTGTTCTCTGAATCCAGATTGGAAAGCTTCAAACAGTTCATGACTGTGCAGGTGCTCATGTAGCTACTTTAGAACCACCTTCTCAAGGATCTTGGAGATATAGGGAAGGTCATTTTTTCCTATAATTTGCTAACACACCTGGGTCTAGAGAAGGCTTTTTAAGTAAGATTGATCTGATTCAGTATAGAGGTGTTAACTAAGGGGAAGACATCCTTGAGCAGTGTTGTTGGCACTGGATCAGGACAGGCATGTGGCTGATTTAGAAGAGGTAAAGCAGAAGTTAAGTCTGACAGGTCAATGGGGGAGAAGCTGTCAAGATGCTTCTATAGAGACTACAATCTGTGGTCTATCATTGGTAATCCTTGCTCTAATATTTACAATCTTTTCAGTAAAGAAAGTTAGGAAATCATTGCTGCTGAGAGTCGGAGGGATGCATGGCTCAGCAGCACGATTGTTCTTGGTCAGCCTGGCTACAGTGCTGAAAAGGAAACTGGGGTTGTTTTTATTCTTTTCTATTAAAGACGAATAGAATGTGCTTCTGGTTTTCTGGTTTTACAAAGTATATTAAAAAACTATCCTTCCAGGCTGGACGGTCTTCCGCACGTTAGCTGTGTGTTTTCCTTTCCAGCTGTCTGGTCTTCTGCTTCAAAGTGTGCAGGTTCAGGCTGTACCAATTTTCTTGTGGTTGATAACCTTCTTTTTCAGAGGGGCTACGGCATTGAGCGTCCCAAGGAGTACTGCTGCTGCAGTGCCATCTACAAGATAATCTACCTGCAAGGGAGTAAGATCAGCATAGCTGCCCATTATAATGCTACTAGGTGTGGCGGCAAGCTCTGCTGGAATGAGCTCTTTAAATCTAGAGACAGCGATAAACATCTACTGTAGTGGGACTTTTTCCCAAGTAAAGCATAATTTGTTAAAGTAAATTTAAATGTTATTAAAGAATGGTCAGACAGGACAGGGTTTTGAGGGAAAACTGTAATGTGCTCAGCTTCTATCCCTAAGGTTAGTACTAAGTCAAGGACATGATTAAAGGAGTGAGTTGGTTTCTATCTACCCTCTGAGAGAAGCCAATTGAATCTAAGAGAGACTTGCAATACCAGACAATCATCATCAACATCCACATGAATGTTGAAGTCACCCACTATAATGACTTTGTCTGATTCCATTGCTAAGTTTGACAGAAAGTCTGGGAATTCTTCTAAGAACTTAGAATAAGGTGCAGGGGGATGGTACACAACAGCAAGTAAGCAAGCAAGGTTTCTCTGCTTTCCAGTCAGGGTGAGAGAAGCTGACAGTAAGGCTTTCAAATGAATCATATGAAACATTAGGTTAATAAGCAGATTTGACTGATAAACTGCAGCCACTCCTCCTCCTCTAGGGGTAGATTCATTTAAACTAACATATTCATCCTGCTGGAACCAGGTTTCAGTGAGGGTTAATAGATCAATTTGGTGATTTTTAATTAAATCATTCACTAGGAGAGATTTGGAAGGGAGAGATCGAATATTTAGCAAACCACATTTAATAGTTTTATTGGGTTGGTTTGCTGGAGCAGTGGTTTTGATTTTTACTAAATTTCTATGAATGACTCCTCCAGATTTGGGTTTAGGGTTATACAACCTCGAGGCAGACACAGTTTCTATGGGACAGAAGGGGGGCTGGGTGGGGGACAGCACGAAGGCACCTGCAGAGATGCGGCTCTGCCTGCTGGTCTGAACTCCGGGAGCTTGTCAGGGGTTACAGCAGACCTGTATAACTTGTTGACCTGTATAATCTGTAGACCAGTATGATTTCTGGAGACGTGTATGACCTGCAGAACTGTGGATAAAAACGACTTGTATAACCTGTATAGCTGCATGATCATAGACATGCAGGAAATGTAGACCTGTCTGACTTGTATGACCTGTTAACCTGTAGTTAACAGAACTGTATGACATGTATGACCTGTAGACCTATAAACCTTTCGACCTGTAAATTTGTATGACCATTAGAACTGTATAATCTGCAGACCTGTAGACCTATATAACTTGTATGACCTCTCGACCTTTCTACCTGTAGATCTGTGTGAAGTAGAGCTGTAAACCTGTCGACCTGTAAATCTGTATGACCTGTAGACTTGTAAAACTGTTGACGTGTATTTATGTATGAAATGTATGACCTCCAGACCTGTAGACATATTTCACCTAACCCGTTGACCTGTATGACCTGTAGACTTGTATAATTTGAAGGCCTGTAAGATATCTGAAGACCTGTATGACCTGCAGATCTGTAGACACATACGACCTGTATAACCTGCATGATCTGTAGACATTCAAGTAATGTAGACCTGTCTGAATTGTATGACCTGTAAACCTGTCGTCTTTTAGATCTGCATGACTCGAATGACCTTTTAACCTGTTGACTTGTAAACCCGTCGACATGTAGATCTCTATGACCTATATGACCTGTAGACATGTTAACCTGTCAACCTGTAGAACTATATGACCTGTATGACCTGTAGCCCTATAAACCTGTTGACGTGTAGATCTGTTTGACCTGTAGACTTATATGACCTGCATACCTGCAGACTTATATGACCTGTATAACCTGTTGACCTGTATGACTTGTAGACCTGTAAGATCTGCATGATCTGTAGACCTGTATGACCTGTAGACCTATATGAGCTGTAAACATGTATGACCTGCTGACTCGTATAACATATATAGATATGAAGGATATCTATAGATCTGTGTGGCCTGTAGACCTGTCTGACTTGTATGACATTAAAAATCTGTCGACATGCAGATATGTATGACCTGTAGACCTATATGACTTGTATGACCTGTTGATCTGTAGACCATTTAGCCTGTCGACCTGTAGATATGTATGACCTGTGGACTTCTATGGTCTGTATAACCTGCAGACTTATATGACTTCTTTGAGCTGATAACTTGTCAACCTGTAGACTTGCATTACATGTAGGCCTGTATAACCTATATGTCCTGCAGACCTTTATGACCTGTGTTAATTGTAAACCTGTAGATCTGTATGACCTGTTAACCTGTTGACCTGTAGACCTGTATGACCTGTTTTACTTGCAGACACAAATGACATGTATGACTTGTTAACCTGTAAAACTGTCGACCTGTAGATTTTTATGACCTGTAGACCTGTATGACTTGAAGACCTGTAGACCTATATGATATATCTGTAGACCTGTATGATCTTTCGACCTATATAAAATCTGTAGATACGTATGACGTGCAGACATTTTTAACTTTTATGACCTGTAAACCTGTAGATATGTACCTGCAGACCTGTAGACTTATATGACCTGTATGACCTGTAGACTTATATGACCTGTATGGCCTGTATGGCCGTATGACCTGAAGACCTGTATACCTAAATGATATGATATCTGTATGACTCGTAAACCTATATGAGCTGCAGACTTGTAGACCTCTAAACCTGTTGACCTGTAGATTTGTATGACCTGCAGACCTATGTGACCTATTTGACCTGTTAACCTTTCGATCTGTATGACCTGTATGACCTGTATGAACTGTATGACCTTGTAGACCTTTAAACCTGTCAACATGTAGATTTGTAAAACCTGTATGACCTCTTAAATTGTTGGCCTGTAGATCTGTATGACGTGTCTGACCTGAAGACCTATAGATCTGGATCAACTTTAGACCAATATGACCTGTTTGACCTGTTAACCTGTCGACCTGTAGATCTGGAAACCTGTATAACCTGTAGACCTTTAAACCTTTCGATCTGTAGATCTGTATCAACTTTTGACCTATATGACCTGTTGACCTGTATGACCTGTGTGACCTGTAGCCCTTTAAACCTGTCGACATATATACTTATATGACCTGTAGACCTGTATGACCTGTAGACCTGTATGACCTGTAGACTTATATGACCTGTATGACCTATAGACTTGTAAACTTGTCGACGTGTATATATGAATGAAATGTAGACCTGTATGACCTGTGGACATATCTGACCTGTATAACCTATTTACCTGTATGATTTGTAGACCTGTATAATCTGTAGACCTGTATGATATCTGGAGACCTGTATGACTTGCAGACCTGTAGACATATGAGCCCTGTATAACCTATAGACCTACATGATCTGCAGACATGCAAGAAGTCAGACAGGTATGTCGTCCTTTAGATCTGCATTACCTGTAGACTTGTATGACCTGTTGACTTGTAAACCTGTCGACCTGTAGATCTGTATGACCTGTATACCTGTAAACTCTATGGTCATACATATATCATATAGGTATATGATATGATATCTGTATAAACCGTAGAGTCGTATGAGCTACAGACTTGTAGAGCTAGATAATATGATATCTGTAGAGCTGTATAACCTGTGCACCTGTAAACCTGTCAACCTGTAGATTTGTATGATCTGTAGACTTATATGACCTGTGTGGCCTTTTGACTTGTATGACCTGTAGACCTGTAAACCTATTAAACTGTGGATCTGTGTGACCTGTAGACCTGTATGACCCGCAGACCTGTATGACCTGTAGACTTATTTGACCTGTATGACCTATAGACTTGTAAACTTGTCGACGTGTATATATGAATGAAATGTAGACCTGTATGACCTGTGGACATATCTGACCTGTATAACCTGTTTACCTGTATGATTTGTAGACCTGTATAATCTGTAGACCTGTATGATATCTGGAGACCTGTATGACTTGAAGACCTGTAGACATATGAGCCCTGTATAACCTATAGACCTACATGATCTGCAGACATGCAAGAAGTCAGACAGGTATGTCGTCCTTTAGATCTGCATGTACCTGTAGACTTGTATGACCTGTTGACTTGTAAACCTGTCGACCTGTAGATCTGTATGACCTGTATACCTGTAAACTCTATGGTCATACATATATCATATAGGTATATGATATGATATCTGTATAAACCGTAGAGTCGTATGAGCTACAGACTTGTAGAGCTAGATAATATGATATCTGTAGAGCTGTATAACCTGTGCACCTGTAAACCTGTCAACCTGTAGATTTGTATGATCTGTAGACTTATATGACCTGTGTGGCCTTTTGACTTGTATGACCTGTAGACCTGTAAACCTATTAAACTGTGGATCTGTGTGACTTGTAGACCTGTATGACCTGCAGACCTGTAGACCTATGTGAACTGCAGACTTGCATGACCTGTATGACCTGTAGGATATCTGTAGATCTGTAGACCTCTAAACCTGTTGACCTGTCGACCTGTAGATCTTAATGACCTCCAAAACCTGCAGAACAAAGTGACCTATTTGAACTCTTAACCTGTCGATCTGTAGGTCTGTATGACCTGTAGCCTTATGTGGCCTGTTGACCTGTATGACCTGTAAACCCGTTGACATGGAGATCTGTATGATCTGTAGAATTGTATGATCTGCGGACCTGTAGACGTATATAACTTGTATGACCTGTGGACCTCTAAAGTTTTCGACATTGAGATTTGTATGACCTGTATGACCTCTCAACCTGTAGATCTGCATGTTGTATGACCTGTAGAACTGTTAACCTGTCTACCTGTAGATTTGTACGACCTGTGGACTTGTAATACTGTCGACATGTATATATGTATGAAATATAGAGCTTTATGACCTCCAGACCTGTAGGCATATCTGACCTGTCTAACTGTCTACAGGTCTACAGGTCTACAGGTCTACAGGTGTACATACAAATGTAGACCTTTCTGACGTGTATGACCTGGAAACCTGTACACTTGTAAACCCGTCAACCTATACATCTCTATGACCTGTATGACCTGTAGCCCTATAAACCTGTCGACCTGTAGATGTGTATAGCCTGTATGACCTGTTAACCTGTCGATCTCTAGAGCTCTATGACCTTTATGACCTGTAGACCTGTTAACCTGTTGATGTGGAGACCTGTATGTCCTACAGACCTGCAGACCAAAATGATATGATGTCTGTAGATTTTTATGACCTGTAGACCTGTAAACCTGTCGACACGTTGAGCTGTATCACCTGTAGACCTGTAAACCTGTCGACCTGTAGAAATGTGTGACCTGTTGACCTGTGTGACCTGTCATACAGATCTACAGGTCAATAGGTTTTGAAGTCTGCAGGTCATACAGTTATACAGATCATACAAATCTACAGGTTGACAGGTTTATGGGTCTACAGGTCTACAGGTCTACAGATATCCAACAGGTCATACAGGTCCTACAGGTCTACAGTTCACACAGGTCCACAAGTCATACAGATCTACAGGTCGACAGGTTTACAGGTTTACAGGTCATACAGGTCAACAGGCCACACAGGTCATATAGGTCTACAGGTCATAGATATCTACAGGTTTACATGTCCACAGGCCATACAATTAAGTAATACAGAACTTACAGGTCTCCAATTCATACAAGTCAACATGTAATACAGGTCAGATATGTCTACAGGTCTGCAGGTCATACAAGTCATATAAGTCTACAGGTCTGCAGGTCATACAGGTCTACAAGTCATACAAATCTACAGGACGACAGGTTTACAGGTCATACCAATATCATATCATATAGGTCATATCATATAGGTCCTATATGACCTACCGGTCATATAGGTCATACAGGATATCTGTAGACCTGTGTGGCCTGTATGACCTGTATACCTGTATATTTGAAGACTTGTATGACTTGTATGACTTGTATACATGTATGACTTGTATGACCTGTAGTCTTATATGACCAGTAGACCTGTATATCTGTAAAATTGCATGACTTGTTGTTTGTTAACTGTAGACCTGTATGAGCTGTATGACCTGCAGACCTGTATGAGCTGTATGACCTGCAGACCTGTAAACCTGTCCTCCTTTAGATCTGTATCACTAGTAGACCTGTATGACTTGCAGACCTGTAGACCTGTAGACCTGTATGACCTGTATGACCTTTATGACCTGTATGACCTGTATGACCTTTAGACCTGTAAACCTGTCCTCCTTTAGATCTGTATGACTAATAGACCTGTATGACTTGCAGACCTGTAGACCTGTATGACCTGTATGACCTGTATGACCTGTATGACCTTTAGACCTGTAAACCTGTCAACGTGTATATGTGAATCAAATGTAGACCTGTATGACCTGCAGACCTGTAGACATATACGACCTGTATAACCTGTAGACCTGCATGATCTGTAGATATGCATGAAATGTAGACCTTTCTGACTTGTATGACCTGTAAACCTGTAGACTTGTTAACCTGTCGACCTGTAGAACTTTATGACATGCATGTAGACCCATAAACCTGTTGACCTGTTGATCTGTATGACCTGTATGACCTGTATGACCTGTATGACCTGTTAACCTCTCAACCTGTAGAGCTGTATTACCTGTATGACCTGTAGACCTGTAAACCTATATGACATGATATATGTATGAGCTGTAGAGCTGCAGACTTGTAGACCTATATAATATGATAATTGTAGAGCTGTTGCTGTGCTCCTATAAACCTGTCTACCTGTAGATCTGTATGAACTGTAGCCCTATATGACCTATATGACTTGTAGGATATGTGTAGACCTGTAGACCTGTAAACCTGTCGACCTGTAGAGCTGTAAGATCTGGAAACTGTATGACCTACAGACCTGTAGGGCTCTAAACCTGTCCAGCTATAGATTAGAAAGACCTGAATTACCTCTAACCTTGCCAACCTGTAGATCTGTATAACTTGTAGACATATATGACCTGTAGACGTGCAGACCTTTATCTGTTTATCTGTATGATCAGTAAACATGTGTGACCCGTAGACCTCTCAGATCTCTTGACCTGTAGACATGTAAATCTGTCGACATGTAGATTTGTATGACCGATAGACCTGTATGACCTGTATGACATGCAGAACTATATGACCAGTATGACCTGCAGACCTGTAGACCTGTAGACCTGTAGACCTGTAGACCTGTAAACCTGGCCACCTGTAGATCTGTGTGACCTGTAGAACTTCATGACTTGTATGACCTGTTAACCTGTCGAACTGTAGATCTGTATTACCTTGATGTCCTGTGGACTTGTGTGAGCTTCATACTTCCAGACCTGTAGACCTGTAGACATGTATGTCATGTGCAGACATGTATGACTTTTATGACCTGTAGACGTATTTGACATGTATGATATATGTAGACCTGTATGACTTGTAGGACCTACAGACCTATATGACATGTATGACCTTTTAACCTGTCTACCTGTAGATCTGTATGAATTGTATGACCTGCATGACCTGTATGACTTGTAGACTTGTAAACTTATCAAACTGTAGATCTGTATGACCTATAGATATTTATGACCTGCAGACCTCTAGACCTATATGATATATCTGTATACCTGTATGACTTGCAGATCTGTAAACCTGTCGACCTGAAGATCTGTATGACCTGTAGACCTGTAACAGTAGAGTTGTATGACCTGTAGACCTGTATTACCTGCAAACATATATGACATGTATGACCTGAATGACCTGTCGACCTGAAGATCTGTATGACCTGTGTCATACAGGTCATACGGGTCTTCAAACTTGTAAACCTCTCTACGTGTAGATCTGTATGACCTGTAGATATGTATGACCTGTCGACCTGAAGATCTGTATGACCTGTAAACCTGTCGACCTGTAGAGTTGTATGACCTGTATGACCTGTATGACCTGTATGACCTGTAGACTTGTAAACTTGTCAAACTGTAGATCTGTATGACCAATAGACATGTATGAACTGCAGACCTGTAGACCTATATATGATATGATATCTGTAGACCTGTATGACTTGTAGACCTGTAAACCTGTAAACCTCCTCGACCTGTACATCTGTATGACCTGTAGATCTGTCTGACATTTAATACCTGTTAACCTATTGACGTTTAGATATGTATGACCTGTATGACTTGCAGACCTGTAAATCTATCGACCTGTAGACTTGTATGACCTGCAGAATTTTAAACATATATAATATGATATTTGTATGACTTGTAGACCTGTAAACGTAAGTTTTATGACCTGTAGATTTGTATGAACGGCAGACCTGTAAACATATTTGATATGATATCTGTAGGCCTGTATGACCTGTCGACTTGTAGATTTGTATGATTGTATGAAACATATGCAACCTGTATGATCTGTCGACTTGTAAAACTGTCGTAGTGTAAATCTGTATGACCTGTAAGACTTGTATAACCTGCATACCTGTAGACATATATGATATGATATCTGTAGAGCTGTATGACCTGTATGACCTGTATGACCTGTAAACCTGTCGACCTGCAGACCTGTAGATATGTAAACCTGTCCACCTGTAGATCTGTATGGCCTGTAGACCTGAATAACCTCTATGACCTGCAGACCTATGTGACCTATTATAACTGTTAACCTGTCGATGTATCGATCTGTATGACCTGTATTACCTGTAGGCCTGTAAACTTGTCAACCGTAGATCTGTATGACTTATAGACCTATATGACCTGCAGACCTATATCTGTATGATCAGAAAGCATGTATGATCAGTAGACCTCTCAGATCTCTTGACCTGTAAATCTTGACATGTAAATCTGTCGACATGTAGATTTGTATGACCGGTAGACCTGTATGACCTGTATGACCTGCAGAACTATATGACCTGTATGACCTGTTAACCTCTCGACCTATAGATTTGCATGACCAATAACCTATATAACATTGATGACTTGTAGACTTGTATGACCTTCATACTTATCGACATATATGTTATGATATCTGTATGATCTGTAGACGTGTAAAACCTGTTGACCTGTAGAGTTGTATGACTTGTAGACCTGTAAACCTGTCGACCTGTAGATTTGTTTGACTGTAGACCTGTAGGCTATATGAACTGTATAACTTGTAGACTTATATGAGCTGTAGACATGTATTACCTGTAGACCTCTATGACCTGTAGACTTGTATATCTGTAGACCTGTGTGACACGTAGACGTGTATAACTTGTATGACCTGTAAATTTTTATGCCCTATGGAGATATGAGCTGTAAACATGTCTTGCGGAGCAATGGTTTGGAGCCCCAAACCCCCCGATTCGGTATTAATGAATAAATGTTGCTGAATTTTGGTTTTTGCATTTTTTCTGTTTCTCTGATATTTAATTCTCTGCAGTGTGTGCATTTTATCATGTACACCAAGTTGGTCATTTGAGGTGTACATCTGAACAATATCGGCACTCCCAGTGCTGAATGTCTATTGAGTACATTGGTGAGTATTTAAGTAGGTGTTTGCTGGGACTATGTAATTACAAATGGGATGAGTGAGAGACCGCCCCTATCAGTTATATTCTCTCCCCCAGACCTCTGTCTTAATTGCCCTGAGGAAGTGGCGAGAGTAGATTCTTCGGCTCTGTGCATGGAATAGGACAGATGTGGCATCATCTACGTGCTGCAGGTACATACATATTCTGTGAAATCTGATTAGTTGTGATTAGATCAGTCCCCAGAATGTGTTTCTGGAGTGGTAGCTGCTCTTTTGGAGGAGAGTGTGTCTGTCGATCTCTTATAAGTAGACCTTCGTGGCCAGCATTTTCATGTGGCCGGTGTGATTATGCAATAAAATGCGCGTGTCCAGAAACTCCACCTCAGTGGTAAGTTGTATTTTAACTTTATTTTTGAGTGATGGGATTCAGGATGATTAGAAAATTTTGAAGGTCCTCACGTGCCGCTCTACACGCTGAATATGTCAATCAACTACGTTTTTGTGTTAATATTCGTGTATAATAAATCTTTTGCGAAAAAATAAAAATTAAATAAATAAAATAAAAGCCTTTGCAGTCACAAATGTTTTGGGTTTTTTTTTTTTTTGGCATATTTTTTAGTTTATTGACTAATCAAGTGTATTTAACATAATTGTTGTGATTGTGACAAAAGAACGGTGAAAAACCTTTATTCAGTATTCATAGAACAAAAAATAAATTACATATAAATTATAAAGGTACGTACATCCCAAGGAAAAGGGAATAAGTAGAGAAGAATGAAAGAGAAGGAATAATAAGGGTGATG
Source organism: Rachycentron canadum (assembly GCA_038496675.1). Classification (NCBI taxonomy): domain Eukaryota; kingdom Metazoa; phylum Chordata; class Actinopteri; order Carangiformes; family Rachycentridae; genus Rachycentron; species Rachycentron canadum. The sequence goes on from CM076665.1 coordinate 60,475, forward strand.
GGGGAAAAACAAAAATGTCCACAACGACAGATCGGAGGTTAGTTTTATTTCTCGTGAAGCCTTTCGTTTTGGCGCTTCTGGATCAAGCGGCGTCTCTGCTCTTTAATGCAGGCCAGAGTGCAGGACTCGATATTTAAAATGTTCTATGCCGACCTGGATGAAGTGTCTATGGAGGACGGAAGATTCCTTACACTCCCCTGGATCCGATATATATGTTGTTGTATGTTGAGTTGTGTTTTAACTTTCTTCTTGCGTGATGGGATTTAGGACGATTAGAAAGTTTTGAAAGTCCTCACATTTGCCGCTCTACACGCCAAATGTGCCACAGACTAGTGCTTGTTATAGAATAGAAAATCGTTTTTGGTTAGTGTGATTTCCAAGAGATGTAGACTCAATCTATCCGGGCGGTGCCGATCAGGTGAATTTCGGAATGCCGCTTCGACCGTTTCGTATTAATATTATTGTTTAATGAATCTTTTGGTTAAAAAAAAAAAAAAAAAAGCCTTTGCAATCACAAAGGCTTTTTTTTCATACTTGTTAGTTTATTGACGTAATGGGTGTGATTGTACCAGAACAACGGTGGAAAGCCGTTATTCAGTATTCATAAAACAAAAAATGTATTTATGCATATCAATACAGACAGACACAGGTCCGACAGGTACAGACATCTCAAGGAAAAGGGAAAAGGTGGAGAAGAATGAAAGAGAGGGGTGAAAAGCGAAAATGCCCACAACGACAACTCGGTGGTCATTTTATTTCCCGTGAAGCCATGCGTTTTGGAGCTTCTGGATCTAATAACTCTCCCTGAGGCGTCTTTGCTCCGGGCCAGACTCGATATTTAAAGTGTTCTATGCCTGGATGAAGTGTCTCTGGAGGACGGAGGTTTCCTTACACTGACCCCTGGATCCAGAAAATTCTGTTTTTTCCGGGGGTTTTTTTGTTTCTGTGATATATCGTCCTTTGCAGTGTGTGTAGATTACCATGTAAACCAAGTTGGTCGTTTGTTTACATTTGAACATTATCGGCGCTCCCAGTGCTGAATGTCGATTAAGACATAGGTGAGTTTTAAGTAGGTGTTTATCTGTGTTAGGATGAGTGTGATCAAAACGGGGGTGTACTGGTTTGTCTGACAGGTTTCAATTTCTTCTGTAGGCTATGATCTGGAGGGAAGCCCCTATTAAGGGGACACATGCCTGTTGTGCCTGGGTGAAGTTGGCCTTTAAAATAGAGTTGAATCAGTGTAGCTGCTGGGACTATGTAATTACAAATGGGATGAGTGAGAGACCGCCCCTATCAGTTCCGTGTTCTCCCCCGGACTCTGCCTTAATCGCCCTGAAGAAGTGGCTCTGTGCATGGAATAGGACAGATGTGGTATCATCTACGTCCTGCAGGTACATACATATTCTGTGAAATCTGATTAGTTTTGATTAGATCAGCCCCCAGAATGTGTTTCTGGGGTGGTCGCTGCTCTTTGGGAGGAGGGTGTGTCTGTCGAGCTCTTTTAAGTAGACCTTTGTGGCCAGCATTTTCATGTGGTCGGTGTGAAGAAGAAAATGCCCGTGTCCAGAAAGTCCACCTCCTAGTTGTAAATTGTTTTATTTTTGAGTGATGGGATGGTTAGAAAATTTTGAAAGTCCTCACATGTGCCGCTCTATGTCAATCAACTACAGACCTGTGCTTGTTACTTGTAATGCTTGTTATAGAATAGAAAATCGTTTTTGTTGAGTATGATTTCCAAGAGATGTAGAATCAATCTATCCGGGCGGTGCGGCTCAGGTGAACTGCGGAATGCCGCTTCGACCGCTTTCAGGAATCGTTTAGCGTTAATATTCGTGTATAATAAATCTTTTGCGGAAAAAAAAAACAAATAAAAAAAATAAAAGCATTTTCAGTCACAAATGTTGGAGGGTTTTGGCATTGTTTTTAGTTTATTGACTAATCAAGTGTATTTAACATAACGGTTGTGATTGCGCCAAAACAACGGTGGAAAGCCTTTATTCAGTATTCATTGAACAAAAAATAAATTACATATAAATTATAAAGGAACGTACATCCCAAGGAAAAGAAAATAAGTGGAGAAGAATGAAAGAGAAGGAATAATAAGGGGGATGGGGGAAAAACAAAAATGTCCACAACGACAGATCGGAGGTTGGTTTTATTTCTCGTGAAGCCTTTCGTTTTGGAGCCTTTGGCTCAAGTATCTCTCCCTGCGGCGTCTCTTCTCTTTAGTGCAGGCCAGATTACTGTCCAAGACTCGATATTGAAAATGTTCTATGCCGACCTGGATGAAGTGTCTATGGAGGACGGAAGATTCCTTACGCTTCCGATATATATGTTGTTGTATGTTGAGTTGTATGTTGAGTTGTGTTTTAACTTTATTCTTGAGTGATGGGATTCAGGACGATTAGAAAGTTTTGAAAGTCCTCACATGTGCCGCTCTACACGCCAAATGTGTCAATCAAACCACAGACCTGTAAGTGGTGCTTGTTATAGAATAGAAAATCGTTTTTGGTTAGTTTGATTTAGGCCTAGTTTCGTATTAATATTAGTGTATAATGAATCTTTTGGTTAAAAAAAACAAAAGAAAGCATTTGTACTTTCAAATGCTTTCTTTTGTCATATTTCTTTATTTGGCTTTAAGTTGAAGTAGTAGCAGCTGGCTTTAAAATAGAGTTGAATCTGTTTAGCTATTGGGACTATGTAATTATAAATGTGATGAGTGAGACATCTGTCCTTATTGTCCTGAGTATCTGATTAGTTGTGATTTGATAAGTCCCCTTAATGTGTGTCTGGGGTTGCAGCTGCTCTTTTGAAGGAGGGTGTGTCCGTCGGTCTCTTTGAACGGTCTCTTTGAATTACTTCAAAGAGATCGACAGACACAACCTCTTCTGACCACATGAACCAACTGGCCACAAAGCTCTACACTTTGGGTGAGTTGACACAGGTCTACACCTTAGTTAGTACATTGAAGGAAAATGGAATAAGTGGAGAATAGTGAAAAAGAGGGAAGTATGAGGTATGAGAAAATCGAAAATACCCACAACGAACGATCGGAGGTTAGTTGTATTTCTCGTCAAGCCTTGCGGATTAACGGTTTGGAGTTTATGGATCCAGTATCTGCCCTGCGGCGTCTCTACTCTTTATTCCAGGCCAGATTAGTGTCCAGGAATCGTTTAAAATGTTCTTTGACGACCTATGCCGATCAATTAAATTGGTAAGTATTTTTCTGTATTGGTATGAGTGTGAACAAAACGGGGGTGTACTAGTATGCTTGACAGGTTTTAATTTCTTCTGTAGGCATGATCTGGAGGGAAGCCCCCATTAAGGGGACACGTGCCTGTTGTGCCTGGGTGAAGTTGGCCTTCAAAATCGAGTTGAATCTGTGTAGCTGCTGGGACTATGTAACTACAAATGGGATGAGTGAGACAACGCCCCTATCAGTTCTGTACCCCGGACCTCTGTCTTCAGTACCATGAGGAAATGCTAACGTTTCTCCGGATGTGGGAATGGAAGAGGACAGATCATCACATCTACGTCCTGCAGGTACGTACATATTCTATGATTTCGGTGATATCTGATATGTGATTTGATAAGTCCCCTGAATATGTGGTGGTAGTTCCTGGGAGGAGGATGAGGAGGGTGTGTCTGTCGGCCTCTTTTAATTAGACCTTAGTGGTTCATTTGGTCAGTGTGATTTTGGAAGTCATCGCGCGTGTCCAGAGAATCCACCTCTTAGTTGTAAATTGTGTTTTAACTTTATTTTTGAGTGATGGGATTCAGGACGGATAGAAAGTTTTAAAGTCCTCACATTGTCCGCTCTAAAACCAAATATGTCATTCAAGTGGTGATTGTTATATCATAGAAATTTGTTTTTGGTTAGTGTGATTTCCAAGAGATGTAGAATTAAGCTATCCGGGCTCAGGTGAATTACGAAATGCCGTTTCGACAGCTTTCCGGTCTAGTTTCGTGTTATTCGTGTAGCGTGCATCTATTGCAAAAAACAAACAAAAAAAGCATTTGTGCTCACAAATATTTTTTATTTCATTGACTAATCATGTGTATTTAACTAAACGGTTGTGATTGAACCAAAACAGTGGCGGAAAGAGATTATTCATTATCGTTTTTGTTTAGTTTGATTTCCAAGAGATGTAGAATCAATCTTTCCGGGTGGTGCTTCGACAGTTCTCAGGCCTAGTTTTGTTTTATTATTAGTATATAATAAAAAAAAAAATTAAAAAAATTTTTTAAAAAAGCATTTTTACGAAATGCTTTTTTTTTTTTTTTTAATACGTAATCAAGTGTATTTACCTTAACGGTTGTGATTGAGCCAAAACAACGGTGGTAAGACGTTGTTCAGTATTCATATAACAAAAAAATAAATATGATAGGATAGTTGTTAGTTGTTTGTTTAGTTATATTGCTCGTGAAGACTTGCGGATCAACGGTTTGGAGTTTTTGGATCCAGTATCTCTCCCTGCGGCGTCTCTGCTCTTTACTCCAGGCCAGATTAGTATCCAGGACGCGATATTTAAAATGTTATATGCTGACCTGGATGAAGTGTCTGTGGAGGACGGAGGTTGAATGAATGAGTATAATGAATCTATTGTTAAATTTTAAAAAAAAGAATGCATTGTTACTCCCAAATGCTTTTTTTGTCATATTTCTTTATTTTATTGACTAATCATGTGTGTTTAACACAACGCTTGTGATTGAGCCAAAACAACGATGGAAAACCTTTATTCAGTATTATTAAAGCAGCCCAACTATGTCAATTAACCACAGACCTGTAAGAGGTACTTATTATAGAATAGAAAATCGTTTTTGGTTAGTGTGATTTCGAAGACATGTAGAATCAATCTATCCGGTCGGTGCGGCTCAGGTGAATTACGGAATGTCGTTTCGACAGCTTTCAGGCCTAGTTTCGTCTTAATATTGGTGTATAATGAATCTATTGTTAAATTTTAAAAAAAAGAATGCATTTTTACTCCCAAATGATTTTTTTGTCATATTTCTTTATTTTATTGACTAATCATGTGTGTTTAACATAACGCATGTGATTGAGCCAAAACAACGCTGGAAAGCTTATATCGGTCCCTGTGCTGAATATCAAAGCACATTGTTGCGTGTTTAAGTAGGTGTTTGTGTTGGTATGTGATCGAAACTTGGGTGTAGTAGTATAGCTGACAAGTTTTCATTTCCTCTTGTAAGTTATGATCTGGCGGCAGTCACATCCCCCTATCAATTTTGTACTCTCCCCCGCACTTCTGTCTTACTTTCCCTGAGGAAGCGGCTAGAGTCGCTTCTTAAGCTCTTTGCATGGACTAGGACAGATTTGCGAAGGTTCGAACATATTCTATGAAATCTGATTAGTTGTGATTTGTTAAGTCCCCTGAATGTGTCTGGGGTGGTAGTTGCTCTTATGGAGGAGATTGTGACTGTAGGTCTCTTTTAAGCAGCCCTTAGTGGTCAGTGGTTTCATGTGGTCAGTGTCATTATGGGGGGAAAAAATGCGCGTGTCCAGAGAGTTCACCTCCTAGTTGTAAGTCGTGTATTAACTATTTTTTTGAGTGATGGGATTCAGGACGGTTAGAAAGTTTTGAAAGTCCTCACATGAGCCGCTCTACAGCCCAACTATGTCATTTAACCACAGACCTGTAAGTGGTACTTATTATAGAATAGAAAATCGTTTTTGGTTAGTGTGATTTCCAAGACATGTAGAATCAATCTATCCGGGCGGTGCGGCTCAGGTGAATTACGGAATGTCGTTTCGACATCTTTCAGGCCTAGTTTCGTCTTAATATTAGTGTATAATGAATCTATTGTTAAATTTTAAAAAAAAGAATGCATTTTTACTCCCAAATGCTTTTTTTGTCATATTTCTTTATTTTATTGACTAATCATGTGTGTTTAACATAACGCTTGTGATTGAGCCAAAACAACGCTGGAAAGCCTTTTATTCAGTATTATTAAAGCAAAAAAAATAAAAGGATCGGAGGTTAGCTGTATTTCTCGTGAAGCCTTGCGGATCAGATTAGTGTCCAGGACTCGATATTTAAACTGTTATATGCTGACCTGGATGAAGTGTCTGTGGAGGACGGAGGTTTCCATTCTCCCCTCCGATCCGGTATAGATGTTGAATTCTGTTTTTGGCCTTTTTGTTTCTGTTTCTCTGATATATAGTCCTTTGCAGTGCGTGCAGTTCATCATTACACCAAGTTGGTCTTTTGTGTACATCTATGTGCGGTCCCTGTGCTGAATATCAAACTACATTGTTGCGTGTTTAAGTAGGTGTTTGTGTTGGTATGTGATCGAAACGTGGGTGTAGTAGTATAGCTGACAAGTTTTTATTTCCTCTTGTAAGTTATGATCTGGCGGCAGTCACATCCCCCTATCAATTTTGTACTCTCCCCCGCACTTCTGTCTTACTTTCCCTGAGGAAGCGGCTAGAGTCGCTTCTTAAGCTCTTTGCATGGACTAGGACAGATTTGCGAAGGTACGAACATATTCTATGAAATCTGATTAGTTGTGATTTGTTAAGTCCCCTGAATGTGTCTGGGGTGGTAGTTGCTCTTATGGAGGAGATTGTGACTGTAGGTCTCTTTTAAGCAGCCCTTAGTGGTCAGTGGTTTCATGTGGTCAGTGTCATTATGGGGGGAAAAAATGCGCGTGTCCAGAGAGTTCACCTCCTAGTTGTAAGTCGTGTATTAACTATTTTTTTGAGTGATGGGATTCAGGACGGTTAGAAAGTTTTGAAAGTCCTCACATGAGCCGCTCTACAGCCCAACTATGTCAATTAACCATAGACCTGTAAGAGGTGCTTGTTATAGAATAGAAAATGGTCCAAGGGATGTAGAATCAATCTATCCGGGCGGTGCGGCTCAGGTGAATTACGGAATGTCGTTTCGACAGCTTTCAGGCCTAGTTTCGTCTTAATATTAGTGTATAATGAATCTATTGTTAAATTTAAAAAAAAGAAAAAAAAAGAATGCATTTTTACTCCCAAATGCTTTTTTTGTCATATTTCTTTATTTTATTGACTAATCATGTGTGTTTAACATAACGCTTGTGATTGAGCCAAAACAACGGTGGAAAGCCTTTATTCAGTATTATTAAAGCAAAAAAAATAAAAGGATCGGAGGTTAGTTGTATTTCTCGTGAAGCCTTGCGGATCAGATTAGTGTCCAGGACTCGATATTTAAACTGTTATATGCTGACTTGGATGAAGTGTCTGTGGAGGACGGAGGTTTCCATTCTCCCCTCCGATCCGGTATAGATGTTGAATTCTGTTTTTGACCTTTTTGTTTCTGTTTCTCTGATATATAGTCCTTTGCAGTGCGTGCAGTTCATCATTACACCAAGTTGGTCGTTTGTGTACATCTATGTGCGGTCCCTGTGCTGAATATCAAAGCACATTGTTGCGTGTTTAAGTAGGTGTTTGTGTTGGTATGTGATCGAAACGTGGGTGTAGTAGTATAGCTGACAAGTTTTTATTTCCTCTTGTAAGTTATGATCTGGCGGCAGTCACATCCCCCTATCAATTTTGTACTCTCCCCCGCACTTCTGTCTTACTTTCCCTGAGGAAGCGGCTAGAGTCGCTTCTTAAGCTCTTTGCATGGACTAGGACAGATTTGCGAAGGTTCGAACATATTCTATGAAATCCGATTAGTTTTGATTTGTTAAGTCCTCTGAATGTGTCTGGGGTGGTAGTTGCTCTTATGGAGGAGATTGTGACTGTAGGTCTCTTTTAAGCAGCCCTTAGTGGTCAGTGGTTTCATGTGGTCAGTGTCATTATGGGGGGAAAAAATGCGCGTGTCCAGAGAGTTCACCTCCTAGTTGTAAGTCGTGTTTTAACTATTTTTTTGAGTGATGGGATTCGGGACGGTTAGAAAGTTTTGAAAGTCCTCACATGAGCCGCTCTACAGCCCAACTATGTCATTTAACCACAGACCTGTAAGTGGTACTTATTATAGAATAGAAAATCGTTTTTGGTTAGTGTGATTTCCAAGACATGTAGAATCAATCTATCCGGGCGGTGCGGCTCAGGTGAATTACGGAATGTCGTTTCGACAGCTTTCAGGCCTAGTTTCGTCTTAATATTAGTGTATAATGAATCTATTGTTAAATTTAAAAAAAAAAAAAAAAAGAATGCATTTTTACTCCCAAATGCTTTTTTTGTCATATTTCTTTATTTTATTGACTAATCATGTGTGTTTAACATAACGCTTGTGATTGAGCCAAAACAACGCTGGAAAGCCTTTATTCAGTATTATTAAAGCAAAAAAAATAAAAGGATCGGAGGTTAGCTGTATTTCTCGTGAAGCCTTGCGGATCAGATTAGTGTCCAGGACTCGATATTTAAACTGTTATATGCTGACCTGGATGAAGTGTCTGTGGAGGACGGAGGTTTCCATTCTCCCCTCCGATCCGGTATAGATGTTGAATTCTGTTTTTGGCCTTTTTGTTTCTGTTTCTCTGATATATAGTCCTTTGCAGTGCGTGCAGTTCATCATTACACCAAGTTGGTCTTTTGTGTACATCTATGTGCGGTCCCTGTGCTGAATATCAAACTACATTGTTGCGTGTTTAAGTAGGTGTTTGTGTTGGTATGTGATCGAAACGTGGGTGTAGTAGTATAGCTGACAAGTTTTTATTTCCTCTTGTAAGTTATGATCTGGCGGCAGTCACATCCCCCTATCAATTTTGTACTCTCCCCCGCACTTCTGTCTTACTTTCCCTGAGGAAGCGGCTAGAGTCGCTTCTTAAGCTCTTTGCATGGACTAGGACAGATTTGCGAAGGTACGAACATATTCTATGAAATCTGATTAGTTGTGATTTGTTAAGTCCCCTGAATGTGTCTGGGGTGGTAGTTGCTCTTATGGAGGAGATTGTGACTGTAGGTCTCTTTTAAGCAGCCCTTAGTGGTCAGTGGTTTCATGTGGTCAGTGTCATTATGGGGGGAAAAAATGCGCGTGTCCAGAGAGTTCACATCCTAGTTGTAAGTCGTGTATTAACTATTTTTTTTGAGTGATGGGATTCAGGACGGTTAGAAAGTTTTGAAAGTCCTCACATGAGCCGCTCTACAGCCCAACTATGTCATTTAACCACAGACCTGTAAGTGGTACTTATTATAGAATAGAAAATCGTTTTTGGTTAGTGTGATTTCCAAGACATGTAGAATCAATCTATCCGGTCGGTGCGGCTCAGGTGAATTACGGAATGTCGTTTCGACAGCTTTCAGGCCTAGTTTCGTCTTAATATTAGTGTATAATGAATCTATTGTTAAAAATAAAAAAAAAAAAAAAAAAAAAGATTGCATTTTTACTCCCAAATGCTTTTTTTGTCATATTTCTTTATTTTATTGACTAATCATGTGTGTTTAACATAACGCATGTGATTGAGCCAAAACAACGCTGGAAAGCGTTCAGTATTATTAAAGCAAAAAAATAAAAGGATCGGAGGTTAGTTGTATTTCTCGTGAAGCCTTGCGGATCAGATTAGTGTCCAGGACTCGATATTTAAACTGTTATATGCTGACCTGGATGAAGTGTCTGTGGAGGACGGAGGTTTCCATTCTCCCCTCCGATCCGGTATAGATGTTGAATTCTGTTTTTGACCTTTTTGTTTCTGTTTCTCTGACATAAATTCCTTTGCATTGCGTGCAAGTTCATCATTACACCAAGTTGGTCGTTTGTGTACATCTATGTGCGGTCCCTGTGCTGAATATCAAAGCACATTGTTGCGTGTTTAAGTAGGTGTTTGTGTTGGTATGTGATCGAAACGTGGGTGTAGTAGTATAGCTGACAAGTTTTTATTTCCTCTTGTAAGTTATGATCTGGCGGCAGTCACATCCCCCTATCAATTTTGTACTCTCCCCCGCACTTCTGTCTTACTTTCCCTGAGGAAGCGACTAGAGTCGCTTCTTAAGCTCTTTGCATGGACTAGGACAGATTTGCGAAGGTACGAACATATTCTGTGAAATCTGATTAGTTGTGATTTGTTAAGTCCCCTGAATGTGTCTGGGGTGGTAGTTGCTCTTATGGAGGAGATTGTGACTGTAGGTCTCTTTTAAGCAGCCCTTAGTGGTCAGTGGGTTCATGTGGTCAGTGTCATTATGGGGGGAAAAATGCGCGTGTCCAGAGAGTTCTCCTCCTAGTTGTAAGTCGTGTTTTAACTATTTTTTTGAGTGATGGGATTCAGGACGGTTAGAAAGTTTTGAAAGTCCTCACATGAGCCGCTCTACAGCCCAACTATGTCAATTAACCACAGACCTGTAAGAGGTGCTTGTTATGGAATAGAAAATCGTTTTTGGTTAGTGTGATTTTCAAGGGATGTAGAATCAATCTATCCGGGCGGTGCGGCTCAGGTGAATTACGGAATGTCGTTTCGACATCTTTCAGGCCTAGTTTCGTCTTAATATTAGTGTATAATGAATCTATTGTTAAATTTAAAAAAAAAGAAAAAAAGAATGCATTTTTACTCCCAAATGCTTTTTTTGTCATATTTCTTTATTTTATTGACTAATCATGTGTGTTTAACATAACGCTTGTGATTGAGCCAAAACAACGCTGGAAAGCTTTTATTCAGTATTATTAAAGCAAAAAAAATAAAAGGATCGGAGGTTAGTTGTAGTTCTCGTGAAGCCTTGCGGATCAGATTAGTGTCCAGGACTCGATATTTAAACTGTTATATGCTGACCTGGATGAAGTGTCTGTGGAGGACGGAGGTTTCCATTCTCCCCTCCGATCCGGTATAGATGTTGAATTCTGTTTTTGGCACTTTTGTTTCTGTTTCTCTGATATATAGTCCTTTGCAGTGCGTGCAGTTCATCATTACACCAAGTTGGTCGTTTGTGTACATCTATGTGCGGTCCCTGTGCTGAATATCAAAGCACATTGTTGCGTGTTTAAGTAGGTGTTTGTGTTGGTATGTGATCGAAACGTGGGTGTAGTAGTATAGCTGACAAGTTTTTATTTCCTCTTGTAAGTTATGATCTGGCGGCAGTCACATCCCCCTATCAATTTTGTACTCTCCCCCGCACTTTCTGTCTTACTTTCCCTGAGGAAGCGGCTAGAGTCGCTTCTTAAGCTCTTTGCATGGACTAGGACAGATTTGCGAAGGTACGAACATATTCTATGAAATCCGATTAGTTTTGATTTGTTAAGTCCCCTGAATGTGTCTGGGGTGGTAGTTGCTCTTATGGAGGAGATTGTGACTGTAGGTCTCTTTTAAGCAGCCCTTAGTGGTCAGTGGGTTCATGTGGTCAGTGTCATTATGGGGGGAAAAAATGCGCGTGTCCAGAGAGTTCACCTCCTAGTTGTAAGTCGTGTTTTAACTATTTTTTTGAGTGATGGGATTCAGGACGGTTAGAAAGTTTTGAAAGTCCTCACATGAGCCGCTCTACAGCCCAACTATGTCAATTAACCACAGACCTGTAAGAGGTGCTTGTTATGGAATAGAAAATCGTTTTTGGTTAGTGTGATTTTCAAGGGATGTAGAATCAATCTATCCGGGCGGTGCGGCTCAGGTGAATTACGGAATGTCGTTTCGACATCTTTCAGGCCTAGTTTCGTCTTAATATTAGTGTATAATGAATCTATTGTTAAATTAAAAAAAAAAGAAAAAAAGAATGCATTTTTACTCCCAAATGCTTTTTTTGTCATATTTCTTTATTTTATTGACTAATCATGTGTGTTTAACATAACGCTTGTGATTGAGCCAAAACAACGCTGGAAAGCTTTTATTCAGTATTATTAAAGCAAAAAAAATAAAAGGATCGGAGGTTAGTTGTATTTCTCGTGAAGCCTTGCGGATCAGATTAGTGTCCAGGACTCGATATTTAAACTGTTATATGCTGACCTGGATGAAGTGTCTGTGGAGGACGGAGGTTTCCATTCTCCCCTCCGATCCGGTATAGATGTTGAATTCTGTTTTTGGCACTTTTGTTTCTGTTTCTCTGATATATAGTCCTTTGCAGTGCGTGCAGTTCATCATTACACCAAGTTGGTCGTTTGTGTACATCTATGTGCGGTCCCTGTGCTGAATATCAAAGCACATTGTTGCGTGTTTAAGTAGGTGTTTGTGTTGGTATGTGATCGAAACGTGGGTGTAGTAGTATAGCTGACAAGTTTTTATTTCCTCTTGTAAGTTATGATCTGGCGGCAGTCACATCCCCCTATCAATTTTGTACTCTCCCCCGCACTTCTGTCTTACTTTCCCTGAGGACGCGACTAGAGTCGCTTCTTAAGCTCTTTGCATGGACTAGGACAGATTTGCGAAGGTACGAACATATTCTATGAAATCTGATTAGTTTTGATTTGTTAAGTCCCCTAAATGTGTCTGGGGTGGTAGTTGCTCTTATGGAGGAGATTGTGACTGTAGGTCTCTTTTAAGCAGCCCTTAGTGGTCAGTGGGTTCATGTGGTCAGTGTCATTATGGGGGGAAAAAATGCGCGTGTCGAGAGAGTTCACCTCCTAGTTGTAAGTCGTGTTTTAACTATTTTTTTGAGTGATGGGATTCAGGACGGTTAGAAAGTTTTGAAAGTCCTCACATGAGCCGCTCTACAGCACAACTATGTCAATTAACCACAGACCTGTAAGAGGTGCTTGTTATGGAATAGAAAATCGTTTTTGGTTAGTGTGATTTCCAAGGGATGTAGAATCAATCTATCCGGGCGGTGCGGCTCAGGTGAATTACGGAATGTCGTTTCGACATCTTTCAGGCCTAGTTTCGTCTTAATATTAGTGTATAATGAATCTATTGTTAAATTTAAAAAAAAAGAAAAAAAGAATGCATTTTTACTCCCAAATGCTTTTTTTGTCATATTTCTTTATTTTATTGACTAATCATGTGTGTTTAACATAACGCTTGTGATTGAGCCAAAATAACGCTGGAAAGCTTTTATTCAGTATTATTAAAGCAAAAAAATAAAAGGATCAGAGGTTAGTTGTATTTCTCGTGAAGCCTTGCGGATCAGATTAGTGTCCAGGACTCGATATTTAAACTGTTATATGCTGACCTGGATGAAGTGTCTGTGGAGGACGGAGGTTTCCATTCTCCCCTCCGATCCGGTATAGATGTTGAATTCTGTTTTTGGCCTTTTTGTTTCTGTTTCTCTGATATATAGTCCTTTGCAGTGCGTGCAGTTCATCATTACACCAAGTTGGTCGTTTGTGTACATCTATGTGCGGTCCCTGTGCTGAATATCAAAGCACATTGTTGCGTGTTTAAGTAGGTGTTTGTGTTGGTATGTGATCGAAACGTGGGTGTAGTAGTATAGCTGACAAGTTTTTATTTCCTCTTGTAAGTTATGATCTGGCGGCAGTCACATCCCCCTATCAATTTTGTACTCTCCCCCGCACTTCTGTCTTACTTTCCCTGAGGACGCGACTAGAGTCGCTTCTTAAGCTCTTTGCATGGACTAGGACAGATTTGCGAAGGTACGAACATATTCTATGAAATCTGATTAGTTTTGATTTGTTAAGTCCCCTGAATGTGTCTGGGGTGGTAGTTGCTCTTATGGAGGAGATTGTGACTGTAGGTCTCTTTTAAGCAGCCCTTAGTGGTCAGTGGGTTCATGTGGTCAGTGTCATTATGGGGGGAAAAAATGCGCGTGTCCAGAGAGTTCACCTCCTAGTTGTAAGTCGTGTTTTAACTATTTTTTTGAGTGATGGGATTCAGGACGGTTAGAAAGTTTTGAAAGTCCTCACATGAGCCGCTCTACAGCACAACTATGTCAATTAACCACAGACCTGTAAGAGGTGCTTGTTATGGAATAGAAAATCGTTTTTGGTTAGTGTGATTTCCAAGGGATGTAGAATCAATCTATCCGGGCGGTGCGGCTCAGGTGAATTACGGAATGTCGTTTCGACATCTTTCAGGCCTAGTTTCGTCTTAATATTAGTGTATAATGAATCTATTGTTAAATTAAAAAAAAAAGAAAAAAAGAATGCATTTTTACTCCCAAATGCTTTTTTTGTCATATTTCTTTATTTTATTGACTAATCATGTGTGTTTAACATAACGCTTGTGATTGAGCCAAAATAACGCTGGAAAGCTTTTATTCAGTATTATTAAAGCAAAAAAATAAAAGGATCAGAGGTTAGTTGTATTTCTCGTGAAGCCTTGCGGATCAGATTAGTGTCCAGGACTCGATATTTAAACTGTTATATGCTGACCTGGATGAAGTGTCTGTGGAGGACGGAGGTTTCCATTCTCCCCTCCGATCCGGTATAGATGTTGAATTCTGTTTTTGGCCTTTTTGTTTCTGTTTCTCTGATATATAGTCCTTTGCAGTGCGTGCAGTTCATCATTACACCAAGTTGGTCGTTTGTGTACATCTATGTGCGGTCCCTGTGCTGAATATCAAAGCACATTGTTGCGTGTTTAAGTAGGTGTTTGTGTTGGTATGTGATCGAAACGTGGGTGTAGTAGTATAGCTGACAAGTTTTTATTTCCTCTTGTAAGTTATGATCTGGCGGCAGTCACATCCCCCTATCAATTTTGTACTCTCCCCCGCACTTCTGTCTTACTTTCCCTGAGGAAGCGACTAGAGTCGCTTCTTAAGCTCTTTGCATGGACTAGGACAGATTTGCGAAGGTACGAACATATTCTATGAAATCTGATTAGTTGTGATTTGTTAAGTCCCCTGAATGTGTCTGGGGTGGTAGTTGCTCTTATGGAGGAGATTGTGACTGTAGGTCTCTTTTAAGCAGCCCTTAGTGGTCAGTGGGTTCATGTGGTCAGTGTCATTATGGGGGGAAAAAATGCGCGTGTCCAGAGAGTTCACCTCCTAGTTGTAAGTCGTGTTTTAACTATTTTTTTGAGTGATGGGATTCAGGACGGTTAGAAAGTTTTGAAAGTCCTCACATGAGCCGCTCTACAGCACAACTATGTCAATTAACCACAGACCTGTAAGAGGTGCTTGTTATGGAATAGAAAATCGTTTTTGGTTAGTGTGATTTCCAAGGGATGTAGAATCAATCTATCCGGGCGGTGCGGCTCAGGTGAATTACGGAATGTCGTTTCGACATCTTTCAGGCCTAGTTTCGTCTTAATATTAGTGTATAATGAATCTATTGTTAAATTTAAAAAAAAAAGAAAAAAAGAATGCATTTTTACTCCCAAATGCTTTTTTTGTCATATTTCTTTATTTTATTGACCAATCATGTGTGTTTAACATAACGCTTGTGATTGAGCCAAAACAACGCTGGAAAGCTTTTATTCAGTATTATTAAAGCAAAAAAATAAAAGGATCGGAGGTTAGTTATATTTCTCGTGAAGCCTTGCGGATCAGATTAGTGTCCAGGACTCGATATTTAAACTGTTATATGCTGACCTGGATGAAGTGTCTGTGGAGGACGGAGGTTTCCATTCTCCCCTCCGATCCGGTATAGATGTTGAATTCTGTTTTTGGCACTTTTGTTTCTGTTTCTCTGATATATAGTCCTTTGCAGTGCGTGCAGTTCATCATTACACCAAGTTGGTCGTTTGTGTACATCTATGTGCGGTCCCTGTGCTGAATATCAAAGCACATTGTTGCGTGTTTAAGTAGGTGTTTGTGTTGGTATGTGATCGAAACGTGGGTGTAGTAGTATAGCTGACAAGTTTTTATTTCCTCTTGTAAATTATGATCTGGCGGCAGTCACATCCCCCTATCAATTTTGTACTCTCCCCCGCACTTCTGTCTTACTTTCCCTGAGGACGCGACTAGAGTCGCTTCTTAAGCTCTTTGCATGGACTAGGACAGATTTGCGAAGGTACGAACATATTCTATGAAATCTGATTAGTTGTGAT
Source organism: Rachycentron canadum (assembly GCA_038496675.1). Classification (NCBI taxonomy): domain Eukaryota; kingdom Metazoa; phylum Chordata; class Actinopteri; order Carangiformes; family Rachycentridae; genus Rachycentron; species Rachycentron canadum. Next base: position 76,267 of record CM076665.1, read on the forward strand.
TTGTTAAGTCCCCTGAATGTGTCTGGGGTGGTAGTTGCTCTTATGGAGGAGATTGTGACTGTAGGTCTCTTTTAAGCAGCCCTTAGTGGTCAGTGGGTTCATGTGGTCAGTGTCATTATGGGGGGAAAAAATGCGCGTGTCCAGAGAGTTCACCTCCTAGTTGTAAGTCGTGTTTTAACTATTTTTTTGAGTGATGGGATTCAGGACGGTTAGAAAGTTTTGAAAGTCCTCACATGAGCCGCTCTACAGCACAACTATGTCAATTAACCACAGACCTGTAAGAGGTGCTTGTTATGGAATAGAAAATCGTTTTTGGTTAGTGTGATTTCCAAGGGATGTAGAATCAATCTATCCGGGCGGTGCGGCTCAGGTGAATTACGGAATGTCGTTTCGACATCTTTCAGGCCTAGTTTCGTCTTAATATTAGTGTATAATGAATCTATTGTTAAATTAAAAAAAAAAGAAAAAAAGAATGCATTTTTACTCCCAAATGCTTTTTTTGTCATATTTCTTTATTTTATTGACTAATCATGTGTGTTTAACATAACGCTTGTGATTGAGCCAAAATAACGCTGGAAAGCTTTTATTCAGTATTATTAAAGCAAAAAAATAAAAGGATCAGAGGTTAGTTGTATTTCTCGTGAAGCCTTGCGGATCAGATTAGTGTCCAGGACTCGATATTTAAACTGTTATATGCTGACCTGGATGAAGTGTCTGTGGAGGACGGAGGTTTCCATTCTCCCCTCCGATCCGGTATAGATGTTGAATTCTGTTTTTGGCCTTTTTGTTTCTGTTTCTCTGATATATAGTCCTTTGCAGTGCGTGCAGTTCATCATTACACCAAGTTGGTCGTTTGTGTACATCTATGTGCGGTCCCTGTGCTGAATATCAAAGCACATTGTTGCGTGTTTAAGTAGGTGTTTGTGTTGGTATGTGATCGAAACGTGGGTGTAGTAGTATAGCTGACAAGTTTTTATTTCCTCTTGTAAGTTATGATCTGGCGGCAGTCACATCCCCCTATCAATTTTGTACTCTCCCCCGCACTTCTGTCTTACTTTCCCTGAGGAAGCGACTAGAGTCGCTTCTTAAGCTCTTTGCATGGACTAGGACAGATTTGCGAAGGTACGAACATATTCTATGAAATCTGATTAGTTGTGATTTGTTAAGTCCCCTGAATGTGTCTGGGGTGGTAGTTGCTCTTATGGAGGAGATTGTGACTGTAGGTCTCTTTTAAGCAGCCCTTAGTGGTCAGTGGGTTCATGTGGTCAGTGTCATTATGGGGGGAAAAAATGCGCGTGTCGAGAGAGTTCACCTCCTAGTTGTAAGTCGTGTTTTAACTATTTTTTTGAGTGATGGGATTCAGGACGGTTAGAAAGTTTTGAAAGTCCTCACATGAGCCGCTCTACAGCACAACTATGTCAATTAACCACAGACCTGTAAGAGGTGCTTGTTATGGAATAGAAAATCGTTTTTGGTTAGTGTGATTTCCAAGGGATGTAGAATCAATCTATCCGGGCGGTGCGGCTCAGGTGAATTACGGAATGTCGTTTCGACATCTTTCAGGCCTAGTTTCGTCTTAATATTAGTGTATAATGAATCTATTGTTAAATTTAAAAAAAAAGAAAAAAAGAATGCATTTTTACTCCCAAATGCTTTTTTTGTCATATTTCTTTATTTTATTGACCAATCATGTGTGTTTAACATAACGCTTGTGATTGAGCCAAAACAACGCTGGAAAGCTTTTATTCAGTATTATTAAAGCAAAAAAATAAAAGGATCGGAGGTTAGTTATATTTCTCGTGAAGCCTTGCGGATCAGATTAGTGTCCAGGACTCGATATTTAAACTGTTATATGCTGACCTGGATGAAGTGTCTGTGGAGGACGGAGGTTTCCATTCTCCCCTCCGATCCGGTATAGATGTTGAATTCTGTTTTTGGCACTTTTGTTTCTGTTTCTCTGATATATAGTCCTTTGCAGTGCGTGCAGTTCATCATTACACCAAGTTGGTCGTTTGTGTACATCTATGTGCGGTCCCTGTGCTGAATATCAAAGCACATTGTTGCGTGTTTAAGTAGGTGTTTGTGTTGGTATGTGATCGAAACGTGGGTGTAGTAGTATAGCTGACAAGTTTTTATTTCCTCTTGTAAGTTATGATCTGGCGGCAGTCACATCCCCCTATCAATTTTGTACTCTCCCCCGCACTTCTGTCTTACTTTCCCTGAGGACGCGACTAGAGTCGCTTCTTAAGCTCTTTGCATGGACTAGGACAGATTTGCGAAGGTACGAACATATTCTATGAAATCTGATTAGTTGTGATTTGTTAAGTCCCCTGAATGTGTCTGGGGTGGTAGTTGCTCTTATGGAGGAGATTGTGACTGTAGGTCTCTTTTAAGCAGCCCTTAGTGGTCAGTGGGTTCATGTGGTCAGTGTCATTATGGGGGGAAAAAATGCGCGTGTCGAGAGAGTTCACCTCCTAGTTGTAAGTCGTGTTTTAACTATTTTTTTGAGTGATGGGATTCAGGACGGTTAGAAAGTTTTGAAAGTCCTCACATGAGCCGCTCAACAGCACAACTATGTCAATTAACCACAGACCTGTAAGAGGTGCTTGTTATGGAATAGAAAATCGTTTTTGGTTAGTGTGATTTCCAAGGGATGTAGAATCAATCTATCGGGCGGTGCGGCTCAGGTGAATTACGGAATGTCGTTTCGACATCTTTCAGGCCTAGTTTCGTCTTAATATTAGTGTATAATGAATCTATTGTTAAATTTAAAAAAAAAGAAAAAAAGAATGCATTTTTACTCCCAAATGCTTTTTTTGTCATATTTCTTTATTTTATTGACCAATCATGTGTGTTTAACATAACGCTTGTGATTGAGCCAAAACAACGCTGGAAAGCTTTTATTCAGTATTATTAAAGCAAAAAAATAAAAGGATCGGAGGTTAGTTATATTTCTCGTGAAGCCTTGCGGATCAGATTAGTGTCCAGGACTCGATATTTAAACTGTTATATGCTGACCTGGATGAAGTGTCTGTGGAGGACGGAGGTTTCCATTCTCCCCTCCGATCCGGTATAGATGTTGAATTCTGTTTTTGGCACTTTTGTTTCTGTTTCTCTGATATATAGTCCTTTGCAGTGCGTGCAGTTCATCATTACACCAAGTTGGTCGTTTGTGTACATCTATGTGCGGTCCCTGTGCTGAATATCAAAGCACATTGTTGCGTGTTTAAGTAGGTGTTTGTGTTGGTATGTGATCGAAACGTGGGTGTAGTAGTATAGCTGACAAGTTTTTATTTTCTCTTGTAAGTTATGATCTGGCGGCAGTCACATCCCCCTATCAATTTTGTACTCTCCCCCGCACTTCTGTCTTACTTTCCCTGAGGACGCGACTAGAGTCGCTTCTTAAGCTCTTTGCATGGACTAGGACAGATTTGCGAAGGTACGAACATATTCTATGAAATCTGATTAGTTGTGATTTGTTAAGTCCCCTGAATGTGTCTGGGGTGGTAGTTGCTCTTATGGAGGAGATTGTGACTGTAGGTCTCTTTTAAGCAGCCCTTAGTGGTCAGTGGGTTCATGTGGTCAGTGTCATTATGGGGGGAAAAAATGCGCGTGTCCAGAGAGTTCACCTCCTAGTTGTAAGTCGTGTTTTAACTATTTTTTTGAGTGATGGGATTCAGGACGGTTAGAAAGTTTTGAAAGTCCTCACATGAGCCGCTCTACAGCACAACTATGTCAATTAACCACAGACCTGTAAGAGGTGCTTGTTATGGAATAGAAAATCGTTTTTGGTTAGTGTGATTTCCAAGGGATGTAGAATCAATCTATCCGGGCGGTGCGGCTCAGGTGAATTACGGAATGTCGTTTCGACATCTTTCAGGCCTAGTTTCGTCTTAATATTAGTGTATAATGAATCTATTGTTAAATTAAAAAAAAAAGAAAAAAAGAATGCATTTTTACTCCCAAATGCTTTTTTTGTCATATTTCTTTATTTTATTGACTAATCATGTGTGTTTAACATAACGCTTGTGATTGAGCCAAAATAACGCTGGAAAGCTTTTATTCAGTATTATTAAAGCAAAAAAATAAAAGGATCAGAGGTTAGTTGTATTTCTCGTGAAGCCTTGCGGATCAGATTAGTGTCCAGGACTCGATATTTAAACTGTTATATGCTGACCTGGATGAAGTGTCTGTGGAGGACGGAGGTTTCCATTCTCCCCTCCGATCCGGTATAGATGTTGAATTCTGTTTTTGGCCTTTTTGTTTCTGTTTCTCTGATATATAGTCCTTTGCAGTGCGTGCAGTTCATCATTACACCAAGTTGGTCGTTTGTGTACATCTATGTGCGGTCCCTGTGCTGAATATCAAAGCACATTGTTGCGTGTTTAAGTAGGTGTTTGTGTTGGTATGTGATCGAAACGTGGGTGTAGTAGTATAGCTGACAAGTTTTTATTTCCTCTTGTAAGTTATGATCTGGCGGCAGTCACATCCCCCTATCAATTTTGTACTCTCCCCCGCACTTCTGTCTTACTTTCCCTGAGGAAGCGACTAGAGTCGCTTCTTAAGCTCTTTGCATGGACTAGGACAGATTTGCGAAGGTACGAACATATTCTATGAAATCTGATTAGTTGTGATTTGTTAAGTCCCCTGAATGTGTCTGGGGTGGTAGTTGCTCTTATGGAGGAGATTGTGACTGTAGGTCTCTTTTAAGCAGCCCTTAGTGGTCAGTGGGTTCATGTGGTCAGTGTCATTATGGGGGGAAAAAATGCGCGTGTCGAGAGAGTTCACCTCCTAGTTGTAAGTCGTGTTTTAACTATTTTTTTGAGTGATGGGATTCAGGACGGTTAGAAAGTTTTGAAAGTCCTCACATGAGCCGCTCTACAGCACAACTATGTCAATTAACCACAGACCTGTAAGAGGTGCTTGTTATGGAATAGAAAATCGTTTTTGGTTAGTGTGATTTCCAAGGGATGTAGAATCAATCTATCCGGGCGGTGCGGCTCAGGTGAATTACGGAATGTCGTTTCGACATCTTTCAGGCCTAGTTTCGTCTTAATATTAGTGTATAATGAATCTATTGTTAAATTTTAAAAAAAAGAAAAAAAGAATGCATTTTTACTCCCAAATGCTTTTTTTGTCATATTTCTTTATTTTATTGACCAATCATGTGTGTTTAACATAACGCTTGTGATTGAGCCAAAACAACGCTGGAAAGCTTTTATTCAGTATTATTAAAGCAAAAAAATAAAAGGATCGGAGGTTAGTTATATTTCTCGTGAAGCCTTGCGGATCAGATTAGTGTCCAGGACTCGATATTTAAACTGTTATATGCTGACCTGGATGAAGTGTCTGTGGAGGACGGAGGTTTCCATTCTCCCCTCCGATCCGGTATAGATGTTGAATTCTGTTTTTGGCACTTTTGTTTCTGTTTCTCTGATATATAGTCCTTTGCAGTGCGTGCAGTTCATCATTACACCAAGTTGGTCGTTTGTGTACATCTATGTGCGGTCCCTGTGCTGAATATCAAAGCACATTGTTGCGTGTTTAAGTAGGTGTTTGTGTTGGTATGTGATCGAAACGTGGGTGTAGTAGTATAGCTGACAAGTTTTTATTTCCTCTTGTAAGTTATGATCTGGCGGCAGTCACATCCCCCTATCAATTTTGTACTCTCCCCCGCACTTCTGTCTTACTTTCCCTGAGGACGCGACTAGAGTCGCTTCTTAAGCTCTTTGCATGGACTAGGACAGATTTGCGAAGGTACGAACATATTCTATGAAATCTGATTAGTTGTGATTTGTTAAGTCCCCTGAATGTGTCTGGGGTGGTAGTTGCTCTTATGGAGGAGATTGTGACTGTAGGTCTCTTTTAAGCAGCCCTTAGTGGTCAGTGGGTTCATGTGGTCAGTGTCATTATGGGGGGAAAAAATGCGCGTGTCGAGAGAGTTCACCTCCTAGTTGTAAGTCGTGTTTTAACTATTTTTTTGAGTGATGGGATTCAGGACGGTTAGAAAGTTTTGAAAGTCCTCACATGAGCCGCTCAACAGCACAACTATGTCAATTAACCACAGACCTGTAAGAGGTGCTTGTTATGGAATAGAAAATCGTTTTTGGTTAGTGTGATTTCCAAGGGATGTAGAATCAATCTATCGGGCGGTGCGGCTCAGGTGAATTACGGAATGTCGTTTCGACATCTTTCAGGCCTAGTTTCGTCTTAATATTAGTGTATAATGAATCTATTGTTAAATTTAAAAAAAAAGAAAAAAAGAATGCATTTTTACTCCCAAATGCTTTTTTTGTCATATTTCTTTATTTTATTGACCAATCATGTGTGTTTAACATAACGCTTGTGATTGAGCCAAAATAACGCTGGAAAGCTTTTATTCAGTATTATTAAAGCAAAAAAATAAAAGGATCGGAGGTTAGTTATATTTCTCGTGAAGCCTTGCGGATCAGATTAGTGTCCAGGACTCGATATTTAAACTGTTATATGCTGACCTGGATGAAGTGTCTGTGGAGGACGGAGGTTTCCATTCTCCCCTCCGATCCGGTATAGATGTTGAATTCTGTTTTTGGCACTTTTGTTTCTGTTTCTCTGATATATAGTCCTTTGCAGTGCGTGCAGTTCATCATTACACCAAGTTGGTCGTTTGTGTACATCTATGTGCGGTCCCTGTGCTGAATATCAAAGCACATTGTTGCGTGTTTAAGTAGGTGTTTGTGTTGGTATGTGATCGAAACGTGGGTGTAGTAGTATAGCTGACAAGTTTTTATTTCCTCTTGTAAGTTATGATCTGGCGGCAGTCACATCCCCCTATCAATTTTGTACTCTCCCCCGCACTTCTGTCTTACTTTCCCTGAGGACGCGACTAGAGTCGCTTCTTAAGCTCTTTGCATGGACTAGGACAGATTTGCGAAGGTACGAACATATTCTATGAAATCTGATTAGTTGTGATTTGTTAAGTCCCCTGAATGTGTCTGGGGTGGTAGTTGCTCTTATGGAGGAGATTGTGACTGTAGGTCTCTTTTAAGCAGCCCTTAGTGGTCAGTGGGTTCATGTGGTCAGTGTCATTATGGGGGGAAAAAATGCGCGTGTCCAGAGAGTTCACCTCCTAGTTGTAAGTCGTGTTTTAACTATTTTTTTGAGTGATGGGATTCAGGACGGTTAGAAAGTTTTGAAAGTCCTCACATGAGCCGCTCTACAGCACAACTATGTCAATTAACCACAGACCTGTAAGAGGTGCTTGTTATGGAATAAAAAATCGTTTTTGGTTAGTGTGATTTCCAAGGGATGTAGAATCAATCTATCCGGGCGGTGCGGCTCAGGTGAATTACGGAATGTCGTTTCGACATCTTTCAGGCCTAGTTTCGTCTTAATATTAGTGTATAATGAATCTATTGTTAAATTAAAAAAAAAAGAAAAAAAGAATGCATTTTTACTCCCAAATGCTTTTTTTGTCATATTTCTTTATTTTATTGACCAATCATGTGTGTTTAACATAACGCTTGTGATTGAGCCAAAACAACGCTGGAAAGCTTTTATTCAGTATTATTAAAGCAAAAAAATAAAAGGATCGGAGGTTAGTTATATTTCTCGTGAAGCCTTGCGGATCAGATTAGTGTCCAGGACTCGATATTTAAACTGTTATATGCTGACCTGGATGAAGTGTCTGTGGAGGACGGAGGTTTCCATTCTCCCCTCCGATCCGGTATAGATGTTGAATTCTGTTTTTGGCACTTTTGTTTCTGTTTCTCTGATATATAGTCCTTTGCAGTGCGTGCAGTTCATCATTACACCAAGTTGGTCGTTTGTGTACATCTATGTGCGGTCCCTGTGCTGAATATCAAAGCACATTGTTGCGTGTTTAAGTAGGTGTTTGTGTTGGTATGTGATCGAAACGTGGGTGTAGTAGTATAGCTGACAAGTTTTTATTTCCTCTTGTAAGTTATGATCTGGCGGCAGTCACATCCCCCTATCAATTTTGTACTCTCCCCCGCACTTCTGTCTTACTTTCCCTGAGGACGCGACTAGAGTCGCTTCTTAAGCTCTTTGCATGGACTAGGACAGATTTGCGAAGGTACGAACATATTCTATGAAATCTGATTAGTTGTGATTTGTTAAGTCCCCTGAATGTGTCTGGGGTGGTAGTTGCTCTTATGGAGGAGATTGTGACTGTAGGTCTCTTTTAAGCAGCCCTTAGTGGTCAGTGGGTTCATGTGGTCAGTGTCATTATGGGGGGAAAAAATGCGCGTGTCCAGAGAGTTCACCTCCTAGTTGTAAGTCGTGTTTTAACTATTTTTTTGAGTGATGGGATTCAGGACGGTTAGAAAGTTTTGAAAGTCCTCACATGAGCCGCTCTACAGCACAACTATGTCAATTAACCACAGACCTGTAAGAGGTGCTTGTTATGGAATAAAAAATCGTTTTTGGTTAGTGTGATTTCCAAGGGATGTAGAATCAATCTATCCGGGCGGTGCGGCTCAGGTGAATTACGGAATGTCGTTTCGACATCTTTCAGGCCTAGTTTCGTCTTAATATTAGTGTATAATGAATCTATTGTTAAATTAAAAAAAAAAGAAAAAAAGAATGCATTTTTACTCCCAAATGCTTTTTTTGTCATATTTCTTTATTTTATTGACTAATCATGTGTGTTTAACATAACGCTTGTGATTGAGCCAAAATAACGCTGGAAAGCTTTTATTCAGTATTATTAAAGCAAAAAAATAAAAGGATCAGAGGTTAGTTGTATTTCTCGTGAAGCCTTGCGGATCAGATTAGTGTCCAGGACTCGATATTTAAACTGTTATATGCTGACCTGGATGAAGTGTCTGTGGAGGACGGAGGTTTCCATTCTCCCCTCCGATCCGGTATAGATGTTGAATTCTGTTTTTGGCCTTTTTGTTTCTGTTTCTCTGATATATAGTCCTTTGCAGTGCGTGCAGTTCATCATTACACCAAGTTGGTCGTTTGTGTACATCTATGTGCGGTCCCTGTGCTGAATATCAAAGCACATTGTTGCGTGTTTAAGTAGGTGTTTGTGTTGGTATGTGATCGAAACGTGGGTGTAGTAGTATAGCTGACAAGTTTTTATTTCCTCTTGTAAGTTATGATCTGGCGGCAGTCACATCCCCCTATCAATTTTGTACTCTCCCCCGCACTTCTGTCTTACTTTCCCTGAGGAAGCGACTAGAGTCGCTTCTTAAGCTCTTTGCATGGACTAGGACAGATTTGCGAAGGTACGAACATATTCTATGAAATCTGATTAGTTGTGATTTGTTAAGTCCCCTGAATGTGTCTGGGGTGGTAGTTGCTCTTATGGAGGAGATTGTGACTGTAGGTCTCTTTTAAGCAGCCCTTAGTGGTCAGTGGGTTCATGTGGTCAGTGTCATTATGGGGGGAAAAAATGCGCGTGTCCAGAGAGTTCACCTCCTAGTTGTAAGTCGTGTTTTAACTATTTTTTTGAGTGATGGGATTCAGGACGGTTAGAAAGTTTTGAAAGTCCTCACATGAGCCGCTCTACAGCACAACTATGTCAATTAACCACAGACCTGTAAGAGGTGCTTGTTATGGAATAGAAAATCGTTTTTGGTTAGTGTGATTTCCAAGGGATGTAGAATCAATCTATCCGGGCGGTGCGGCTCAGGTGAATTACGGAATGTCGTTTCGACAGCTTTCAGGCCTAGTTTCGTCTTAATATTAGTGTATAATGAATCTATTGTTAAATTTAAAAAAAAAAGAAAAAAAGAATGCATTTTTACTCCCAAATGCTTTTTTTGTCATATTTCTTTATTTTATTGACTAATCATGTGTGTTTAACATAACGCTTGTGATTGAGCCAAAACAACGCTGGAAAGCTTTTATTCAGTATTATTAAAGCAAAAAAATAAAAGGATCGGAGGTTAGTTATATTTCTCGTGAAGCCTTGCGGATCAGATTAGTGTCCAGGACTCGATATTTAAACTGTTATATGCTGACCTGGATGAAGTGTCTGTGGAGGACGGAGGTTTCCATTCTCCCCTCCGATCCGGTATAGATGTTCTGTTTTTGGCCCTTTTGTTTCTGTTTCTCTGATATATAGTCCTTTGCAGTGCGTGCAGTTCATCATTACACCAAGTTGGTCGTTTGTGTACATCTATGTGCGGTCCCTGTGCTGAATATCAAAGCACATTGTTGCGTGTTTAAGTAGGTGTTTGTGTTGGTATGTGATCGAAACGTGGGTGTAGTAGTATAGCTGACAAGTTTTTATTTCCTCTTGTAAGTTATGATCTGGCGGCAGTCACATCCCCCTATCAATTTTGTACTCTCCCCCGCACTTCTGTCTTACTTTCCCTGAGGACGCGACTAGAGTCGCTTCTTAAGCTCTTTGCATGGACTAGGACAGATTTGCGAAGGTACGAACATATTCTATGAAATCTGATTAGTTGTGATTTGTTAAGTCCCCTGAATGTGTCTGGGGTGGTAGTTGCTCTTATGGAGGAGATTGTGACTGTAGGTCTCTTTTAAGCAGCCCTTAGTGGTCAGTGGGTTCATGTGGTCAGTGTCATTATGGGGGGAAAAAATGTGTCCAGGACTCGATATTTAAACTGTTATATGCTGACCTGGATGAAGTGTCTGTGGAGGACGGAGGTTTCCATTCTCCCCTCCGATCCGGTATAGATGTTGAATTCTGTTTTTGGCACTTTTGTTTCTGTTTCTCTGATATATAGTCCTTTGCAGTGCGTGCAGTTCATCATTACACCAAGTTGGTCGTTTGTGTACATCTATGTGCGGTCCCTGTGCTGAATATCAAAGCACATTGTTGCGTGTTTAAGTAGGTGTTTGTGTTGGTATGTGATCGAAACGTGGGTGTAGTAGTATAGCTGACAAGTTTTTATTTCCTCTTGTAAGTTATGATCTGGCGGCAGTCACATCCCCCTATCAATTTTGTACTCTCCCCCGCACTTCTGTCTTACTTTCCCTGAGGACGCGACTAGAGTCGCTTCTTAAGCTCTTTGCATGGACTAGGACAGATTTGCGAAGGTACGAACATATTCTATGAAATCTGATTAGTTGTGATTTGTTAAGTCCCCTGAATGTGTCTGGGGTGGTAGTTGCTCTTATGGAGGAGATTGTGACTGTAGGTCTCTTTTAAGCAGCCCTTAGTGGTCAGTGGGTTCATGTGGTCAGTGTCATTATGGGGGGAAAAAATGCGCGTGTCCAGAGAGTTCACCTCCTAGTTGTAAGTCGTGTTTTAACTATGTTTTTTTGAGTGATGGGATTCAGGACGGTTAGAAAGTTTTGAAAGTCCTCACATGAGCCGCTCTACAGCACAACTATGTCAATTAACCACAGACCTGTAAGAGGTGCTTGTTATGGAATAGAAAATCGTTTTTGGTTAGTGTGATTTCCAAGGGATGTAGAATCAATCTATCCGGGCGGTGCGGCTCAGGTGAATTACGGAATGTCGTTTCGACACCTTTAGGCCTAGTTTCGTCTTAATATTAGTGTATAATGAATCTATTGTTAAATATAAAAAAAAAAATGCATTTTTACTCCCAAATGCTTTTTTTTGTCATATTTCTTTATTTATCATGTGTGTTTAACATAACGCTTGTGATTGAGCCAAAACAACTCTGGAAAATCCTTTATTCAGTATTATTAAAGCAAAAAAAATAAAAGGATCAGAGGTTAGTTGTATTTTCTCGTGAAACCTTGCGGATCAGATTAGTGTCCAGGACTCGATATTTAAACTGTTATATGCTGACCAGGATGAAGTGTCTGTGGAGGACGGAGGTTTCCATTCTCCCCTCCGATCCGGTATAGATGTTGAATTCTGTTTTTGCCCTTTTTGTTTCTGTTTCTCTGATATATAGTCCTTTGCAGTGCGTGCAGTTCATCATTACACCGTTGGTCGTTTGTGTACATCTATGTGCGGTCCCTGTGCTGAATATCAAAGCACATTGTTGCGTGTTTAAGTAGGTGTTTGTGTTGGTATGTGATCGAAACGTGGGTGTAGTAGTATAGCTGACAAGTTTTTATTTCCTCTTGTAAGTTATGGTCTGGCGGCAGTCACATCCCCCTATCAATTTTGTACTCTCCCCCGCACTTCTGTCTTACTTTCCCTGAGGAAGCGGCTAGAGTCGCTTCTTAAGCTCTTTGCATGGACTAGGACAGATTTGCGAAGGTACGAACATATTCTATGAAATCCGATTAGTTTTGATTTGTTAAGTCCCCTGAATGTGTCTGGGGTGGTAGTTGCTCTTATGGAGGAGATTGTGACTGTAGGTCTCTTTTAAGCAGCCCTTAGTGGTCAGTGGTTTCATGTGGTCAGTGTCATTATGGGGGGAAAAAATGCGCGTGTCCAGAGAGTTCACCTCCTAGTTGTAAGTCGTGTTTTAACTATTTTTTTGAGTGATGGGATTCAGGACGGTTAGAAAGTTTTGAAAGTCCTCACATGAGCCGCTCTACAGCCCAACTATGTCAATTAACCACAGACCTGTAAGAGGTGCTTGTTATAGAATAGAAAATCGTTTTTGGTTAGTGTGATTTCCAAGGGATGTAGAATCAATCTATCCGGGCGGTGCGGCTCAGGTAAATTACGGAATGTCGTTTCGACATCTTTCAGGCCTAGTTTCGTCTTAATATTAGTGTATAATGAATCTATTGTTAAATTTTAAAAAAAAGAATGCATTTTTACTCCCAAATGCTTTTTTTGTCATATTTCTTTATTTTATTGACTAATCATTTCTATGAAATCTGATTAGTTGTGATTTGTTAAGTCCCCTGAATGTGTCTGGGGTGGTAGTTGCTCTTATGGAGGAGATTGTGACTGTAGGTCTCTTTTAAGCAGCCCTTAGTGGTCAGTGGTTTCATGTGGTCAGTGTCATTATGGGGGGAAAAAATGCGCGTGTCCAGAGAGTTCACCTCCTAGTTGTAAGTCGTGTTTTAACTATTTTTTTGAGTGATGGGATTCAGGACGGTTAGAAAGTTTTGAAAGTCCTCACATGAGCCGCTCTACAGCCCAACTATGTCAATTAACCACAGACCTGTAAGAGGTGCTTGTTATAGAATAGAAAATCGTTTTTGGTTAGTGTGATTTCCAAGGGATGTAGAATCAATCTATCCGGGCGGTGCGGCTCAGGTGAATTACGGAATGTCGTTTCGACATCTTTCAGGCCTAGTTTCGTCTTAATATTAGTGTATAATGAATCTATTGTTAAATTTTAAAAAAAAGAATGCATTTTTACTCCCAAATGCTTTTTTTGTCATATTTCTTTATTTTATTGACTAATCATGTGTGTTTAACATAACGCTTGTGATTGAGCCAAAATAACGCTGGAAAGCTTTTATTCAGTATTATTAAAGCAAAAAAAATAAAAGGATCAGAGGTTAGTTGTATTTTCTCGTGAAACCTTGCGGATCAGATTAGTGTCCAGGACTCGATATTTAAACTGTTATATGCTGACCAGGATGAAGTGTCTGTGGAGGACGGAGGTTTCCATTCTCCCCTCCGATCCGGTATAGATGTTGAATTCTGTTTTTGGCCTTTTTGTTTCTGTTTCTCTGATATATAGTCCTTTGCAGTGCGTGCAGTTCATCATTACACCGTTGGTCGTTTGTGTACATCTATGTGCGGTCCCTGTGCTGAATATCAAAGCACATTGTTGCGTGTTTAAGTAGGTGTTTGTGTTGGTATGTGATCGAAACGTGGGTGTAGTAGTATAGCTGACAAGTTTTTATTTCCTCTTGTAAGTTATGGTCTGGCGGCAGTCACATCCCCCTATCAATTTTGTACTCTCCCCCGCACTTCTGTCTTACTTTCCCTGAGGAAGCGGCTAGAGTCGCTTCTTAAGCTCTTTGCATGGACTAGGACAGATTTGCGAAGGTACGAACATATTCTATGAAATCCGATTAGTTTTGATTTGTTAAGTCCCCTGAATGTGTCTGGGGTGGTAGTTGCTCTTATGGAGGAGATTGTGACTGTAGGTCTCTTTTAAGCAGCCCTTAGTGGTCAGTGGTTTCATGTGGTCAGTGTCATTATGGGGGGAAAAAATGCGCGTGTCCAGAGAGTTCACCTCCTAGTTGTAAGTCGTGTTTTAACTATTTTTTTGAGTGATGGGATTCAGGACGGTTAGAAAGTTTTGAAAGTCCTCACATGAGCCGCTCTACAGCCCAACTATGTCAATTAACCACAGACCTGTAAGAGGTGCTTGTTATAGAATAGAAAATCGTTTTTGGTTAGTGTGATTTCCAAGGGATGTAGAATCAATCTATCCGGGCGGTGCGGCTCAGGTGAATTACGGAATGTCGTTTCGACATCTTTCAGGCCTAGTTTCGTCTTAATATTAGTGTATAATGAATCTATTGTTAAATTTTAAAAAAAAGAATGCATTTTTACTCCCAAATGCTTTTTTTGTCATATTTCTTTATTTTATTGACCAATCATGTGTGTTTAACATAACGCTTGTGATTGAGCCAAAACAACGCTGGAAAGCTTTTATTCAGTATTATTGAAGCAAAAAAATAAAAGGATCGGAGGTTAGTTGTATTTCTCGTGAAGCCTTGCAGATCAGATTAGTGTCCATGTCTCGATATTTAAACTGTTATATGCTGACCTGGATGAAGTGTCTGTGGAGGACGGAGGTTTCCATTCTCCCCTCCGATCCGGTATAGATGTTGAATTCTGTTTTTGGCCCTTTTGTTTCTGTTTCTCTGATATATAGTCCTTTGCAGTGCGTACAGTTCATCATTACACCAAGTTGGTCGTTTGTGTACATCTATGTGCGGTCCCTGTGCTGAATATCAAAGCACATTGTTGCGTGTTTAAGTAGGTGTTTGTGTTGGTATGTGATCGAAACGTGGGTGTAGTAGTATAGCTGACAAGTTTTTATTTCCTCTTGTAAGTTATGGTCTGGCGGCAGTCACATCCCCCTATCAATTTTGTACTCTCCCCCGCACTTCTGTCTTACTGTCCCTGAGGAAGCGGCTAGAGTCGCATCTTAAGCTCTTTGCATGGACTAGGACAGATTTGCGAAGGTACGAACATATTCTATGAAATCCGATTAGTTTTGATTTGTTAAGTCCCCTGAATGTGTCTGGGGTGGTAGTTGCTCTTATGGAGGAGATTGTGACTGTAGGTCTCTTTTAAGCAGCCCTTAGTGGTCAGTGGTTTCATGTGGTCAGTGTCATTATGGGGGGAAAAAATGCGCGTGTCCAGAGAGTTCACCTCCTAGTTGTAAGTCGTGTTTTAACTATTTTTTTGAGTGATGGGATTCAGGACGGTTAGAAAGTTTTGAAAGTCCTCACATGAGCCGCTCTACAGCCCAACTATGTCAATTAACCACAGACCTGTAAGAGGTGCTTGTTATAGAATAGAAAATCGTTTTTGGTTAGTGTGATTTCCAAGGGATGTAGAATCAATCTATCCGGGCGGTGCGGCTCAGGTGAATTACGGAATGTCGTTTCGACATCTTTCAGGCCTAGTTTCGTCTTAATATTAGTGTATAATGAATCTATTGTTAAATTTTAAAAAAAAGAATGCATTTTTACTCCCAAATGCTTTTTTTGTCATATTTCTTTATTTTATTGACCAATCATGTGTGTTTAACATAACGCTTGTGATTGAGCCAAAACAACGCTGGAAAGCTTTTATTCAGTATTATTGAAGCAAAAAAATAAAAGGATCGGAGGTTAGTTGTATTTCTCGTGAAGCCTTGCAGATCAGATTAGTGTCCATGTCTCGATATTTAAACTGTTATATGCTGACCTGGATGAAGTGTCTGTGGAGGACGGAGGTTTCCATTCTCCCCTCCGATCCGGTATAGATGTTGAATTCTGTTTTTGGCCCTTTTGTTTCTGTTTCTCTGATATATAGTCCTTTGCAGTGCGTACAGTTCATCATTACACCAAGTTGGTCGTTTGTGTACATCTATGTGCGGTCCCTGTGCTGAATATCAAAGCACATTGTTGCGTGTTTAAGTAGGTGTTTGTGTTGGTATGTGATCGAAACGTGGGTGTAGTAGTATAGCTGACAAGTTTTTATTTCCTCTTGTAAGTTATGGTCTGGCGGCAGTCACATCCCCCTATCAATTTTGTACTCTCCCCCGCACTTCTGTCTTACTGTCCCTGAGGAAGCGGCTAGAGTCGCATCTTAAGCTCTTTGCATGGACTAGGACAGATTTGCGAAGGTACGAACATATTCTATGAAATCCGATTAGTTTTGATTTGTTAAGTCCCCTGAATGTGTCTGGGGTGGTAGTTGCTCTTATGGAGGAGATTGTGACTGTAGGTCTCTTTTAAGCAGCCCTTAGTGGTCAGTGGTTTCATGTGGTCAGTGTCATTATGGGGGGAAAAAATGCGCGTGTCCAGAGAGTTCACCTCCTAGTTGTAAGTCGTGTTTTAACTATTTTTTTGAGTGATGGGATTCAGGACGGTTAGAAAGTTTTGAAAGTCCTCACATGAGCCGCTCTACAGCCCAACTATGTCAATTAACCATAGGCCTGTAAGAGGTGCTTGTTATAGAATGGAAAATCGTTTTTGGTTAGTGTGATTTCCAAGGGATGTAGAATCAATCTATCCGGGCGGTGCGGCTCAGGTGAATTACGGAATGTCGTTTCGACCGCTTTCAGGCCTAGTTTCGTCTTAATATTAGTGTATAATGAATCTATTGTTAAATTTAAAAAAAATAAATGCATTTTTACTCCCAAATGCTTTTTTTGTCATATTTCTTTATTTTATTGACTAATCATTTCTATGAAATCTGATTAGTTGTGATTTGTTAAGTCCCCTGAATGTGTCTGGGGTGGTAGTTGCTCTTATGGAGGAGATTGTGACTGTAGGTCTCTTTTAAGCAGCCCTTAGTGGTCAGTGGTTTCATGTGGTCAGTGGGGGAAAAAATGCGCGTGTCCAGAGAGTTCACCTCCTAGTTGTAAGTCGTGTTTTAACTATGTTTTTTTGAGTGATGGGATTCAGGACGGTTAGAAAGTTTTGAAAGTCCTCACATGAGCTGCTCTACAGCCCAACTATGTCATTTAACCACAGGCCTGTAAGTGGCACTTATTATAGAATAGAAAATCGTTTTTGGTTAGTGTGATTTCCAAGGGATGTAGAATCAATCTATCCGGGCGGTGCGGCTCAGGTGAATTACGGAATGTCGTTTCGACAGCTTTCAGGCCTAGTTTCGTCTTAATATTAGTGTATAATGACTCTATTGGTAAATTAAAAAAAAAAAAAAAAAGAATGCAATTTTACTCCCAAATGCTTTTTTTGTCATATTTCTTTATTTTATTGACTAATCATGTGTGTTTAACATAACGCATGTGATTGAGCCAAAACAACGCTGGAAAGCTTTTATTCAGTATTATTAAAGCAAAAAAATAAAAGGATCGGAGGTTAGTTGTATTTCTCGTGAAGCCTTGCGGATCAGATTAGTGTCCAGGACGCGATATTTAAACTGTTATATGCTGACCTGGATGAAGTGTCTGTGGAGGACGGAGGTTTCCATTCTCCCCTCCGATCCGGTATAGATGTTGAATTCTGTTTTTGGCCTTTTTGTTTCTGTTTCTCTGATATATAGTCCTTTGCAGTGCGTGCAGTTCATCATTACACCGTTGGTCGTTTGTGTACATCTATGTGCGGTCCCTGTGCTGAATATCAAAGCACATTGTTGCGTGTTTACGTAGGTGTTTGTGTTGGTATGTGATCGAAACGTGGGTGTAGTAGTATAGCTGACAAGTTTTTATTTCCTCTTGTAAGTTATGGTCTGGCGGCAGTCACATCCCCCTATCAATTTTGTACTCTCCCCCGCACTTCTGTCTTACTTTCCCTGAGGAAGCGGCTAGAGTCGCTTCTTAAGCTCTTTGCATGGACTAGGACAGATTTGCGAAGGTACGAACATATTCTATGAAATCCGATTAGTTTTGATTTGTTAAGTCCCCTGAATGTGTCTGGGGTGGTAGTTGCTCTTATGGAGGAGATTGTGACTGTAGGTCTCTTTTAAGCAGCCCTTAGTGGTCAGTGGTTTCATGTGGTCAGTGTCATTATGGGGGGAAAAAATGCGCGTGTCCAGAGAGTTCACCTCCTAGTTGTAAGTCGTGTTTTAACTATTTTTTTGAGTGATGGGATTCAGGACGGTTAGAAAGTTTTGAAAGTCCTCACATGAGCCGCTCTACAGCCCAACTATGTCAATTAACCACAGACCTGTAAGAGGTGCTTGTTATAGAATAGAAAATCGTTTTTGGTTAGTGTGATTTCCAAGGGATGTAGAATCAATCTATCCGGGCGGTGCGGCTCAGGTGAATTACGGAATGTCGTTTCGACATCTTTCAGGCCTAGTTTCGTCTTAATATTAGTGTATAATGAATCTATTGTTAAATTTTAAAAAAAAGAATGCATTTTTACTCCCAAATGCTTTTTTTGTCATATTTCTTTATTTTATTGACTAATCATTTCTATGAAATCTGATTAGTTGTGATTTGTTAAGTCCCCTGAATGTGTCTGGGGTGGTAGTTGCTCTTATGGAGGAGATTGTGACTGTAGGTCTCTTTTAAGCAGCCCTTAGTGGTCAGTGGTTTCATGTGGTCAGTGTCATTATGGGGGGAAAAAATGCGCGTGTCCAGAGAGTTCACCTCCTAGTTGTAAGTCGTGTTTTAACTATTTTTTTGAGTGATGGGATTCAGGACGGTTAGAAAGTTTTGAAAGTCCTCACATGAGCCGCTCTACAGCCCAACTATGTCAATTAACCACAGACCTGTAAGAGGTGCTTGTTATAGAATAGAAAATCGTTTTTGGTTAGTGTGATTTCCAAGGGATGTAGAATCAATCTATCCGGGCGGTGCGGCTCAGGTGAATTACGGAATGTCGTTTCGACATCTTTCAGGCCTAGTTTCGTCTTAATATTAGTGTATAATGAATCTATTGTTAAATTTTAAAAAAAAGAATGCATTTTTACTCCCAAATGCTTTTTTTGTCATATTTCTTTATTTTATTGACTAATCATGTGTGTTTAACATAACGCTTGTGATTGAGCCAAAATAACGCTGGAAAGCTTTTATTCAGTATTATTAAAGCAAAAAAAATAAAAGGATCAGAGGTTAGTTGTATTTTCTCGTGAAACCTTGCGGATCAGATTAGTGTCCAGGACTCGATATTTAAACTGTTATATGCTGACCAGGATGAAGTGTCTGTGGAGGACGGAGGTTTCCATTCTCCCCTCCGATCCGGTATAGATGTTGAATTCTGTTTTTGGCCTTTTTGTTTCTGTTTCTCTGATATATAGTCCTTTGCAGTGCGTGCAGTTCATCATTACACCGTTGGTCGTTTGTGTACATCTATGTGCGGTCCCTGTGCTGAATATCAAAGCACATTGTTGCGTGTTTAAGTAGGTGTTTGTGTTGGTATGTGATCGAAACGTGGGTGTAGTAGTATAGCTGACAAGTTTTTATTTCCTCTTGTAAGTTATGGTCTGGCGGCAGTCACATCCCCCTATCAATTTTGTACTCTCCCCCGCACTTCTGTCTTACTTTCCCTGAGGAAGCGGCTAGAGTCGCTTCTTAAGCTCTTTGCATGGACTAGGACAGATTTGCGAAGGTACGAACATATTCTATGAAATCCGATTAGTTTTGATTTGTTAAGTCCCCTGAATGTGTCTGGGGTGGTAGTTGCTCTTATGGAGGAGATTGTGACTGTAGGTCTCTTTTAAGCAGCCCTTAGTGGTCAGTGGTTTCATGTGGTCAGTGTCATTATGGGGGGAAAAAATGCGCGTGTCCAGAGAGTTCACCTCCTAGTTGTAAGTCGTGTTTTAACTATTTTTTTGAGTGATGGGATTCAGGACGGTTAGAAAGTTTTGAAAGTCCTCACATGAGCCGCTCTACAGCCCAACTATGTCAATTAACCACAGACCTGTAAGAGGTGCTTGTTATAGAATAGAAAATCGTTTTTGGTTAGTGTGATTTCCAAGGGATGTAGAATCAATCTATCCGGGCGGTGCGGCTCAGGTGAATTACGGAATGTCGTTTCGACATCTTTCAGGCCTAGTTTCGTCTTAATATTAGTGTATAATGAATCTATTGTTAAATTTTAAAAAAAAGAATGCATTTTTACTCCCAAATGCTTTTTTTGTCATATTTCTTTATTTTATTGACCAATCATGTGTGTTTAACATAACGCTTGTGATTGAGCCAAAACAACGCTGGAAAGCTTTTATTCAGTATTATTGAAGCAAAAAAATAAAAGGATCGGAGGTTAGTTGTATTTCTCGTGAAGCCTTGCAGATCAGATTAGTGTCCATGTCTCGATATTTAAACTGTTATATGCTGACCTGGATGAAGTGTCTGTGGAGGACGGAGGTTTCCATTCTCCCCTCCGATCCGGTATAGATGTTGAATTCTGTTTTTGGCCCTTTTGTTTCTGTTTCTCTGATATATAGTCCTTTGCAGTGCGTACAGTTCATCATTACACCAAGTTGGTCGTTTGTGTACATCTATGTGCGGTCCCTGTGCTGAATATCAAAGCACATTGTTGCGTGTTTAAGTAGGTGTTTGTGTTGGTATGTGATCGAAACGTGGGTGTAGTAGTATAGCTGACAAGTTTTTATTTCCTCTTGTAAGTTATGGTCTGGCGGCAGTCACATCCCCCTATCAATTTTGTACTCTCCCCCGCACTTCTGTCTTACTGTCCCTGAGGAAGCGGCTAGAGTCGCATCTTAAGCTCTTTGCATGGACTAGGACAGATTTGCGAAGGTACGAACATATTCTATGAAATCCGATTAGTTTTGATTTGTTAAGTCCCCTGAATGTGTCTGGGGTGGTAGTTGCTCTTATGGAGGAGATTGTGACTGTAGGTCTCTTTTAAGCAGCCCTTAGTGGTCAGTGGTTTCATGTGGTCAGTGTCATTATGGGGGGAAAAAATGCGCGTGTCCAGAGAGTTCACCTCCTAGTTGTAAGTCGTGTTTTAACTATTTTTTTGAGTGATGGGATTCAGGACGGTTAGAAAGTTTTGAAAGTCCTCACATGAGCCGCTCTACAGCCCAACTATGTCAATTAACCACAGACCTGTAAGAGGTGCTTGTTATAGAATAGAAAATCGTTTTTGGTTAGTGTGATTTCCAAGGGATGTAGAATCAATCTATCCGGGCGGTGCGGCTCAGGTGAATTACGGAATGTCGTTTCGACATCTTTCAGGCCTAGTTTCGTCTTAATATTAGTGTATAATGAATCTATTGTTAAATTTTAAAAAAAAGAATGCATTTTTACTCCCAAATGCTTTTTTTGTCATATTTCTTTATTTTATTGACCAATCATGTGTGTTTAACATAACGCTTGTGATTGAGCCAAAACAACGCTGGAAAGCTTTTATTCAGTATTATTGAAGCAAAAAAATAAAAGGATCGGAGGTTAGTTGTATTTCTCGTGAAGCCTTGCAGATCAGATTAGTGTCCATGTCTCGATATTTAAACTGTTATATGCTGACCTGGATGAAGTGTCTGTGGAGGACGGAGGTTTCCATTCTCCCCTCCGATCCGGTATAGATGTTGAATTCTGTTTTTGGCCCTTTTGTTTCTGTTTCTCTGATATATAGTCCTTTGCAGTGCGTACAGTTCATCATTACACCAAGTTGGTCGTTTGTGTACATCTATGTGCGGTCCCTGTGCTGAATATCAAAGCACATTGTTGCGTGTTTAAGTAGGTGTTTGTGTTGGTATGTGATCGAAACGTGGGTGTAGTAGTATAGCTGACAAGTTTTTATTTCCTCTTGTAAGTTATGGTCTGGCGGCAGTCACATCCCCCTATCAATTTTGTACTCTCCCCCGCACTTCTGTCTTACTGTCCCTGAGGAAGCGGCTAGAGTCGCATCTTAAGCTCTTTGCATGGACTAGGACAGATTTGCGAAGGTACGAACATATTCTATGAAATCCGATTAGTTTTGATTTGTTAAGTCCCCTGAATGTGTCTGGGGTGGTAGTTGCTCTTATGGAGGAGATTGTGACTGTAGGTCTCTTTTAAGCAGCCCTTAGTGGTCAGTGGTTTCATCTGGTCAGTGTCATTATGGGGGGGAAAAATGCGCGTGTCCAGAGAGTTCACCTCCTAGTTGTAAGTCGTGTTTTAACTATTTTTTTGAGTGATGGGATTCAGGACGGTTAGAAAGTTTTGAAAGTCCTCACATGAGCCGCTCTACAGCCCAACTATGTCAATTAACCATAGGCCTGTAAGAGGTGCTTGTTATAGAATGGAAAATCGTTTTTGGTTAGTGTGATTTCCAAGGGATGTAGAATCAATCTATCCGGGCGGTGCGGCTCAGGTGAATTACGGAATGTCGTTTCGACCGCTTTCAGGCCTAGTTTCGTCTTAATATTAGTGTATAATGAATCTATTGTTAAATTTAAAAAAAATAAATGCATTTTTACTCCCAAATGCTTTTTTTGTCATATTTCTTTATTTTATTGACTAATCATTTCTATGAAATCTGATTAGTTGTGATTTGTTAAGTCCCCTGAATGTGTCTGGGGTGGTAGTTGCTCTTATGGAGGAGATTGTGACTGTAGGTCTCTTTTAAGCAGCCCTTAGTGGTCAGTGGTTTCATGTGGTCAGTGGGGGAAAAAATGCGCGTGTCCAGAGAGTTCACCTCCTAGTTGTAAGTCGTGTTTTAACTATGTTTTTTTGAGTGATGGGATTCAGGACGGTTAGAAAGTTTTGAAAGTCCTCACATGAGCTGCTCTACAGCCCAACTATGTCATTTAACCACAGGCCTGTAAGTGGCACTTATTATAGAATAGAAAATCGTTTTTGGTTAGTGTGATTTCCAAGGGATGTAGAATCAATCTATCCGGGCGGTGCGGCTCAGGTGAATTACGGAATGTCGTTTCGACAGCTTTCAGGCCTAGTTTCGTCTTAATATTAGTGTATAATGACTCTATTGGTAAATTAAAAAAAAAAAAAAAAAGAATGCAATTTTACTCCCAAATGCTTTTTTTGTCATATTTCTTTATTTTATTGACTAATCATGTGTGTTTAACATAACGCATGTGATTGAGCCAAAACAACGCTGGAAAGCTTTTATTCAGTATTATTAAAGCAAAAAAATAAAAGGATCGGAGGTTAGTTGTATTTCTCGTGAAGCCTTGCGGATCAGATTAGTGTCCAGGACGCGATATTTAAACTGTTATATGCTGACCTGGATGAAGTGTCTGTGGAGGACGGAGGTTTCCATTCTCCCCTCCGATCCGGTATAGATGTTGAATTCTGTTTTTGGCCTTTTTGTTTCTGTTTCTCTGATATATAGTCCTTTGCAGTGCGTGCAGTTCATCATTACACCGTTGGTCGTTTGTGTACATCTATGTGCGGTCCCTGTGCTGAATATCAAAGCACATTGTTGCGTGTTTACGTAGGTGTTTGTGTTGGTATGTGATCGAAACGTGGGTGTAGTAGTATAGCTGACAAGTTTTTATTTCCTCTTGTAAGTTATGATCTGGCGGCAGTCACATCCCCCTATCAATTTTGTACTCTCCCCCGCACTTCTGTCTTACTTTCCCTGAGGAAGCAGCAAGAGTCGCTTCTTAAGCTCTTTGCATGGACTAGGACAGATTTGCGAAGGTACGAACATATTCTATGAAATCCGATTAGTTTTGATTTGTTAAGTCCCCTGAATGTGTCTGGGGTGGTAGTTGCTCTTATGGAGGAGATTGTGACTGTAGGTCTCTTTTAAGCAGCCCTTAGTGGTCAGTGGTTTCATGTGGTCAGTGTCATTATGGGGGGAAAAAATGCGCGTGTCCAGAGAGTTCACCTCCTAGTTGTAAGTCGTGTTTTAACTATTTTTTTGAGTGATGGGATTCAGGACGGTTAGAAAGTTTTGAAAGTCCTCACATGAGCCGCTCTACAGCCCAACTATGTCAATTAACCATAGGCCTGTAAGAGGTGCTTGTTATAGAATGGAAAATCGTTTTTGGTTAGTGTGATTTCCAAGGGATGTAGAATCAATCTATCCGGGCGGTGCGGCTCAGGTGAATTACGGAATGTCGTTTCGACCGCTTTCAGGCCTAGTTTCGTCTTAATATTAGTGTATAATGAATCTATTGTTAAATTTAAAAAAAATAAATGCATTTTTACTCCCAAATGCTTTTTTTGTCATATTTCTTTATTTTATTGACTAATCATTTCTATGAAATCTGATTAGCTGTGATTTGTTAAGTCCCCTGAATGTGTCTGGGGTGGTAGTTGCTCTTATGGAGGAGATTGTGACTGTAGGTCTCTTTTAAGCAGCCCTTAGTGGTCAGTGGTTTCATGTGGTCAGTGTCATTATGGGGGGAAAAAATGCGCGTGTCCAGAGAGTTCACCTCCTAGTTGTAAGTCGTGTTTTAACTATTTTTTTGAGTGATGGGATTCAGGACGGTTAGAAAGTTTTGAAAGTCCTCACATGAGCCGCTCTACAGCCCAACTATGTCAATTAACCACAGACCTGTAAGAGGTGCTTGTTATAGAATAGAAAATCGTTTTTGGTTAGTGTGATTTCCAAGGGATGTAGAATCAATCTATCCGGGCGGTGCGGCTCAGGTGAATTACGGAATGTCGTTTCGACATCTTTCAGGCCTAGTTTCGTCTTAATATTAGTGTATAATGAATCTATTGTTAAATTTTAAAAAAAAGAATGCATTTTTACTCCCAAATGCTTTTTTTGTCATATTTCTTTATTTTATTGACTAATCATGTGTGTTTAACATAACGCTTGTGATTGAGCCAAAATAACGCTGGAAAGCTTTTATTCAGTATTATTAAAGCAAAAAAATAAAAGGATCGGAGGTTAGTTGTATTTCTCGTGAAGCCTTGCGGATCAGATTAGTGTCCAGGACTCGATATTTAAACTGTTATATGCTGACCTGGATGAAGTGTCTGTGGAGGACGGAGGTTTCCATTCTCCCCTCCGATCCGGTATAGATGTTGAATTCTGTTTTTGGCCTTTTTGTTTCTGTTTCTCTGATATATAGTCCTTTGCAGTGCGTGCAGTTCATCATTACACCAAGTTGGTCTTTTGTGTACATCTATGTGCGGTCCCTGTGCTGAATATCAAAGCACATTGTTGCGTGTTTAAGTAGGTGTTTGTGTTGGTATGTGATCGAAACGTGGGTGTAGTAGTATAGCTGACAAGTTTTTATTTCCTCTTGTAAGTTATGATCTGGCGGCAGTCACATCCCCCTATCAATTTTGTACTCTCCCCCGCACTTCTGTCTTACTTTCCCTGAGGAAGCGACTAGAGTCGCTTCTTAAGCTCTTTGCATGGACTAGCACAGATTTGCGAAGGTACGAACATATTCTATGAAATCCGATTAGTTTTGATTTGTTAAGTCCCCTGAATGTGTCTGGGGTGGTAGTTGCTCTTATGGAGGAGATTGTGACTGTAGGTCTCTTTTAAGCAGCCCTTAGTGGTCAGTGGTTTCATGTGGTCAGTGTCATTATGGGGGGAAAAAATGCGCGTGTCCAGAGAGTTCACCTCCTAGTTGTAAGTCGTGTTTTAACTATTTTTTTGAGTGATGGGATTCAGGACGGTTAGAAAGTTTTGAAAGTCCTCACATGAGCCGCTCTACAGCCCAACTATGTCAATTAACCACAGACCTGTAAGAGGTGCTTGTTATAGAATAGAAAATCGTTTTTGGTTAGTGTGATTTCCAAGGGATGTAGAATCAATCTATCCGGGCGGTGCGGCTCAGGTGAATTACGGAATGTCGTTTCGACATCTTTCAGGCCTAGTTTCGTCTTAATATTAGTGTATAATGAATCTATTGTTAAATTTTAAAAAAAAGAATGCATTTTTACTCCCAAATGCTTTTTTTGTCATATTTCTTTATTTTATTGACCAATCATGTGTGTTTAACATAACGCTTGTGATTGAGCCAAAACAACGCTGGAAAGCTTTTATTCAGTATTATTGAAGCAAAAAAATAAAAGGATCGGAGGTTAGTTGTATTTCTCGTGAAGCCTTGCAGATCAGATTAGTGTCCATGACTCGATATTTAAACTGTTATATGCTGACCTGGATGAAGTGTCTGTGGAGGACGGAGGTTTCCATTCTCCCCTCCGATCCGGTATAGATGTTGAATTCTGTTTTTGGCCCTTTTGTTTCTGTTTCTCTGATATATAGTCCTTTGCAGTGCGTGCAGTTCATCATTACACCAAGTTGGTCGTTTGTGTACATCTATGTGCGGTCCCTGTGCTGAATATCAAAGCACATTGTTGCGTGTTTAAGTAGGTGTTTGTGTTGGTATGTGATCGAAACGTGGGTGTAGTAGTATAGCTGACAAGTTTTTATTTCCTCTTGTAAGTTATGGTCTGGCGGCAGTCACATCCCCCTATCAATTTTGTACTCTCCCCCGCACTTCTGTCTTACTGTCCCTGAGGAAGCGGCTAGAGTCGCATCTTAAGCTCTTTGCATGGACTAGGACAGATTTGCGAAGGTACGAACATATTCTATGAAATCCGATTAGTTTTGATTTGTTAAGTCCCCTGAATGTGTCTGGGGTGGTAGTTGCTCTTATGGAGGAGATTGTGACTGTAGGTCTCTTTTAAGCAGCCCTTAGTGGTCAGTGGTTTCATGTGGTCAGTGTCATTATGGGGGGAAAAAATGCGCGTGTCCAGAGAGTTCACCTCCTAGTTGTAAGTCGTGTTTTAACTATTTTTTTGAGTGATGGGATTCAGGACGGTTAGAAAGTTTTGAAAGTCCTCACATGAGCCGCTCTACAGCCCAACTATGTCAATTAACCATAGGCCTGTAAGAGGTGCTTGTTATAGAATGGAAAATCGTTTTTGGTTAGTGTGATTTCCAAGGGATGTAGAATCAATCTATCCGGGCGGTGCGGCTCAGGTGAATTACGGAATGTCGTTTCGACCGCTTTCAGGCCTAGTTTCGTCTTAATATTAGTGTATAATGAATCTATTGTTAAATTTAAAAAAAATAAATGCATTTTTACTCCCAAATGCTTTTTTTGTCATATTTCTTTATTTTATTGACTAATCATTTCTATGAAATCTGATTAGCTGTGATTTGTTAAGTCCCCTGAATGTGTCTGGGGTGGTAGTTGCTCTTATGGAGGAGATTGTGACTGTAGGTCTCTTTTAAGCAGCCCTTAGTGGTCAGTGGTTTCATGTGGTCAGTGGGGGAAAAAATGCGCGTGTCCAGAGAGTTCACCTCCTAGTTGTAAGTCGTGTTTTAACTATGTTTTTTTGAGTGATGGGATTCAGGACGGTTAGAAAGTTTTGAAAGTCCTCACATGAGCTGCTCTACAGCCCAACTATGTCATTTAACCACAGGCCTGTAAGTGGCACTTATTATAGAATAGAAAATCGTTTTTGGTTAGTGTGATTTCCAAGGGATGTAGAATCAATCTATCCGGGCGGTGCGGCTCAGGTGAATTACGGAATGTCGTTTCGACAGCTTTCAGGCCTAGTTTCGTCTTAATATTAGTGTATAATGACTCTATTGGTAAATTAAAAAAAAAAAAAAAAAAGAATGCAATTTTACTCCCAAATGCTTTTTTTGTCATATTTCTTTATTTTATTGACTAATCATGTGTGTTTAACATAACGCATGTGATTGAGCCAAAACAACGCTGGAAAGCTTTTATTCAGTATTATTAAAGCAAAAAAATAAAAGGATCGGAGGTTAGTTGTATTTCTCGTGAAGCCTTGCGGATCAGATTAGTGTCCAGGACGCGATATTTAAACTGTTATATGCTGACCTGGATGAAGTGTCTGTGGAGGACGGAGGTTTCCATTCTCCCCTCCGATCCGGTATAGATGTTGAATTCTGTTTTTGGCCTTTTTGTTTCTGTTTCTCTGATATATAGTCCTTTGCAGTGCGTGCAGTTCATCATTACACCGTTGGTCGTTTGTGTACATCTATGTGCGGTCCCTGTGCTGAATATCAAAGCACATTGTTGCGTGTTTAAGTAGGTGTTTGTGTTGGTATGTGATCGAAACGTGGGTGTAGTAGTATAGCTGACAAGTTTTTATTTCCTCTTGTAAGTTATGGTCTGGCGGCAGTCACATCCCCCTATCAATTTTGTACTCTCCCCCGCACTTCTGTCTTACTTTCCCTGAGGAAGCGGCTAGAGTCGCTTCTTAAGCTCTTTGCATGGACTAGGACAGATTTGCGAAGGTACGAACATATTCTATGAAATCCGATTAGTTTTGATTTGTTAAGTCCCCTGAATGTGTCTGGGGTGGTAGTTGCTCTTATGGAGGAGATTGTGACTGTAGGTCTCTTTTAAGCAGCCCTTAGTGGTCAGTGGTTTCATGTGGTCAGTGTCATTATGGGGGAAAAAATGCGCGTGTCCAGAGAGTTCACCTCCTAGTTGTAAGTCGTGTTTTAACTATTTTTTTGAGTGATGGGATTCAGGACGGTTAGAAAGTTTTGAAAGTCCTCACATGAGCCGCTCTACAGCCCAACTATGTCAATTAACCACAGACCTGTAAGAGGTGCTTGTTATAGAATAGAAAATCGTTTTTGGTTAGTGTGATTTCCAAGGGATGTAGAATCAATCTATCCGGGCGGTGCGGCTCAGGTGAATTACGGAATGTCGTTTCGACATCTTTCAGGCCTAGTTTCGTCTTAATATTAGTGTATAATGAATCTATTGTTAAATTTTAAAAAAAAGAATGCATTTTTACTCCCAAATGCTTTTTTTGTCATATTTCTTTATTTTATTGACCAATCATGTGTGTTTAACATAACGCTTGTGATTGAGCCAAAACAACGCTGGAAAGCTTTTATTCAGTATTATTGAAGCAAAAAAATAAAAGGATCGGAGGTTAGTTGTATTTCTCGTGAAGCCTTGCAGATCAGATTAGTGTCCATGACTCGATATTTAAACTGTTATATGCTGACCTGGATGAAGTGTCTGTGGAGGACGGAGGTTTCCATTCTCCCCTCCGATCCGGTATAGATGTTGAATTCTGTTTTTGGCCCTTTTGTTTCTGTTTCTCTGATATATAGTCCTTTGCAGTGCGTGCAGTTCATCATTACACCAAGTTGGTCGTTTGTGTACATCTATGTGCGGTCCCTGTGCTGAATATCAAAGCACATTGTTGCGTGTTTAAGTAGGTGTTTGTGTTGGTATGTGATCGAAACGTGGGTGTGTAGTATAGCTGACAAGTTTTTATTTCCTCTTGTAAGTTATGGTCTGGCGGCAGTCACATCCCCCTATCAATTTTGTACTCTCCCCCGCACTTCTGTCTTACTGTCCCTGAGGAAGCGGCTAGAGTCGCATCTTAAGCTCTTTGCATGGACTAGGACAGATTTGCGAAGGTACGAACATATTCTATGAAATCCGATTAGTTTTGATTTGTTAAGTCCCCTGAATGTGTCTGGGGTGGTAGTTGCTCTTATGGAGGAGATTGTGACTGTAGGTCTCTTTTAAGCAGCCCTTAGTGGTCAGTGGTTTCATGTGGTCAGTGTCATTATGGGGGGAAAAAATGCGCGTGTCCAGAGAGTTCACCTCCTAGTTGTAAGTCGTGTTTTAACTATTTTTTTGAGTGATGGGATTCAGGACGGTTAGAAAGTTTTGAAAGTCCTCACATGAGCCGCTCTACAGCCCAACTATGTCAATTAACCATAGGCCTGTAAGAGGTGCTTGTTATAGAATGGAAAATCGTTTTTGGTTAGTGTGATTTCCAAGGGATGTAGAATCAATCTATCCGGGCGGTGCGGCTCAGGTGAATTACGGAATGTCGTTTCGACCGCTTTCAGGCCTAGTTTCGTCTTAATATTAGTGTATAATGAATCTATTGTTAAATTTAAAAAAAATAAATGCATTTTTACTCCCAAATGCTTTTTTTGTCATATTTCTTTATTTTATTGACTAATCATTTCTATGAAATCTGATTAGCTGTGATTTGTTAAGTCCCCTGAATGTGTCTGGGGTGGTAGTTGCTCTTATGGAGGAGATTGTGACTGTAGGTCTCTTTTAAGCAGCCCTTAGTGGTCAGTGGTTTCATGTGGTCAGTGGGGGAAAAAATGCGCGTGTCCAGAGAGTTCACCTCCTAGTTGTAAGTCGTGTTTTAACTATGTTTTTTTGAGTGATGGGATTCAGGACGGTTAGAAAGTTTTGAAAGTCCTCACATGAGCTGCTCTACAGCCCAACTATGTCATTTAACCACAGGCCTGTAAGTGGCACTTATTATAGAATAGAAAATCGTTTTTGGTTAGTGTGATTTCCAAGGGATGTAGAATCAATCTATCCGGGCGGTGCGGCTCAGGTGAATTACGGAATGTCGTTTCGACAGCTTTCAGGCCTAGTTTCGTCTTAATATTAGTGTATAATGACTCTATTGGTAAATTAAAAAAAAAAAAAAAAAAGAATGCAATTTTACTCCCAAATGCTTTTTTTGTCATATTTCTTTATTTTATTGACTAATCATGTGTGTTTAACATAACGCATGTGATTGAGCCAAAACAACGCTGGAAAGCTTTTATTCAGTATTATTAAAGCAAAAAAATAAAAGGATCGGAGGTTAGTTGTATTTCTCGTGAAGCCTTGCGGATCAGATTAGTGTCCAGGACGCGATATTTAAACTGTTATATGCTGACCTGGATGAAGTGTCTGTGGAGGACGGAGGTTTCCATTCTCCCCTCCGATCCGGTATAGATGTTGAATTCTGTTTTTGGCCTTTTTGTTTCTGTTTCTCTGATATATAGTCCTTTGCAGTGCGTGCAGTTCATCATTACACCGTTGGTCGTTTGTGTACATCTATGTGCGGTCCCTGTGCTGAATATCAAAGCACATTGTTGCGTGTTTAAGTAGGTGTTTGTGTTGGTATGTGATCGAAACGTGGGTGTAGTAGTATAGCTGACAAGTTTTTATTTCCTCTTGTAAGTTATGGTCTGGCGGCAGTCACATCCCCCTATCAATTTTGTACTCTCCCCCGCACTTCTGTCTTACTTTCCCTGAGGAAGCGGCTAGAGTCGCTTCTTAAGCTCTTTGCATGGACTAGGACAGATTTGCGAAGGTACGAACATATTCTATGAAATCCGATTAGTTTTGATTTGTTAAGTCCCCTGAATGTGTCTGGGGTGGTAGTTGCTCTTATGGAGGAGATTGTGACTGTAGGTCTCTTTTAAGCAGCCCTTAGTGGTCAGTGGTTTCATGTGGTCAGTGTCATTATGGGGGAAAAAATGCGCGTGTCCAGAGAGTTCACCTCCTAGTTGTAAGTCGTGTTTTAACTATTTTTTTGAGTGATGGGATTCAGGACGGTTAGAAAGTTTTGAAAGTCCTCACATGAGCCGCTCTACAGCCCAACTATGTCAATTAACCACAGACCTGTAAGAGGTGCTTGTTATAGAATAGAAAATCGTTTTTGGTTAGTGTGATTTCCAAGGGATGTAGAATCAATCTATCCGGGCGGTGCGGCTCAGGTGAATTACGGAATGTCGTTTCGACATCTTTCAGGCCTAGTTTCGTCTTAATATTAGTGTATAATGAATCTATTGTTAAATTTTAAAAAAAAGAATGCATTTTTACTCCCAAATGCTTTTTTTGTCATATTTCTTTATTTTATTGACCAATCATGTGTGTTTAACATAACGCTTGTGATTGAGCCAAAACAACGCTGGAAAGCTTTTATTCAGTATTATTGAAGCAAAAAAATAAAAGGATCGGAGGTTAGTTGTATTTCTCGTGAAGCCTTGCAGATCAGATTAGTGTCCATGACTCGATATTTAAACTGTTATATGCTGACCTGGATGAAGTGTCTGTGGAGGACGGAGGTTTCCATTCTCCCCTCCGATCCGGTATAGATGTTGAATTCTGTTTTTGGCCCTTTTGTTTCTGTTTCTCTGATATATAGTCCTTTGCAGTGCGTGCAGTTCATCATTACACCAAGTTGGTCGTTTGTGTACATCTATGTGCGGTCCCTGTGCTGAATATCAAAGCACATTGTTGCGTGTTTAAGTAGGTGTTTGTGTTGGTATGTGATCGAAACGTGGGTGTAGTAGTATAGCTGACAAGTTTTTATTTCCTCTTGTAAGTTATGGTCTGGCGGCAGTCACATCCCCCTATCAATTTTGTACTCTCCCCCGCACTTCTGTCTTACTGTCCCTGAGGAAGCGGCTAGAGTCGCATCTTAAGCTCTTTGCATGGACTAGGACAGATTTGCGAAGGTACGAACATATTCTATGAAATCCGATTAGTTTTGATTTGTTAAGTCCCCTGAATGTGTCTGGGGTGGTAGTTGCTCTTATGGAGGAGATTGTGACTGTAGGTCTCTTTTAAGCAGCCCTTAGTGGTCAGTGGTTTCATGTGGTCAGTGTCATTATGGGGGGAAAAAATGCGCGTGTCCAGAGAGTTCACCTCCTAGTTGTAAGTCGTGTTTTAACTATTTTTTTGAGTGATGGGATTCAGGACGGTTAGAAAGTTTTGAAAGTCCTCACATGAGCCGCTCTACAGCCCAACTATGTCAATTAACCATAGGCCTGTAAGAGGTGCTTGTTATAGAATGGAAAATCGTTTTTGGTTAGTGTGATTTCCAAGGGATGTAGAATCAATCTATCCGGGCGGTGCGGCTCAGGTGAATTACGGAATGTCGTTTCGACCGCTTTCAGGCCTAGTTTCGTCTTAATATTAGTGTATAATGAATCTATTGTTAAATTTAAAAAAAATAAATGCATTTTTACTCCCAAATGCTTTTTTTGTCATATTTCTTTATTTTATTGACTAATCATTTCTATGAAATCTGATTAGCTGTGATTTGTTAAGTCCCCTGAATGTGTCTGGGGTGGTAGTTGCTCTTATGGAGGAGATTGTGACTGTAGGTCTCTTTTAAGCAGCCCTTAGTGGTCAGTGGTTTCATGTGGTCAGTGGGGGAAAAAATGCGCGTGTCCAGAGAGTTCACCTCCTAGTTGTAAGTCGTGTTTTAACTATGTTTTTTTGAGTGATGGGATTCAGGACGGTTAGAAAGTTTTGAAAGTCCTCACATGAGCTGCTCTACAGCCCAACTATGTCATTTAACCACAGGCCTGTAAGTGGCACTTATTATAGAATAGAAAATCGTTTTTGGTTAGTGTGATTTCCAAGGGATGTAGAATCAATCTATCCGGGCGGTGCGGCTCAGGTGAATTACGGAATGTCGTTTCGACAGCTTTCAGGCCTAGTTTCGTCTTAATATTAGTGTATAATGACTCTATTGGTAAATTAAAAAAAAAAAAAAAAAAGAATGCAATTTTACTCCCAAATGCTTTTTTTGTCATATTTCTTTATTTTATTGACTAATCATGTGTGTTTAACATAACGCATGTGATTGAGCCAAAACAACGCTGGAAAGCTTTTATTCAGTATTATTAAAGCAAAAAAATAAAAGGATCGGAGGTTAGTTGTATTTCTCGTGAAGCCTTGCGGATCAGATTAGTGTCCAGGACGCGATATTTAAACTGTTATATGCTGACCTGGATGAAGTGTCTGTGGAGGACGGAGGTTTCCATTCTCCCCTCCGATCCGGTATAGATGTTGAATTCTGTTTTTGGCCTTTTTGTTTCTGTTTCTCTGATATATAGTCCTTTGCAGTGCGTGCAGTTCATCATTACACCGTTGGTCGTTTGTGTACATCTATGTGCGGTCCCTGTGCTGAATATCAAAGCACATTGTTGCGTGTTTAAGTAGGTGTTTGTGTTGGTATGTGATCGAAACGTGGGTGTAGTAGTATAGCTGACAAGTTTTTATTTCCTCTTGTAAGTTATGATCTGGCGGCAGTCACATCCCCCTATCAATTTTGTACTCTCCCCCGCACTTCTGTCTTACTTTCCCTGAGGAAGCGGCTAGAGTCGCTTCTTAAGCTCTTTGCATGGACTAGGACAGATTTGCGAAGGTACGAACATATTCTATGAAATCCGATTAGTTTTGATTTGTTAAGTCCCCTGAATGTGTCTGGGGTGGTAGTTGCTCTTATGGAGGAGATTGTGACTGTAGGTCTCTTTTAAGCAGCCCTTAGTGGTCAGTGGTTTCATGTGGTCAGTGTCATTATGGGGGAAAAAATGCGCGTGTCCAGAGAGTTCACCTCCTAGTTGTAAGTCGTGTTTTAACTATTTTTTTGAGTGATGGGATTCAGGACGGTTAGAAAGTTTTGAAAGTCCTCACATGAGCCGCTCTACAGCCCAACTATGTCAATTAACCACAGACCTGTAAGAGGTGCTTGTTTTAGAATAGAAAATCGTTTTTGGTTAGTGTGATTTCCAAGGGATGTAGAATCAATCTATCCGGGCGGTGCGGCTCAGGTGAATTACGGAATGTCGTTTCGACATCTTTCAGGCCTAGTTTCGTCTTAATATTAGTGTATAATGAATCTATTGTTAAATTAAAAAAAAAAGAAAAAAAGAATGCATTTTTACTCCCAAATGCTTTTTTTGTCATATTTCTTTATTTTATTGACTAATCATGTGTGTTTAACATAACGCTTGTGATTGAGCCAAAATAACGCTGGAAAGCTTTTATTCAGTATTATTAAAGCAAAAAAATAAAAGGATCGGAGGTTAGTTGTATTTCTCGTGAAGCCTTGCGGATCAGATTAGTGTCCAGGACTCGATATTTAAACTGTTATATGCTGACCTGGATGAAGTGTCTGTGGAGGACGGAGGTTTCCATTCTCCCCTCCGATCCGGTATAGATGTTGAATTCTGTTTTTGGCCTTTTTGTTTCTGTTTCTCTGATATATAGTCCTTTGCAGTGCGTGCAGTTCATCATTACACCGTTGGTCGTTTGTGTACATCTATGTGCGGTCCCTGTGCTGAATATCAAAGCACATTGTTGCGTGTTTAAGTAGGTGTTTGTGTTGGTATGTGATCGAAACGTGGGTGTAGTAGTATAGCTGACAAGTTTTTATTTCCTCTTGTAAGTTATGATCTGGCGGCAGTCACATCCCCCTATCAATTTTGTACTCTCCCCCGCACTTCTGTCTTACTTTCCCTGAGGAAGCGGCAAGAGTCGCTTCTTAAGCTCTTTGCATGGACTAGGACAGATTTGCGAAGGTACGAACATATTCTATGAAATCCGATTAGTTTTGATTTGTTAAGTCCCCTGAATGTGTCTGGGGTGGTAGTTGCTCTTATGGAGGAGATTGTGACTGTAGGTCTCTTTTAAGCAGCCCTTAGTGGTCAGTGGTTTCATGTGGTCAGTGTCATTATGGGGGGAAAAAATGCGCGTGTCCAGAGAGTTCACCTCCTAGTTGTAAGTCGTGTTTTAACTATTTTTTTGAGTGATGGGATTCAGGACGGTTAGAAAGTTTTGAAAGTCCTCACATGAGCCGCTCTACAGCCCAACTATGTCAATTAACCACAGACCTGTAAGAGGTGCTTGTTATAGAATAGAAAATCGTTTTTGGTTAGTGTGATTTCCAAGGGATGTAGAATCAATCTATCCGGGCGGTGCGGCTCAGGTGAATTACGGAATGTCGTTTCGACAGCTTTCATGCCTAGTTTCGTCTTAGTATTAGTGTATAATGAATCTATTGTTAAATTTTAAAAAAAAGAATGCATTTTTACTCCCAAATGCTTTTTTTGTCATATTTCTTTATTTTATTGACTAATCATGTGTGTTTAACATAACGCTTGTGATTGAGCCAAAACAACACTGGAAAGCTTTTATTCAGTATTATTAAAGCAAAAAAATAAAAGGATCGGAGGTTAGTTGTATTTCTCGTGAAGCCTTGCGGATCAGATTAGTGTCCAGGACGCGATATTTAAACTGTTATATGCTGACCTGGATGAAGTGTCTGTGGAGGACGGAGGTTTCCATTCTCCCCTCCGATCCGGTATAGATGTTGAATTCTGTTTCTGGCCTTTTTGTTTCTGTTTCTCTGATATATAGTCCTTTGCAGTGCGTGCAGTTCATCATTACACCAAGTTGGTCGTTTTTGTACATTTGAACGAAGTGTGCGCTCCCTGTGTTGAATGTCTATTAAAGCACATTGGTGAGTGTGTAAGTCGGTTTTTGTGTTGGTATGAGTGTGATCAAAACGTTTCCCTCAAGACCATAACCTAAAGAGGAAATACAAAACTTGTATTACAACACGACTTTACAATACCAACAGTCACACCCTCCTCCACAAGAGCAACTACCACCCCAGACACATTCAGGGGACTTATCAAATCACAACTAATCAGATTTCATAGCATATGTACGTACCTGCGCATATCTGTCCTAGTCCATGCACAGAGCCCAAGACGTTACTCTAGCTGCTTCCTTGGGGAAATTAAGACAGAGGTCCGAATTGCCAGGGGGTTGTCTCTCACTCATCCCATTTGTAGTTACATGGTCCCAGCAGCTCCAAAGATTCAACTCTATTTTTCAAGGCCAACTTCATCCAGACATAACAGGAATGTGACAAAGGGCTTCACGCCGGATCATAACCTACAAGAGGAAATTAAAAACTTGTCAGCCATACTACTACTACACCTACGTTTTGATCACATACCAACGCAAACACCTACTTAAACACTCACCAATGTACTTTAATAGACATTCAACACAGGAAGCGCACATATTGTTCAGATGTACAAAAACGACCAACTTGCTGTAATGATGACCTGCGCGCACTGCAAAGGACTATATATCAGAGAAACAGAAACAATAACGCCAAAACTAGAATTCAACATCTATACCGGATCGGAGGGGAGAATGGAAACCTCCGTCCTCCACAGACACTTCAAACAGGTCAGCATATAACATTTTAAATATCGCGTCCTGGACACTAATCTGGCCTGGAGTAAAGAGCAGAGACGCCGCAGGGAGAGATACTGGATCCATAAACTCCAAACCGCTGATCCGCAAGTTTTCACGAGAAATACAACTAACCTCCGATCTTTTTAGTTTTTGTTTTATCAATACTGAATAACGGCTTTCCACGGTTGTTTTGGCTCAATCGCAACCTTTATGGTAAATAAACATGTTTAGTCAATAAAATAAAGAAATATGACAAAAGAAGGCATTTGGGAGTACAAAGGCTTGCTTTTTTTCATTTTTAACAACAGATTCATTATACACTAATATTAAGACGAAACTAGTCCTGAAAGCTGTGGAAACGGCATTTCGTAATTCACCTGAGCCCGGATAGATTGATTCTACATCTCTTGGAACTCACAGTAAAGAAAAACGATTTTCTATTCTATAACAAGCACCACTTACAGGTCTGTGGTTGATTGACATATTTGGTTGTGGAGCGGCGCATATGAGGACTTTCAAAACTTTCTAATCGTCCTGAATCCCATCACTCAAAAATATGGTTAAAACACGACTTACGACTAGGAGGTGGACTCTGTGGACACGCGCATTTTTTTCCCCATATTCAACACTGACCACATGAACCCGCTGGCCACTAAGGTCTTCTTAAAAGAGACCAACAGTCACACCCTCCTCCATAAGAGCAACTACCACCCCAGACACATTCAGGGGACTTATCAAATCACAACTAATCAGATTTCATAGCATATGTACGTACCTGCGCATATCTGTCCTAGTCCATGCACAGAGCCCAAGACGTTACTCTAGCTGCTTCCTTGGGGAAATTAAGACAGAGGTCCGAATTGCCAGGGGGTTGTCTCTCACTCATCCCATTTGTAGTTACATGGTCCCAGCAGCTCCAAAGATTCAACTCTATTTTTCAAGGCCAACTTCATCCAGACATAACAGGAATGTGACAAAGGGCTTCACGCCGGATCATAACCTACAAGAGGAAATTAAAAACTTGTCAGCCATACTACTACTACACCTACGTTTTGATCACATACCAACGCAAACACCTACTTAAACACTCACCAATGTACTTTAATAGACATTCAACACAGGAAGCGCACATATTGTTCAGATGTACAAAAACGACCAACTTGCTGTAATGATGACCTGCGCGCACTGCAAAGGACTATATATCAGAGAAACAGAAACAATAACGCCAAAACTAGAATTCAACATCTATACCGGATCGGAGGGGAGAATGGAAACCTCCGTCCTCCACAGACACTTCAAACAGGTCAGCATATAACATTTTAAATATCGCGTCCTGGACACTAATCTGGCCTGGAGTAAAGAGCAGAGACGCCGCAGGGAGAGATACTGGATCCATAAACTCCAAACCGCTGATCCGCAAGTTTTCACGAGAAATACAACTAACCTCCGATCTTTTTAGTTTTTGTTTTATCAATACTGAATAACGGCTTTCCACGGTTGTTTTGGCTCAATCGCAACCTTTATGGTAAATAAACATGTTTAGTCAATAAAATAAAGAAATATGACAAAAGAAGGCATTTGGGAGTACAAAGGCTTGCTTTTTTTCATTTTTAACAACAGATTCATTATACACTAATATTAAGACGAAACTAGTCCTGAAAGCTGTGGAAACGGCATTTCGTAATTCACCTGAGCCCGGATAGATTGATTCTACATCTCTTGGAACTCACAGTAAAGAAAAACGATTTTCTATTCTATAACAAGCACCACTTACAGGTCTGTGGTTGATTGACATATTTGGTTGTGGAGCGGCGCATATGAGGACTTTCAAAACTTTCTAATCGTCCTGAATCCCATCACTCAAAAATATGGTTAAAACACGACTTACGACTAGGAGGTGGACTCTGTGGACACGCGCATTTTTTTCCCCATATTCAACACTGACCACATGAACCCGCTGGCCACTAAGGTCTTCTTAAAAGAGACCAACAGTCACACCCTCCTCCATAAGAGCAACTACCACCCCAGACACATTCAGGGGACTTATCAAATCACAACTAATCAGATTTCATAGCATATGTACGTACCTGCGCATATCTGTCCTAGTCCATGCACAGAGCCCAAGACGTTACTCTAGCTGCTTCCTTGGGGAAATTAAGACAGAGGTCCGAATTGCCAGGGGGTTGTCTCTCACTCATCCCATTTGTAGTTACATGGTCCCAGCAGCTCCAAAGATTCAACTCTATTTTTCAAGGCCAACTTCATCCAGACATAACAGGAATGTGACAAAGGGCTTCACGCCGGATCATAACCTACAAGAGGAAATTAAAAACTTGTCAGCCATACTACTACTACACCTACGTTTTGATCACATACCAACGCAAACACCTACTTAAACACTCACCAATGTACTTTAATAGACATTCAACACAGGAAGCGCACATATTGTTCAGATGTACAAAAACGACCAACTTGCTGTAATGATGACCTGCGCGCACTGCAAAGGACTATATATCAGAGAAACAGAAACAATAACGCCAAAACTAGAATTCAACATCTATACCGGATCGGAGGGGAGAATGGAAACCTCCGTCCTCCACAGACACTTCAAACAGGTCAGCATATAACATTTTAAATATCGCGTCCTGGACACTAATCTGGCCTGGAGTAAAGAGCAGAGACGCCGCAGGGAGAGATACTGGATCCATAAACTCCAAACCGCTGATCCGCAAGTTTTCACGAGAAATACAACTAACCTCCGATCTTTTTAGTTTTTGTTTTATCAATACTGAATAACGGCTTTCCACGGTTGTTTTGGCTCAATCGCAACCTTTATGGTAAATAAACATGTTTAGTCAATAAAATAAAGAAATATGACAAAAGAAGGCATTTGGGAGTACAAAGGCTTGCTTTTTTTCATTTTTAACAACAGATTCATTATACACTAATATTAAGACGAAACTAGTCCTGAAAGCTGTGGAAACGGCATTTCGTAATTCACCTGAGCCCGGATAGATTGATTCTACATCTCTTGGAACTCACAGTAAAGAAAAACGATTTTCTATTCTATAACAAGCACCACTTACAGGTCTGTGGTTGATTGACATATTTGGTTGTGGAGCGGCGCATATGAGGACTTTCAAAACTTTCTAATCGTCCTGAATCCCATCACTCAAAAATATGGTTAAAACACGACTTACGACTAGGAGGTGGACTCTGTGGACACGCGCATTTTTTTCCCCATATTCAACACTGACCACATGAACCCGCTGGCCACTAAGGTCTTCTTAAAAGAGACCAACAGTCACACCCTCCTCCATAAGAGCAACTACCACCCCAGACACATTCAGGGGACTTATCAAATCACAACTAATCAGATTTCATAGCATATGTACGTACCTGCGCATATCTGTCCTAGTCCATGCACAGAGCCCAAGACGTTACTCTAGCTGCTTCCTTGGGGAAATTAAGACAGAGGTCCGAATTGCCAGGGGGTTGTCTCTCACTCATCCCATTTGTAGTTACATGGTCCCAGCAGCTCCAAAGATTCAACTCTATTTTTCAAGGCCAACTTCATCCAGACATAACAGGAATGTGACAAAGGGCTTCACGCCGGATCATAACCTACAAGAGGAAATTAAAAACTTGTCAGCCATACTACTACTACACCTACGTTTTGATCACATACCAACGCAAACACCTACTTAAACACTCACCAATGTACTTTAATAGACATTCAACACAGGAAGCGCACATATTGTTCAGATGTACAAAAACGACCAACTTGCTGTAATGATGACCTGCGCGCACTGCAAAGGACTATATATCAGAGAAACAGAAACAATAACGCCAAAACTAGAATTCAACATCTATACCGGATCGGAGGGGAGAATGGAAACCTCCGTCCTCCACAGACACTTCAAACAGGTCAGCATATAACATTTTAAATATCGCGTCCTGGACACTAATCTGGCCTGGAGTAAAGAGCAGAGACGCCGCAGGGAGAGATACTGGATCCATAAACTCCAAACCGCTGATCCGCAAGTTTTCACGAGAAATACAACTAACCTCCGATCTTTTTAGTTTTTGTTTTATCAATACTGAATAACGGCTTTCCACGGTTGTTTTGGCTCAATCGCAACCTTTATGGTAAATAAACATGTTTAGTCAATAAAATAAAGAAATATGACAAAAGAAGGCATTTGGGAGTACAAAGGCTTGCTTTTTTTCATTTTTAACAACAGATTCATTATACACTAATATTAAGACGAAACTAGTCCTGAAAGCTGTGGAAACGGCATTTCGTAATTCACCTGAGCCCGGATAGATTGATTCTACATCTCTTGGAACTCACAGTAAAGAAAAACGATTTTCTATTCTATAACAAGCACCACTTACAGGTCTGTGGTTGATTGACATATTTGGTTGTGGAGCGGCGCATATGAGGACTTTCAAAACTTTCTAATCGTCCTGAATCCCATCACTCAAAAATATGGTTAAAACACGACTTACGACTAGGAGGTGGACTCTGTGGACACGCGCATTTTTTTCCCCATATTCAACACTGACCACATGAACCCGCTGGCCACTAAGGTCTTCTTAAAAGAGACCAACAGTCACACCCTCCTCCATAAGAGCAACTACCACCCCAGACACATTCAGGGGACTTATCAAATCACAACTAATCAGATTTCATAGCATATGTACGTACCTGCGCATATCTGTCCTAGTCCATGCACAGAGCCCAAGACGTTACTCTAGCTGCTTCCTTGGGGAAATTAAGACAGAGGTCCGAATTGCCAGGGGGTTGTCTCTCACTCATCCCATTTGTAGTTACATGGTCCCAGCAGCTCCAAAGATTCAACTCTATTTTTCAAGGCCAACTTCATCCAGACATAACAGGAATGTGACAAAGGGCTTCACGCCGGATCATAACCTACAAGAGGAAATTAAAAACTTGTCAGCCATACTACTACTACACCTACGTTTTGATCACATACCAACGCAAACACCTACTTAAACACTCACCAATGTACTTTAATAGACATTCAACACAGGAAGCGCACATATTGTTCAGATGTACAAAAACGACCAACTTGCTGTAATGATGACCTGCGCGCACTGCAAAGGACTATATATCAGAGAAACAGAAACAATAACGCCAAAACTAGAATTCAACATCTATACCGGATCGGAGGGGAGAATGGAAACCTCCGTCCTCCACAGACACTTCAAACAGGTCAGCATATAACATTTTAAATATCGCGTCCTGGACACTAATCTGGCCTGGAGTAAAGAGCAGAGACGCCGCAGGGAGAGATACTGGATCCATAAACTCCAAACCGCTGATCCGCAAGTTTTCACGAGAAATACAACTAACCTCCGATCTTTTTAGTTTTTGTTTTATCAATACTGAATAACGGCTTTCCACGGTTGTTTTGGCTCAATCGCAACCTTTATGGTAAATAAACATGTTTAGTCAATAAAATAAAGAAATATGACAAAAGAAGGCATTTGGGAGTACAAAGGCTTGCTTTTTTTCATTTTTAACAACAGATTCATTATACACTAATATTAAGACGAAACTAGTCCTGAAAGCTGTGGAAACGGCATTTCGTAATTCACCTGAGCCCGGATAGATTGATTCTACATCTCTTGGAACTCACAGTAAAGAAAAACGATTTTCTATTCTATAACAAGCACCACTTACAGGTCTGTGGTTGATTGACATATTTGGTTGTGGAGCGGCGCATATGAGGACTTTCAAAACTTTCTAATCGTCCTGAATCCCATCACTCAAAAATATGGTTAAAACACGACTTACGACTAGGAGGTGGACTCTGTGGACACGCGCATTTTTTTCCCCATATTCAACACTGACCACATGAACCCGCTGGCCACTAAGGTCTTCTTAAAAGAGACCAACAGTCACACCCTCCTCCATAAGAGCAACTACCACCCCAGACACATTCAGGGGACTTATCAAATCACAACTAATCAGATTTCATAGCATATGTACGTACCTGCGCATATCTGTCCTAGTCCATGCACAGAGCCCAAGACGTTACTCTAGCTGCTTCCTTGGGGAAATTAAGACAGAGGTCCGAATTGCCAGGGGGTTGTCTCTCACTCATCCCATTTGTAGTTACATGGTCCCAGCAGCTCCAAAGATTCAACTCTATTTTTCAAGGCCAACTTCATCCAGACATAACAGGAATGTGACAAAGGGCTTCACGCCGGATCATAACCTACAAGAGGAAATTAAAAACTTGTCAGCCATACTACTACTACACCTACGTTTTGATCACATACCAACGCAAACACCTACTTAAACACTCACCAATGTACTTTAATAGACATTCAACACAGGAAGCGCACATATTGTTCAGATGTACAAAAACGACCAACTTGCTGTAATGATGACCTGCGCGCACTGCAAAGGACTATATATCAGAGAAACAGAAACAATAACGCCAAAACTAGAATTCAACATCTATACCGGATCGGAGGGGAGAATGGAAACCTCCGTCCTCCACAGACACTTCAAACAGGTCAGCATATAACATTTTAAATATCGCGTCCTGGACACTAATCTGGCCTGGAGTAAAGAGCAGAGACGCCGCAGGGAGAGATACTGGATCCATAAACTCCAAACCGCTGATCCGCAAGTTTTCACGAGAAATACAACTAACCTCCGATCTTTTTAGTTTTTGTTTTATCAATACTGAATAACGGCTTTCCACGGTTGTTTTGGCTCAATCGCAACCTTTATGGTAAATAAACATGTTTAGTCAATAAAATAAAGAAATATGACAAAAGAAGGCATTTGGGAGTACAAAGGCTTGCTTTTTTTCATTTTTAACAACAGATTCATTATACACTAATATTAAGACGAAACTAGTCCTGAAAGCTGTGGAAACGGCATTTCGTAATTCACCTGAGCCCGGATAGATTGATTCTACATCTCTTGGAACTCACAGTAAAGAAAAACGATTTTCTATTCTATAACAAGCACCACTTACAGGTCTGTGGTTGATTGACATATTTGGTTGTGGAGCGGCGCATATGAGGACTTTCAAAACTTTCTAATCGTCCTGAATCCCATCACTCAAAAATATGGTTAAAACACGACTTACGACTAGGAGGTGGACTCTGTGGACACGCGCATTTTTTTCCCCATATTCAACACTGACCACATGAACCCGCTGGCCACTAAGGTCTTCTTAAAAGAGACCAACAGTCACACCCTCCTCCATAAGAGCAACTACCACCCCAGACACATTCAGGGGACTTATCAAATCACAACTAATCAGATTTCATAGCATATGTACGTACCTGCGCATATCTGTCCTAGTCCATGCACAGAGCCCAAGACGTTACTCTAGCTGCTTCCTTGGGGAAATTAAGACAGAGGTCCGAATTGCCAGGGGGTTGTCTCTCACTCATCCCATTTGTAGTTACATGGTCCCAGCAGCTCCAAAGATTCAACTCTATTTTTCAAGGCCAACTTCATCCAGACATAACAGGAATGTGACAAAGGGCTTCACGCCGGATCATAACCTACAAGAGGAAATTAAAAACTTGTCAGCCATACTACTACTACACCTACGTTTTGATCACATACCAACGCAAACACCTACTTAAACACTCACCAATGTACTTTAATAGACATTCAACACAGGAAGCGCACATATTGTTCAGATGTACAAAAACGACCAACTTGCTGTAATGATGACCTGCGCGCACTGCAAAGGACTATATATCAGAGAAACAGAAACAATAACGCCAAAACTAGAATTCAACATCTATACCGGATCGGAGGGGAGAATGGAAACCTCCGTCCTCCACAGACACTTCAAACAGGTCAGCATATAACATTTTAAATATCGCGTCCTGGACACTAATCTGGCCTGGAGTAAAGAGCAGAGACGCCGCAGGGAGAGATACTGGATCCATAAACTCCAAACCGCTGATCCGCAAGTTTTCACGAGAAATACAACTAACCTCCGATCTTTTTAG
This sequence comes from Rachycentron canadum, assembly GCA_038496675.1. NCBI lineage: Eukaryota > Metazoa > Chordata > Actinopteri > Carangiformes > Rachycentridae > Rachycentron > Rachycentron canadum. Next base: position 120,950 of record CM076665.1, read on the forward strand.
TTTTTGTTTTATCAATACTGAATAACGGCTTTCCACGGTTGTTTTGGCTCAATCGCAACCTTTATGGTAAATAAACATGTTTAGTCAATAAAATAAAGAAATATGACAAAAGAAGGCATTTGGGAGTACAAAGGCTTGCTTTTTTTCATTTTTAACAACAGATTCATTATACACTAATATTAAGACGAAACTAATCCTGAAAGCTGTCGAAACGGCATTTCGTAATTCACCTGAGCCCGGATAGATTGATTCTACATCTCTTGGAACTCACAGTAAAGAAAAACGATTTTCTATTCTATAACAAGCACCACTTACAGGTCTGTGGTTGATTGACATATTTGGTTGTGGAGCGGCTCATATGAGGACTTTCAAAACTTTCTAATCGTCCTGAATCCCATCACTCAAAAATATGGTTAAAACACGACTTACAACTAGGAGGTGGACTCTGTGGACACGCGCATTTTTTCCCCATATTCAACACTGACCACATGAACCCGCTGGCCACTAAGGTCTTCTTAAAAGAGACCAACAGTCACACCCTCCTCCACAAGAGCAACTACCACCCCAGACACATTCAGGGGACTTATCAAATCACAACTAATCAGATTTCATAGCATATGTACGTACCTGCGCATATCTGTCCTAGTCCATGCACAGAGCCCAAGACGCTACTCTAGCTGCTTCCTCGGGGAAATTAAGACAGAGGTCCGAATTGCCAGGGGGTTGTCTCTCACTCATCCCATTTGTAGTTACATGGTCCCAGCAGCTCCAAAGATTCAACTCTATTTTTCAAGGCCAACTTCATCCAGACATAACAGGAATGTGACAAAGGACTTCACGCCGGATCATAACCTACAAGAGGAAATTAAAAACTTGTCAGCCATACACTACTACTACACCTACGTTTTGATCACATACCAACGCAAACACCTACTTAAACACTCACCAATGTACTTTAATAGACATTCAACACAGGAAGCGCACATATTGTTCAGATGTACAAAAACGACCAACTTGCTGTAATGATGACCTGCGCGCACTGCAAAGGACTATATATCAGAGAAACAGAAACAATAACGCCAAAACTAGAATTCAACATCTATACCGGATCGGAGGGGAGAATGGAAACCTCCGTCCTCCACAGACACTTCAAACAGGTCAGCATATAACATTTTAAATATCGCGTCCTGGACACTAATCTGGCCTGGAGTAAAGAGCAGAGACGCCGCAGGGAGAGATACTGGATCCATAAACTCCAAACCGCTGATCCGCAAGTTTTCACGAGAAATACAACTAACCTCCGATCTTTTTAGTTTTTGTTTTATCAATACTGAATAACGGCTTTCCACGGTTGTTTTGGCTCAATCGCAACCTTTATGGTAAATAAACATGTTTAGTCAATAAAATAAAGAAATATGACAAAAGAAGGCATTTGGGAGTACAAAGGCTTGCTTTTTTTCATTTTTAACAACAGATTCATTATACACTAATATTAAGACGAAACTAGTCCTGAAAGCTGTCGAAACGGCATTTCGTAATTCACCTGAGCCCGGATAGATTGATTCTACATCTCTTGGAACTCACAGTAAAGAAAAACGATTTTCTATTCTATAACAAGCACCACTTACAGGTCTGTGGTTGATTGACATATTTGGTTGTGGAGCGGCTCATATGAGGACTTTCAAAACTTTCTAATCGTCCTGAATCCCATCACTCAAAAATATGGTTAAAACACGACTTACAACTAGGAGGTGGACTCTGTGGACACGCGCATTTTTTCCCCATATTCAACACTGACCACATGAACCCGCTGGCCACTAAGGTCTTCTTAAAAGAGACCAACAGTCACACCCTCCTCCACAAGAGCAACTACCACCCCAGACACATTCAGGGGACTTATCAAATCACAACTAATCAGATTTCATAGCATATGTACGTACCTGCGCATATCTGTCCCAAGACGTTACTCCAGCTGCTTCCTCGGGGAAATTAAGACAGAGGTCCGAATTGCCAGGGGGTTGTCTCTCACTCATCCCATTTGTAGTTACATGGTCCCAGCAGCTCCAAAGATTCAACTCTATTTTTCAAGGCCAACTTCATCCAGACATAACAGGAATGTGACAAAGGGCTTCACGCCGGATCATAACCTACAAGAGGAAATTAAAAACTTGTCAGCCATACACTACTACTACACCTACGTTTTGATCACATACCAACGCAAACACCTACTTAAACACTCACCAATGTACTTTAATAGACATTCAACACAGGAAGCGCACATATTGTTCAGATGTACAAAAACGACCAACTTGCTGTAATGATGACCTGCGCGCACTGCAAAGGACTATATATCAGAGAAACAGAAACAATAACGCCAAAACTAGAATTCAACATCTATACCGGATCGGAGGGGAGAATGGAAACCTCCGTCCTCCACAGACACTTCAAACAGGTCAGCATATAACATTTTAAATATCGCGTCCTGGACACTAATCTGGCCTGGAGTAAAGAGCAGAGACGCCACAGGGAGAGATACTGGATCCATAAACTCCAAACCGCTGATCCGCAAGTTTTCACGAGAAATACAACTAACCTCCGATCTTTTTAGTTTTTGTTTTATCAATACTGAATAACGGCTTTCCACGGTTGTTTTGGCTCAATCGCAACCTTTATGGTAACTAAACATGTTTAGTCAATAAAATAAAGAAATATGACAAAAGAAGGCATTTGGGAGTACGAAGGCTTGCTTTTTTTCATTTTTAACAACAGATTCATTATACACTAATATTAAGACGAAACTAGTCCTGAAAGCTGTCGAAACGGCATTTCGTAATTCACCTGAGCCCGGATAGATTGATTCTACATCTCTTGGAACTCACAGTAAAGAAAAACGATTTTCTATTCTATAACAAGCACCACTTACAGGTCTGTGGTTGATTGACATATTTGGTTGTGGAGCGGCTCATATGAGGACTTTCAAAAAACTTTCAAAACTTTCTAATCGTCCTGAATCCCATCACTCAAAAATATGGTTAAAACACGACTTACAACTAGGAGGTGGACTCTGTGGACACGCGCATTTTTTTCCCCATATTCAACACTGACCACATGAACCCGCTGGCCACTAAGGTCTTCTTAAAAGAGACCAACAGTCACACCCTCCTCCACAAGAGCAACTACCACCCCAGACACATTCAGGGGACTTATCAAATCACAACTAATCAGATTTCATAGCATATGTACGTACCTGCGCATATCTGTCCTAGTCCATGCACAGAGCCCAAGACGCTACTCTAGCTGCTTCCTCGGGGAAATTAAGACAGAGGTCCGAATTGCCAGGGGGTTGTCTCTCACTCATCCCATTTGTAGTTACATGGTCCCAGCAGCTCCAAAGATTCAACTCTATTTTTCAAGGCCAACTTCATCCAGACATAACAGGAATGTGACAAAGGACTTCACGCCGGATCATAACCTACAAGAGGAAATTAAAAACTTGTCAGCCATACACTACTACTACACCTACGTTTTGATCACATACCAACGCAAACACCTACTTAAACACTCACCAATGTACTTTAATAGACATTCAACACAGGAAGCGCACATATTGTTCAGATGTACAAAAACGACCAACTTGGTGTAATGATGACCTGCGCGCACTGCAAAGGACTATATATCAGCGAAACAGAAACAATAACGCCAAAACTAGAATTCAACATCTATACCGGATCGGAGGGGAGAATGGAAACCTCCGTCCTCCACAGACACTTCATACAGGTCAGCAGATAACATTTTAAATATCGCGTCCTGGACACTAATCTGGCCTGGAGTAAAGAGCAGAGACGCCGCAGGGAGAGATACTGGATCCATAAACTCCAAACCGCTGATCCGCAAGTTTTCACGAGAAATACAACTAACCTCCGATCTTTTTAGTTTTTGTTTTATCAATACTGAATAACGGCTTTCCACGGTTGTTTTGGCTCAATCGCAACCTTTATGGTAAATAAACATGTTTAGTCAATAAAATAAAGAAATATGACAAAAGAAGGCATTTGGGAGTACAAAGGCTTGCTTTTTTTCATTTTTAACAACAGATTCATTATACACTAATATTAAGACGAAACTAGTCCTGAAAGCTGTCGAAACGGCATTTCGTAATTCACCTGAGCCCGGATAGATTGATTCTACATCTCTTGGAACTCACAGTAAAGAAAAACGATTTTCTATTCTATAACAAGCACCACTTACAGGTCTGTGGTTGATTGACATATTTGGTTGTGGAGCGGCTCATATGAGGACTTTCAAAACTTTCTAATCGTCCTGAATCCCATCACTCAAAAATATGGTTAAAACACGACTTACAACTAGGAGGTGGACTCTGTGGACACGCGCATTTTTTCCCCATATTCAACACTGACCACATGAACCCGCTGGCCACTAAGGTCTTCTTAAAAGAGACCAACAGTCACACCCTCCTCCACAAGAGCAACTACCACCCCAGACACATTCAGGGGACTTATCAAATCACAACTAATCAGATTTCATAGCATATGTACGTACCTGCGCATATCTGTCCTAGTCCATGCACAGAGCCCAAGACGCTACTCTAGCTGCTTCCTCGGGGAAATTAAGACAGAGGTCCGAATTGCCAGGGGGTTGTCTCTCACTCATCCCATTTGTAGTTACATGGTCCCAGCAGCTCCAAAGATTCAACTCTATTTTTCAAGGCCAACTTCATCCAGACATAACAGGAATGTGACAAAGGACTTCACGCCGGATCATAACCTACAAGAGGAAATTAAAAACTTGTCAGCCATACACTACTACTACACCTACGTTTTGATCACATACCAACGCAAACACCTACTTAAACACTCACCAATGTACTTTAATAGACATTCAACACAGGAAGCGCACATATTGTTCAGATGTACAAAAACGACCAACTTGCTGTAATGATGACCTGCGCGCACTGCAAAGGACTATATATCAGAGAAACAGAAACAATAACGCCAAAACTAGAATTCAACATCTATACCGGATCGGAGGGGAGAATGGAAACCTCCGTCCTCCACAGACACTTCATACAGGTCAGCATATAACATTTTAAATATCGCGTCCTGGACACTAATCTGGCCTGGAGTAAAGAGCAGAGACGCCGCAGGGAGAGATACTGGATCCATAAACTCCAAACCGCTGATCCGCAAGTTTTCACGAGAAATACAACTAACCTCCGATCTTTTTAGTTTTTGTTTTATCAATACTGAATAACGGCTTTCCACGGTTGTTTTGGCTCAATCGCAACCTTTATGGTAAATAAACATGTTTAGTCAATAAAATAAAGAAATATGACAAAAGAAGGCATTTGGGAGTACAAAGGCTTGCTTTTTTTCATTTTTAACAACAGATTCATTATACACTAATATTAAGACGAAACTAGTCCTGAAAGCTGTCGAAACGGCATTTCGTAATTCACCTGAGCCCGGATAGATTGATTCTACATCTCTTGGAACTCACAGTAAAGAAAAACGATTTTCTATTCTATAACAAGCACCACTTACAGGTCTGTGGTTGATTGACATATTTGGTTGTGGAGCGGCTCATATGAGGACTTTCAAAACTTTCTAATCGTCCTGAATCCCATCACTCAAAAATATGGTTAAAACACGACTTACAACTAGGAGGTGGACTCTGTGGACACGCGCATTTTTTTCCCCATATTCAACACTGACCACATGAACCCGCTGGCCACTAAGGTCTTCTTAAAAGAGACCAACAGTCACACCCTCCTCCACAAGAGCAACTACCACCCCAGACACATTCAGGGGACTTATCAAATCACAACTAATCAGATTTCATAGCATATGTACGTACCTGCGCATATCTGTCCTAGTCCATGCACAGAGCCCAAGACGCTACTCTAGCTGCTTCCTCGGGGAAATTAAGACAGAGGTCCGAATTGCCAGGGGGTTGTCTCTCACTCATCCCATTTGTAGTTACATGGTCCCAGCAGCTCCAAAGATTCAACTCTATTTTTCAAGGCCAACTTCATCCAGACATAACAGGAATGTGACAAAGGACTTCACGCCGGATCATAACCTACAAGAGGAAATTAAAAACTTGTCAGCCATACACTACTACTACACCTACGTTTTGATCACATACCAACGCAAACACCTACTTAAACACTCACCAATGTACTTTAATAGACATTCAACACAGGAAGCGCACATATTGTTCAGATGTACAAAAACGACCAACTTGGTGTAATGATGACCTGCGCGCACTGCAAAGGACTATATATCAGCGAAACAGAAACAATAACGCCAAAACTAGAATTCAACATCTATACCGGATCGGAGGGGAGAATGGAAACCTCCGTCCTCCACAGACACTTCATACAGGTCAGCAGATAACATTTTAAATATCGCGTCCTGGACACTAATCTGGCCTGGAGTAAAGAGCAGAGACGCCGCAGGGAGAGATACTGGATCCATAAACTCCAAACCGCTGATCCGCAAGTTTTCACGAGAAATACAACTAACCTCCGATCTTTTTAGTTTTTGTTTTATCAATACTGAATAACGGCTTTCCACGGTTGTTTTGGCTCAATCGCAACCTTTATGGTAAATAAACATGTTTAGTCAATAAAATAAAGAAATATGACAAAAGAAGGCATTTGGGAGTACAAAGGCTTGCTTTTTTTCATTTTTAACAACAGATTCATTATACACTAATATTAAGACGAAACTAGTCCTGAAAGCTGTCGAAACGGCATTTCGTAATTCACCTGAGCCCGGATAGATTGATTCTACATCTCTTGGAACTCACAGTAAAGAAAAACGATTTTCTATTCTATAACAAGCACCACTTACAGGTCTGTGGTTGATTGACATATTTGGTTGTGGAGCGGCTCATATGAGGACTTTCAAAACTTTCTAATCGTCCTGAATCCCATCACTCAAAAATATGGTTAAAACACGACTTACAACTAGGAGGTGGACTCTGTGGACACGCGCATTTTTTCCCCATATTCAACACTGACCACATGAACCCGCTGGCCACTAAGGTCTTCTTAAAAGAGACCAACAGTCACACCCTCCTCCACAAGAGCAACTACCACCCCAGACACATTCAGGGGACTTATCAAATCACAACTAATCAGATTTCATAGCATATGTACGTACCTGCGCATATCTGTCCTAGTCCATGCACAGAGCCCAAGACGCTACTCTAGCTGCTTCCTCGGGGAAATTAAGACAGAGGTCCGAATTGCCAGGGGGTTGTCTCTCACTCATCCCATTTGTAGTTACATGGTCCCAGCAGCTCCAAAGATTCAACTCTATTTTTCAAGGCCAACTTCATCCAGACATAACAGGAATGTGACAAAGGACTTCACGCCGGATCATAACCTACAAGAGGAAATTAAAAACTTGTCAGCCATACACTACTACTACACCTACGTTTTGATCACATACCAACGCAAACACCTACTTAAACACTCACCAATGTACTTTAATAGACATTCAACACAGGAAGCGCACATATTGTTCAGATGTACAAAAACGACCAACTTGCTGTAATGATGACCTGCGCGCACTGCAAAGGACTATATATCAGAGAAACAGAAACAATAACGCCAAAACTAGAATTCAACATCTATACCGGATCGGAGGGGAGAATGGAAACCTCCGTCCTCCACAGACACTTCAAACAGGTCAGCATATAACATTTTAAATATCGCGTCCTGGACACTAATCTGGCCTGGAGTAAAGAGCAGAGACGCCGCAGGGAGAGATACTGGATCCATAAACTCCAAACCGCTGATCCGCAAGTTTTCACGAGAAATACAACTAACCTCCGATCTTTTTAGTTTTTGTTTTATCAATACTGAATAACGGCTTTCCACGGTTGTTTTGGCTCAATCGCAACCTTTATGGTAAATAAACATGTTTAGTCAATAAAATAAAGAAATATGACAAAAGAAGGCATTTGGGAGTACAAAGGCTTGCTTTTTTTCATTTTTAACAACAGATTCATTATACACTAATATTAAGACGAAACTAGTCCTGAAAGCTGTCGAAACGGCATTTCGTAATTCACCTGAGCCCGGATAGATTGATTCTACATCTCTTGGAACTCACAGTAAAGAAAAACGATTTTCTATTCTATAACAAGCACCACTTACAGGTCTGTGGTTGATTGACATATTTGGTTGTGGAGCGGCTCATATGAGGACTTTCAAAACTTTCTAATCGTCCTGAATCCCATCACTCAAAAATATGGTTAAAACACGACTTACAACTAGGAGGTGGACTCTGTGGACACGCGCATTTTTTCCCCATATTCAACACTGACCACATGAACCCGCTGGCCACTAAGGTCTTCTTAAAAGAGACCAACAGTCACACCCTCCTCCACAAGAGCAACTACCACCCCAGACACATTCAGGGGACTTATCAAATCACAACTAATCAGATTTCATAGCATATGTACGTACCTGCGCATATCTGTCCCAAGACGTTACTCCAGCTGCTTCCTCGGGGAAATTAAGACAGAGGTCCGAATTGCCAGGGGGTTGTCTCTCACTCATCCCATTTGTAGTTACATGGTCCCAGCAGCTCCAAAGATTCAACTCTATTTTTCAAGGCCAACTTCATCCAGACATAACAGGAATGTGACAAAGGGCTTCACGCCGGATCATAACCTACAAGAGGAAATTAAAAACTTGTCAGCCATACACTACTACTACACCTACGTTTTGATCACATACCAACGCAAACACCTACTTAAACACTCACCAATGTACTTTAATAGACATTCAACACAGGAAGCGCACATATTGTTCAGATGTACAAAAACGACCAACTTGCTGTAATGATGACCTGCGCGCACTGCAAAGGACTATATATCAGAGAAACAGAAACAATAACGCCAAAACTAGAATTCAACATCTATACCGGATCGGAGGGGAGAATGGAAACCTCCGTCCTCCACAGACACTTCAAACAGGTCAGCATATAACATTTTAAATATCGCGTCCTGGACACTAATCTGGCCTGGAGTAAAGAGCAGAGACGCCACAGGGAGAGATACTGGATCCATAAACTCCAAACCGCTGATCCGCAAGTTTTCACGAGAAATACAACTAACCTCCGATCTTTTTAGTTTTTGTTTTATCAATACTGAATAACGGCTTTCCACGGTTGTTTTGGCTCAATCGCAACCTTTATGGTAACTAAACATGTTTAGTCAATAAAATAAAGAAATATGACAAAAGAAGGCATTTGGGAGTACGAAGGCTTGCTTTTTTTCATTTTTAACAACAGATTCATTATACACTAATATTAAGACGAAACTAGTCCTGAAAGCTGTCGAAACGGCATTTCGTAATTCACCTGAGCCCGGATAGATTGATTCTACATCTCTTGGAACTCACAGTAAAGAAAAACGATTTTCTATTCTATAACAAGCACCACTTACAGGTCTGTGGTTGATTGACATATTTGGTTGTGGAGCGGCTCATATGAGGACTTTCAAAAAACTTTCAAAACTTTCTAATCGTCCTGAATCCCATCACTCAAAAATATGGTTAAAACACGACTTACAACTAGGAGGTGGACTCTGTGGACACGCGCATTTTTTTCCCCATATTCAACACTGACCACATGAACCCGCTGGCCACTAAGGTCTTCTTAAAAGAGACCAACAGTCACACCCTCCTCCACAAGAGCAACTACCACCCCAGACACATTCAGGGGACTTATCAAATCACAACTAATCAGATTTCATAGCATATGTACGTACCTGCGCATATCTGTCCTAGTCCATGCACAGAGCCCAAGACGCTACTCTAGCTGCTTCCTCGGGGAAATTAAGACAGAGGTCCGAATTGCCAGGGGGTTGTCTCTCACTCATCCCATTTGTAGTTACATGGTCCCAGCAGCTCCAAAGATTCAACTCTATTTTTCAAGGCCAACTTCATCCAGACATAACAGGAATGTGACAAAGGACTTCACGCCGGATCATAACCTACAAGAGGAAATTAAAAACTTGTCAGCCATACACTACTACTACACCTACGTTTTGATCACATACCAACGCAAACACCTACTTAAACACTCACCAATGTACTTTAATAGACATTCAACACAGGAAGCGCACATATTGTTCAGATGTACAAAAACGACCAACTTGGTGTAATGATGACCTGCGCGCACTGCAAAGGACTATATATCAGCGAAACAGAAACAATAACGCCAAAACTAGAATTCAACATCTATACCGGATCGGAGGGGAGAATGGAAACCTCCGTCCTCCACAGACACTTCATACAGGTCAGCAGATAACATTTTAAATATCGCGTCCTGGACACTAATCTGGCCTGGAGTAAAGAGCAGAGACGCCGCAGGGAGAGATACTGGATCCATAAACTCCAAACCGCTGATCCGCAAGTTTTCACGAGAAATACAACTAACCTCCGATCTTTTTAGTTTTTGTTTTATCAATACTGAATAACGGCTTTCCACGGTTGTTTTGGCTCAATCGCAACCTTTATGGTAAATAAACATGTTTAGTCAATAAAATAAAGAAATATGACAAAAGAAGGCATTTGGGAGTACGAAGGCTTGCTTTTTTTCATTTTTAACAACAGATTCATTATACACTAATATTAAGACGAAACTAGTCCTGAAAGCTGTCGAAACGGCATTTCGTAATTCACCTGAGCCCGGATAGATTGATTCTACATCTCTTGGAACTCACAGTAAAGAAAAACGATTTTCTATTCTATAACAAGCACCACTTACAGGTCTGTGGTTGATTGACATATTTGGTTGTGGAGCGGCTCATATGAGGACTTTCAAAACTTTCTAATCGTCCTGAATCCCATCACTCAAAAATATGGTTAAAACACGACTTACAACTAGGAGGTGGACTCTGTGGACACGCGCATTTTTTCCCCATATTCAACACTGACCACATGAACCCGCTGGCCACTAAGGTCTTCTTAAAAGAGACCAACAGTCACACCCTCCTCCACAAGAGCAACTACCACCCCAGACACATTCAGGGGACTTATCAAATCACAACTAATCAGATTTCATAGCATATGTACGTACCTGCGCATATCTGTCCTAGTCCATGCACAGAGCCCAAGACGCTACTCTAGCTGCTTCCTCGGGGAAATTAAGACAGAGGTCCGAATTGCCAGGGGGTTGTCTCTCACTCATCCCATTTGTAGTTACATGGTCCCAGCAGCTCCAAAGATTCAACTCTATTTTTCAAGGCCAACTTCATCCAGACATAACAGGAATGTGACAAAGGACTTCACGCCGGATCATAACCTACAAGAGGAAATTAAAAACTTGTCAGCCATACACTACTACTACACCTACGTTTTGATCACATACCAACGCAAACACCTACTTAAACACTCACCAATGTACTTTAATAGACATTCAACACAGGAAGCGCACATATTGTTCAGATGTACAAAAACGACCAACTTGCTGTAATGATGACCTGCGCGCACTGCAAAGGACTATATATCAGAGAAACAGAAACAATAACGCCAAAACTAGAATTCAACATCTATACCGGATCGGAGGGGAGAATGGAAACCTCCGTCCTCCACAGACACTTCATACAGGTCAGCATATAACATTTTAAATATCGCGTCCTGGACACTAATCTGGCCTGGAGTAAAGAGCAGAGACGCCGCAGGGAGAGATACTGGATCCATAAACTCCAAACCGCTGATCCGCAAGTTTTCACGAGAAATACAACTAACCTCCGATCTTTTTAGTTTTTGTTTTATCAATACTGAATAACGGCTTTCCACGGTTGTTTTGGCTCAATCGCAACCTTTATGGTAAATAAACATGTTTAGTCAATAAAATAAAGAAATATGACAAAAGAAGGCATTTGGGAGTACAAAGGCTTGCTTTTTTTCATTTTTAACAACAGATTCATTATACACTAATATTAAGACGAAACTAGTCCTGAAAGCTGTCGAAACGGCATTTCGTAATTCACCTGAGCCCGGATAGATTGATTCTACATCTCTTGGAACTCACAGTAAAGAAAAACGATTTTCTATTCTATAACAAGCACCACTTACAGGTCTGTGGTTGATTGACATATTTGGTTGTGGAGCGGCTCATATGAGGACTTTCAAAACTTTCTAATCGTCCTGAATCCCATCACTCAAAAATATGGTTAAAACACGACTTACAACTAGGAGGTGGACTCTGTGGACACGCGCATTTTTTTCCCCATATTCAACACTGACCACATGAACCCGCTGGCCACTAAGGTCTTCTTAAAAGAGACCAACAGTCACACCCTCCTCCACAAGAGCAACTACCACCCCAGACACATTCAGGGGACTTATCAAATCACAACTAATCAGATTTCATAGCATATGTACGTACCTGCGCATATCTGTCCTAGTCCATGCACAGAGCCCAAGACGCTACTCTAGCTGCTTCCTCGGGGAAATTAAGACAGAGGTCCGAATTGCCAGGGGGTTGTCTCTCACTCATCCCATTTGTAGTTACATGGTCCCAGCAGCTCCAAAGATTCAACTCTATTTTTCAAGGCCAACTTCATCCAGACATAACAGGAATGTGACAAAGGACTTCACGCCGGATCATAACCTACAAGAGGAAATTAAAAACTTGTCAGCCATACACTACTACTACACCTACGTTTTGATCACATACCAACGCAAACACCTACTTAAACACTCACCAATGTACTTTAATAGACATTCAACACAGGAAGCGCACATATTGTTCAGATGTACAAAAACGACCAACTTGGTGTAATGATGACCTGCGCGCACTGCAAAGGACTATATATCAGCGAAACAGAAACAATAACGCCAAAACTAGAATTCAACATCTATACCGGATCGGAGGGGAGAATGGAAACCTCCGTCCTCCACAGACACTTCATACAGGTCAGCAGATAACATTTTAAATATCGCGTCCTGGACACTAATCTGGCCTGGAGTAAAGAGCAGAGACGCCGCAGGGAGAGATACTGGATCCATAAACTCCAAACCGCTGATCCGCAAGTTTTCACGAGAAATACAACTAACCTCCGATCTTTTTAGTTTTTGTTTTATCAATACTGAATAACGGCTTTCCACGGTTGTTTTGGCGCAATCGCAACCTTTATGGTAAATAAACATGTTTAGTCAATAAAATAAAGAAATATGACAAAAGAAGGCATTTGGGAGTACAAAGGCTTGCTTTTTTTCATTTTTAACAACAGATTCATTATACACTAATATTAAGACGAAACTAGTCCTGAAAGCTGTCGAAACGGCATTTCGTAATTCACCTGAGCCCGGATAGATTGATTCTACATCTCTTGGAACTCACAGTAAAGAAAAACGATTTTCTATTCTATAACAAGCACCACTTACAGGTCTGTGGTTGATTGACATATTTGGTTGTGGAGCGGCTCATATGAGGACTTTCAAAACTTTCTAATCGTCCTGAATCCCATCACTCAAAAATATGGTTAAAACACGACTTACAACTAGGAGGTGGACTCTGTGGACACGCGCATTTTTTCCCCATATTCAACACTGACCACATGAACCCGCTGGCCACTAAGGTCTTCTTAAAAGAGACCAACAGTCACACCCTCCTCCACAAGAGCAACTACCACCCCAGACACATTCAGGGGACTTATCAAATCACAACTAATCAGATTTCATAGCATATGTACGTACCTGCGCATATCTGTCCTAGTCCATGCACAGAGCCCAAGACGCTACTCTAGCTGCTTCCTCGGGGAAATTAAGACAGAGGTCCGAATTGCCAGGGGGTTGTCTCTCACTCATCCCATTTGTAGTTACATGGTCCCAGCAGCTCCAAAGATTCAACTCTATTTTTCAAGGCCAACTTCATCCAGACATAACAGGAATGTGACAAAGGACTTCACGCCGGATCATAACCTACAAGAGGAAATTAAAAACTTGTCAGCCATACACTACTACTACACCTACGTTTTGATCACATACCAACGCAAACACCTACTTAAACACTCACCAATGTACGTTAATAGACATTCAACACAGGAAGCGCACATATTGTTCAGATGTACAAAAACGACCAACTTGCTGTAATGATGACCTGCGCGCACTGCAAAGGACTATATATCAGAGAAACAGAAACAATAACGCCAAAACTAGAATTCAACATCTATACCGGATCGGAGGGGAGAATGGAAACCTCCGTCCTCCACAGACACTTCATACAGGTCAGCAGATAACATTTTAAATATCGCGTCCTGGACACTAATCTGGCCTGGAGTAAAGAGCAGAGACGCCGCAGGGAGAGATACTGGATCCATAAACTCCAAACCGCTGATCCGCAAGTTTTCACGAGAAATACAACTAACCTCCGATCTTTTTAGTTTTTGTTTTATCAATACTGAATAACGGCTTTCCACGGTTGTTTTGGCTCAATCGCAACCTTTATGGTAAATAAACATGTTTAGTCAATAAAATAAAGAAATATGACAAAAGAAGGCATTTGGGAGTACAAAGGCTTGCTTTTTTTCATTTTTAACAACAGATTCATTATACACTAATATTAAGACGAAACTAGTCCTGAAAGCTGTCGAAACGGCATTTCGTAATTCACCTGAGCCCGGATAGATTGATTCTACATCTCTTGGAACTCACAGTAAAGAAAAACGATTTTCTATTCTATAACAAGCACCACTTACAGGTCTGTGGTTGATTGACATATTTGGTTGTGGAGCGGCTCATATGAGGACTTTCAAAACTTTCTAATCGTCCTGAATCCCATCACTCAAAAATATGGTTAAAACACGACTTACAACTAGGAGGTGGACTCTGTGGACACGCGCATTTTTTTCCCCATATTCAACACTGACCACATGAACCCGCTGGCCACTAAGGTCTTCTTAAAAGAGACCAACAGTCACACCCTCCTCCACAAGAGCAACTACCACCCCAGACACATTCAGGGGACTTATCAAATCACAACTAATCAGATTTCATAGCATATGTACGTACCTGCGCATATCTGTCCTAGTCCATGCACAGAGCCCAAGACGCTACTCTAGCTGCTTCCTCGGGGAAATTAAGACAGAGGTCCGAATTGCCAGGGGGGTTGTCTCTCACTCATCCCATTTGTAGTTACATGGTCCCAGCAGCTCCAAAGATTCAACTCTATTTTTCAAGGCCAACTTCATCCAGACATAACAGGAATGTGACAAAGGGCTTCACGCCGGATCATAACCTACAAGAGGAAATTAAAAACTTGTCAGCCATACACTACTACTACACCTACGTTTTGATCACATACCAACGCAAACACCTACTTAAACACTCACCAATGTACTTTAATAGACATTCAACACAGGAAGCGCACATATTGTTCAGATGTACAAAAACGACCAACTTGCTGTAATGATGACCTGCGCGCACTGCAAAGGACTATATATCAGAGAAACAGAAACAATAACGCCAAAACTAGAATTCAACATCTATACCGGATCGGAGGGGAGAATGGAAACCTCCGTCCTCCACAGACACTTCAAACAGGTCAGCATATAACATTTTAAATATCGCGTCCTGGACACTAATCTGGCCTGGAGTAAAGAGCAGAGACGCCGCAGGGAGAGATACTGGATCCATAAACTCCAAACCGCTGATCCGCAAGTTTTCACGAGAAATACAACTAACCTCCGATCTTTTTAGTTTTTGTTTTATCAATACTGAATAACGGCTTTCCACGGTTGTTTTGGCGCAATCGCAACCTTTATGGTAAATAAACATGTTTAGTCAATAAAATAAAGAAATATGACAAAAGAAGGCATTTGGGAGTACAAAGGCTTGCTTTTTTTCATTTTTAACAACAGATTCATTATACACTAATATTAAGACGAAACTAGTCCTGAAAGCTGTCGAAACGGCATTTCGTAATTCACCTGAGCCCGGATAGATTGATTCTACATCTCTTGGAACTCACAGTAAAGAAAAACGATTTTCTATTCTATAACAAGCACCACTTACAGGTCTGTGGTTGATTGACATATTTGGTTGTGGAGCGGCTCATATGAGGACTTTCAAAACTTTCTAATCGTCCTGAATCCCATCACTCAAAAATATGGTTAAAACACGACTTACAACTAGGAGGTGGACTCTGTGGACACGCGCATTTTTTCCCCATATTCAACACTGACCACATGAACCCGCTGGCCACTAAGGTCTTCTTAAAAGAGACCAACAGTCACACCCTCCTCCACAAGAGCAACTACCACCCCAGACACATTCAGGGGACTTATCAAATCACAACTAATCAGATTTCATAGCATATGTACGTACCTGCGCATATCTGTCCTAGTCCATGCACAGAGCCCAAGACGCTACTCTAGCTGCTTCCTCGGGGAAATTAAGACAGAGGTCCGAATTGCCAGGGGGTTGTCTCTCACTCATCCCATTTGTAGTTACATGGTCCCAGCAGCTCCAAAGATTCAACTCTATTTTTCAAGGCCAACTTCATCCAGACATAACAGGAATGTGACAAAGGACTTCACGCCGGATCATAACCTACAAGAGGAAATTAAAAACTTGTCAGCCATACACTACTACTACACCTACGTTTTGATCACATACCAACGCAAACACCTACTTAAACACTCACCAATGTACTTTAATAGACATTCAACACAGGAAGCGCACATATTGTTCAGATGTACAAAAACGACCAACTTGCTGTAATGATGACCTGCGCGCACTGCAAAGGACTATATATCAGAGAAACAGAAACAATAACGCCAAAACTAGAATTCAACATCTATACCGGATCGGAGGGGAGAATGGAAACCTCCGTCCTCCACAGACACTTCATACAGGTCAGCAGATAACATTTTAAATATCGCGTCCTGGACACTAATCTGGCCTGGAGTAAAGAGCAGAGACGCCGCAGGGAGAGATACTGGATCCATAAACTCCAAACCGCTGATCCGCAAGTTTTCACGAGAAATACAACTAACCTCCGATCTTTTTAGTTTTTGTTTTATCAATACTGAATAACGGCTTTCCACGGTTGTTTTGGCTCAATCGCAACCTTTATGGTAAATAAACATGTTTAGTCAATAAAATAAAGAAATATGACAAAAGAAGGCATTTGGGAGTACGAAGGCTTGCTTTTTTTCATTTTTAACAACAGATTCATTATACACTAATATTAAGACGAAACTAGTCCTGAAAGCTGTCGAAACGGCATTTCGTAATTCACCTGAGCCCGGATAGATTGATTCTACATCTCTTGGAACTCACAGTAAAGAAAAACGATTTTCTATTCTATAACAAGCACCACTTACAGGTCTGTGGTTGATTGACATATTTGGTTGTGGAGCGGCTCATATGAGGACTTTCAAAACTTTCTAATCGTCCTGAATCCCATCACTCAAAAATATGGTTAAAACACGACTTACAACTAGGAGGTGGACTCTGTGGACACGCGCATTTTTTCCCCATATTCAACACTGACCACATGAACCCGCTGGCCACTAAGGTCTTCTTAAAAGAGACCAACAGTCACACCCTCCTCCACAAGAGCAACTACCACCCCAGACACATTCAGGGGACTTATCAAATCACAACTAATCAGATTTCATAGCATATGTACGTACCTGCGCATATCTGTCCCAAGACGTTACTCTAGCTGCTTCCTCGGGGAAATTAAGACAGAGGTCCGAATTGCCAGGGGGGTTGTCTCTCACTCATCCCATTTGTAGTTACATGGTCCCAGCAGCTCCAAAGATTCAACTCTATTTTTCAAGGCCAACTTCATCCAGACATAACAGGAATGTGACAAAGGGCTTCACGCCGGATCATAACCTACAAGAGGAAATTAAAAACTTGTCAGCCATACACTACTACTACACCTACGTTTTGATCACATACCAACGCAAACACCTACTTAAACACTCACCAATGTACTTTAATAGACATTCAACACAGGAAGCGCACATATTGTTCAGATGTACAAAAACGACCAACTTGCTGTAATGATGACCTGCGCGCACTGCAAAGGACTATATATCAGAGAAACAGAAACAATAACGCCAAAACTAGAATTCAACATCTATACCGGATCGGAGGGGAGAATGGAAACCTCCGTCCTCCACAGACACTTCAAACAGGTCAGCATATAACATTTTAAATATCGCGTCCTGGACACTAATCTGGCCTGGAGTAAAGAGCAGAGACGCCGCAGGGAGAGATACTGGATCCATAAACTCCAAACCGCTGATCCGCAAGTTTTCACGAGAAATACAACTAACCTCCGATCTTTTTAGTTTTTGTTTTATCAATACTGAATAACGGCTTTCCACGGTTGTTTTGGCGCAATCGCAACCTTTATGGTAAATAAACATGTTTAGTCAATAAAATAAAGAAATATGACAAAAGAAGGCATTTGGGAGTACAAAGGCTTGCTTTTTTTCATTTTTAACAACAGATTCATTATACACTAATATTAAGACGAAACTAGTCCTGAAAGCTGTCGAAACGGCATTTCGTAATTCACCTGAGCCCGGATAGATTGATTCTACATCTCTTGGAACTCACAGTAAAGAAAAACGATTTTCTATTCTATAACAAGCACCACTTACAGGTCTGTGGTTGATTGACATATTTGGTTGTGGAGCGGCTCATATGAGGACTTTCAAAACTTTCTAATCGTCCTGAATCCCATCACTCAAAAATATGGTTAAAACACGACTTACAACTAGGAGGTGGACTCTGTGGACACGCGCATTTTTTCCCCATATTCAACACTGACCACATGAACCCGCTGGCCACTAAGGTCTTCTTAAAAGAGACCAACAGTCACACCCTCCTCCACAAGAGCAACTACCACCCCAGACACATTCAGGGGACTTATCAAATCACAACTAATCAGATTTCATAGCATATGTACGTACCTGCGCATATCTGTCCTAGTCCATGCACAGAGCCCAAGACGCTACTCTAGCTGCTTCCTCGGGGAAATTAAGACAGAGGTCCGAATTGCCAGGGGGTTGTCTCTCACTCATCCCATTTGTAGTTACATGGTCCCAGCAGCTCCAAAGATTCAACTCTATTTTTCAAGGCCAACTTCATCCAGACATAACAGGAATGTGACAAAGGACTTCACGCCGGATCATAACCTACAAGAGGAAATTAAAAACTTGTCAGCCATACACTACTACTACACCTACGTTTTGATCACATACCAACGCAAACACCTACTTAAACACTCACCAATGTACGTTAATAGACATTCAACACAGGAAGCGCACATATTGTTCAGATGTACAAAAACGACCAACTTGCTGTAATGATGACCTGCGCGCACTGCAAAGGACTATATATCAGAGAAACAGAAACAATAACGCCAAAACTAGAATTCAACATCTATACCGGATCGGAGGGGAGAATGGAAACCTCCGTCCTCCACAGACACTTCATACAGGTCAGCAGATAACATTTTAAATATCGCGTCCTGGACACTAATCTGGCCTGGAGTAAAGAGCAGAGACGCCGCAGGGAGAGATACTGGATCCATAAACTCCAAACCGCTGATCCGCAAGTTTTCACGAGAAATACAACTAACCTCCGATCTTTTTAGTTTTTGTTTTATCAATACTGAATAACGGCTTTCCACGGTTGTTTTGGCTCAATCGCAACCTTTATGGTAAATAAACATGTTTAGTCAATAAAATAAAGAAATATGACAAAAGAAGGCATTTGGGAGTACAAAGGCTTGCTTTTTTTCATTTTTAACAACAGATTCATTATACACTAATATTAAGACGAAACTAGTCCTGAAAGCTGTCGAAACGGCATTTCGTAATTCACCTGAGCCCGGATAGATTGATTCTACATCTCTTGGAACTCACAGTAAAGAAAAACGATTTTCTATTCTATAACAAGCACCACTTACAGGTCTGTGGTTGATTGACATATTTGGTTGTGGAGCGGCTCATATGAGGACTTTCAAAACTTTCTAATCGTCCTGAATCCCATCACTCAAAAATATGGTTAAAACACGACTTACAACTAGGAGGTGGACTCTGTGGACACGCGCATTTTTTTCCCCATATTCAACACTGACCACATGAACCCGCTGGCCACTAAGGTCTTCTTAAAAGAGACCAACAGTCACACCCTCCTCCACAAGAGCAACTACCACCCCAGACACATTCAGGGGACTTATCAAATCACAACTAATCAGATTTCATAGCATATGTACGTACCTGCGCATATCTGTCCTAGTCCATGCACAGAGCCCAAGACGCTACTCTAGCTGCTTCCTCGGGGAAATTAAGACAGAGGTCCGAATTGCCAGGGGGGTTGTCTCTCACTCATCCCATTTGTAGTTACATGGTCCCAGCAGCTCCAAAGATTCAACTCTATTTTTCAAGGCCAACTTCATCCAGACATAACAGGAATGTGACAAAGGGCTTCACGCCGGATCATAACCTACAAGAGGAAATTAAAAACTTGTCAGCCATACACTACTACTACACCTACGTTTTGATCACATACCAACGCAAACACCTACTTAAACACTCACCAATGTACTTTAATAGACATTCAACACAGGAAGCGCACATATTGTTCAGATGTACAAAAACGACCAACTTGCTGTAATGATGACCTGCGCGCACTGCAAAGGACTATATATCAGAGAAACAGAAACAATAACGCCAAAACTAGAATTCAACATCTATACCGGATCGGAGGGGAGAATGGAAACCTCCGTCCTCCACAGACACTTCAAACAGGTCAGCATATAACATTTTAAATATCGCGTCCTGGACACTAATCTGGCCTGGAGTAAAGAGCAGAGACGCCGCAGGGAGAGATACTGGATCCATAAACTCCAAACCGCTGATCCGCAAGTTTTCACGAGAAATACAACTAACCTCCGATCTTTTTAGTTTTTGTTTTATCAATACTGAATAACGGCTTTCCACGGTTGTTTTGGCGCAATCGCAACCTTTATGGTAAATAAACATGTTTAGTCAATAAAATAAAGAAATATGACAAAAGAAGGCATTTGGGAGTACAAAGGCTTGCTTTTTTTCATTTTTAACAACAGATTCATTATACACTAATATTAAGACGAAACTAGTCCTGAAAGCTGTCGAAACGGCATTTCGTAATTCACCTGAGCCCGGATAGATTGATTCTACATCTCTTGGAACTCACAGTAAAGAAAAACGATTTTCTATTCTATAACAAGCACCACTTACAGGTCTGTGGTTGATTGACATATTTGGTTGTGGAGCGGCTCATATGAGGACTTTCAAAACTTTCTAATCGTCCTGAATCCCATCACTCAAAAATATGGTTAAAACACGACTTACAACTAGGAGGTGGACTCTGTGGACACGCGCATTTTTTCCCCATATTCAACACTGACCACATGAACCCGCTGGCCACTAAGGTCTTCTTAAAAGAGACCAACAGTCACACCCTCCTCCACAAGAGCAACTACCACCCCAGACACATTCAGGGGACTTATCAAATCACAACTAATCAGATTTCATAGCATATGTACGTACCTGCGCATATCTGTCCTAGTCCATGCACAGAGCCCAAGACGCTACTCTAGCTGCTTCCTCGGGGAAATTAAGACAGAGGTCCGAATTGCCAGGGGGTTGTCTCTCACTCATCCCATTTGTAGTTACATGGTCCCAGCAGCTCCAAAGATTCAACTCTATTTTTCAAGGCCAACTTCATCCAGACATAACAGGAATGTGACAAAGGACTTCACGCCGGATCATAACCTACAAGAGGAAATTAAAAACTTGTCAGCCATACACTACTACTACACCTACGTTTTGATCACATACCAACGCAAACACCTACTTAAACACTCACCAATGTACTTTAATAGACATTCAACACAGGAAGCGCACATATTGTTCAGATGTACAAAAACGACCAACTTGCTGTAATGATGACCTGCGCGCACTGCAAAGGACTATATATCAGAGAAACAGAAACAATAACGCCAAAACTAGAATTCAACATCTATACCGGATCGGAGGGGAGAATGGAAACCTCCGTCCTCCACAGACACTTCATACAGGTCAGCAGATAACATTTTAAATATCGCGTCCTGGACACTAATCTGGCCTGGAGTAAAGAGCAGAGACGCCGCAGGGAGAGATACTGGATCCATAAACTCCAAACCGCTGATCCGCAAGTTTTCACGAGAAATACAACTAACCTCCGATCTTTTTAGTTTTTGTTTTATCAATACTGAATAACGGCTTTCCACGGTTGTTTTGGCTCAATCGCAACCTTTATGGTAAATAAACATGTTTAGTCAATAAAATAAAGAAATATGACAAAAGAAGGCATTTGGGAGTACGAAGGCTTGCTTTTTTTCATTTTTAACAACAGATTCATTATACACTAATATTAAGACGAAACTAGTCCTGAAAGCTGTCGAAACGGCATTTCGTAATTCACCTGAGCCCGGATAGATTGATTCTACATCTCTTGGAACTCACAGTAAAGAAAAACGATTTTCTATTCTATAACAAGCACCACTTACAGGTCTGTGGTTGATTGACATATTTGGTTGTGGAGCGGCTCATATGAGGACTTTCAAAACTTTCTAATCGTCCTGAATCCCATCACTCAAAAATATGGTTAAAACACGACTTACAACTAGGAGGTGGACTCTGTGGACACGCGCATTTTTTCCCCATATTCAACACTGACCACATGAACCCGCTGGCCACTAAGGTCTTCTTAAAAGAGACCAACAGTCACACCCTCCTCCACAAGAGCAACTACCACCCCAGACACATTCAGGGGACTTATCAAATCACAACTAATCAGATTTCATAGCATATGTACGTACCTGCGCATATCTGTCCCAAGACGTTACTCTAGCTGCTTCCTCGGGGAAATTAAGACAGAGGTCCGAATTGCCAGGGGGGTTGTCTCTCACTCATCCCATTTGTAGTTACATGGTCCCAGCAGCTCCAAAGATTCAACTCTATTTTTCAAGGCCAACTTCATCCAGACATAACAGGAATGTGACAAAGGGCTTCACGCCGGATCATAACCTACAAGAGGAAATTAAAAACTTGTCAGCCATACACTACTACTACACCTACGTTTTGATCACATACCAACGCAAACACCTACTTAAACACTCACCAATGTACTTTAATAGACATTCAACACAGGAAGCGCACATATTGTTCAGATGTACAAAAACGACCAACTTGCTGTAATGATGACCTGCGCGCACTGCAAAGGACTATATATCAGAGAAACAGAAACAATAACGCCAAAACTAGAATTCAACATCTATACCGGATCGGAGGGGAGAATGGAAACCTCCGTCCTCCACAGACACTTCAAACAGGTCAGCATATAACATTTTAAATATCGCGTCCTGGACACTAATCTGGCCTGGAGTAAAGAGCAGAGACGCCGCAGGGAGAGATACTGGATCCATAAACTCCAAACCGCTGATCCGCAAGTTTTCACGAGAAATACAACTAACCTCCGATCTTTTTAGTTTTTGTTTTATCAATACTGAATAACGGCTTTCCACGGTTGTTTTGGCGCAATCGCAACCTTTATGGTAAATAAACATGTTTAGTCAATAAAATAAAGAAATATGACAAAAGAAGGCATTTGGGAGTACAAAGGCTTGCTTTTTTTCATTTTTAACAACAGATTCATTATACACTAATATTAAGACGAAACTAGTCCTGAAAGCTGTCGAAACGGCATTTCGTAATTCACCTGAGCCCGGATAGATTGATTCTACATCTCTTGGAACTCACAGTAAAGAAAAACGATTTTCTATTCTATAACAAGCACCACTTACAGGTCTGTGGTTGATTGACATATTTGGTTGTGGAGCGGCTCATATGAGGACTTTCAAAACTTTCTAATCGTCCTGAATCCCATCACTCAAAAATATGGTTAAAACACGACTTACAACTAGGAGGTGGACTCTGTGGACACGCGCATTTTTTCCCCATATTCAACACTGACCACATGAACCCGCTGGCCACTAAGGTCTTCTTAAAAGAGACCAACAGTCACACCCTCCTCCACAAGAGCAACTACCACCCCAGACACATTCAGGGGACTTATCAAATCACAACTAATCAGATTTCATAGCATATGTACGTACCTGCGCATATCTGTCCTAGTCCATGCACAGAGCCCAAGACGCTACTCTAGCTGCTTCCTCGGGGAAATTAAGACAGAGGTCCGAATTGCCAGGGGGTTGTCTCTCACTCATCCCATTTGTAGTTACATGGTCCCAGCAGCTCCAAAGATTCAACTCTATTTTTCAAGGCCAACTTCATCCAGACATAACAGGAATGTGACAAAGGACTTCACGCCGGATCATAACCTACAAGAGGAAATTAAAAACTTGTCAGCCATACACTACTACTACACCTACGTTTTGATCACATACCAACGCAAACACCTACTTAAACACTCACCAATGTACGTTAATAGACATTCAACACAGGAAGCGCACATATTGTTCAGATGTACAAAAACGACCAACTTGCTGTAATGATGACCTGCGCGCACTGCAAAGGACTATATATCAGAGAAACAGAAACAATAACGCCAAAACTAGAATTCAACATCTATACCGGATCGGAGGGGAGAATGGAAACCTCCGTCCTCCACAGACACTTCATACAGGTCAGCAGATAACATTTTAAATATCGCGTCCTGGACACTAATCTGGCCTGGAGTAAAGAGCAGAGACGCCGCAGGGAGAGATACTGGATCCATAAACTCCAAACCGCTGATCCGCAAGTTTTCACGAGAAATACAACTAACCTCCGATCTTTTTAGTTTTTGTTTTATCAATACTGAATAACGGCTTTCCACGGTTGTTTTGGCTCAATCGCAACCTTTATGGTAAATAAACATGTTTAGTCAATAAAATAAAGAAATATGACAAAAGAAGGCATTTGGGAGTACAAAGGCTTGCTTTTTTTCATTTTTAACAACAGATTCATTATACACTAATATTAAGACGAAACTAGTCCTGAAAGCTGTCGAAACGGCATTTCGTAATTCACCTGAGCCCGGATAGATTGATTCTACATCTCTTGGAACTCACAGTAAAGAAAAACGATTTTCTATTCTATAACAAGCACCACTTACAGGTCTGTGGTTGATTGACATATTTGGTTGTGGAGCGGCTCATATGAGGACTTTCAAAACTTTCTAATCGTCCTGAATCCCATCACTCAAAAATATGGTTAAAACACGACTTACAACTAGGAGGTGGACTCTGTGGACACGCGCATTTTTTTCCCCATATTCAACACTGACCACATGAACCCGCTGGCCACTAAGGTCTTCTTAAAAGAGACCAACAGTCACACCCTCCTCCACAAGAGCAACTACCACCCCAGACACATTCAGGGGACTTATCAAATCACAACTAATCAGATTTCATAGCATATGTACGTACCTGCGCATATCTGTCCTAGTCCATGCACAGAGCCCAAGACGCTACTCTAGCTGCTTCCTCGGGGAAATTAAGACAGAGGTCCGAATTGCCAGGGGGGTTGTCTCTCACTCATCCCATTTGTAGTTACATGGTCCCAGCAGCTCCAAAGATTCAACTCTATTTTTCAAGGCCAACTTCATCCAGACATAACAGGAATGTGACAAAGGGCTTCACGCCGGATCATAACCTACAAGAGGAAATTAAAAACTTGTCAGCCATACACTACTACTACACCTACGTTTTGATCACATACCAACGCAAACACCTACTTAAACACTCACCAATGTACTTTAATAGACATTCAACACAGGAAGCGCACATATTGTTCAGATGTACAAAAACGACCAACTTGCTGTAATGATGACCTGCGCGCACTGCAAAGGACTATATATCAGAGAAACAGAAACAATAACGCCAAAACTAGAATTCAACATCTATACCGGATCGGAGGGGAGAATGGAAACCTCCGTCCTCCACAGACACTTCAAACAGGTCAGCATATAACATTTTAAATATCGCGTCCTGGACACTAATCTGGCCTGGAGTAAAGAGCAGAGACGCCGCAGGGAGAGATACTGGATCCATAAACTCCAAACCGCTGATCCGCAAGTTTTCACGAGAAATACAACTAACCTCCGATCTTTTTAGTTTTTGTTTTATCAATACTGAATAACGGCTTTCCACGGTTGTTTTGGCGCAATCGCAACCTTTATGGTAAATAAACATGTTTAGTCAATAAAATAAAGAAATATGACAAAAGAAGGCATTTGGGAGTACAAAGGCTTGCTTTTTTTCATTTTTAACAACAGATTCATTATACACTAATATTAAGACGAAACTAGTCCTGAAAGCTGTCGAAACGGCATTTCGTAATTCACCTGAGCCCGGATAGATTGATTCTACATCTCTTGGAACTCACAGTAAAGAAAAACGATTTTCTATTCTATAACAAGCACCACTTACAGGTCTGTGGTTGATTGACATATTTGGTTGTGGAGCGGCTCATATGAGGACTTTCAAAACTTTCTAATCGTCCTGAATCCCATCACTCAAAAATATGGTTAAAACACGACTTACAACTAGGAGGTGGACTCTGTGGACACGCGCATTTTTTCCCCATATTCAACACTGACCACATGAACCCGCTGGCCACTAAGGTCTTCTTAAAAGAGACCAACAGTCACACCCTCCTCCACAAGAGCAACTACCACCCCAGACACATTCAGGGGACTTATCAAATCACAACTAATCAGATTTCATAGCATATGTACGTACCTGCGCATATCTGTCCTAGTCCATGCACAGAGCCCAAGACGCTACTCTAGCTGCTTCCTCGGGGAAATTAAGACAGAGGTCCGAATTGCCAGGGGGTTGTCTCTCACTCATCCCATTTGTAGTTACATGGTCCCAGCAGCTCCAAAGATTCAACTCTATTTTTCAAGGCCAACTTCATCCAGACATAACAGGAATGTGACAAAGGACTTCACGCCGGATCATAACCTACAAGAGGAAATTAAAAACTTGTCAGCCATACACTACTACTACACCTACGTTTTGATCACATACCAACGCAAACACCTACTTAAACACTCACCAATGTACGTTAATAGACATTCAACACAGGAAGCGCACATATTGTTCAGATGTACAAAAACGAGCAACTTGCTGTAATGATGACCTGCGCGCACTGCAAAGGACTATATATCAGAGAAACAGAAACAATAACGCCAAAACTAGAATTCAACATCTATACCGGATCGGAGGGGAGAATGGAAACCTCCGTCCTCCACAGACACTTCATACAGGTCAGCAGATAACATTTTAAATATCGCGTCCTGGACACTAATCTGGCCTGGAGTAAAGAGCAGAGACGCCGCAGGGAGAGATACTGGATCCATAAACTCCAAACCGCTGATCCGCAAGTTTTCACGAGAAATACAACTAACCTCCGATCTTTTTAGTTTTTGTTTTATCAATACTGAATAACGGCTTTCCACGGTTGTTTTGGCTCAATCGCAACCTTTATGGTAAATAAACATGTTTAGTCAATAAAATAAAGAAATATGACAAAAGAAGGCATTTGGGAGTACGAAGGCTTGCTTTTTTTCATTTTTAACAACAGATTCATTATACACTAATATTAAGACGAAACTAGTCCTGAAAGCTGTCGAAACGGCATTTCGTAATTCACCTGAGCCCGGATAGATTGATTCTACATCTCTTGGAACTCACAGTAAAGAAAAACGATTTTCTATTCTATAACAAGCACCACTTACAGGTCTGTGGTTGATTGACATATTTGGTTGTGGAGCGGCTCATATGAGGACTTTCAAAACTTTCTAATCGTCCTGAATCCCATCACTCAAAAATATGGTTAAAACACGACTTACAACTAGGAGGTGGACTCTGTGGACACGCGCATTTTTTCCCCATATTCAACACTGACCACATGAACCCGCTGGCCACTAAGGTCTTCTTAAAAGAGACCAACAGTCACACCCTCCTCCACAAGAGCAACTACCACCCCAGACACATTCAGGGGACTTATCAAATCACAACTAATCAGATTTCATAGCATATGTACGTACCTGCGCATATCTGTCCTAGTCCATGCACAGAGCCCAAGACGCTACTCTAGCTGCTTCCTCGGGGAAATTAAGACAGAGGTCCGAATTGCCAGGGGGTTGTCTCTCACTCATCCCATTTGTAGTTACATGGTCCCAGCAGCTCCAAAGATTCAACTCTATTTTTCAAGGCCAACTTCATCCAGACATAACAGGAATGTGACAAAGGACTTCACGCCGGATCATAACCTACAAGAGGAAATTAAAAACTTGTCAGCCATACACTACTACTACACCTACGTTTTGATCACATACCAACGCAAACACCTACTTAAACACTCACCAATGTACTTTAATAGACATTCAACACAGGAAGCGCACATATTGTTCAGATGTACAAAAACGACCAACTTGCTGTAATGATGACCTGCGCGCACTGCAAAGGACTATATATCAGAGAAACAGAAACAATAACGCCAAAACTAGAATTCAACATCTATACCGGATCGGAGGGGAGAATGGAAACCTCCGTCCTCCACAGACACTTCATACAGGTCAGCAGATAACATTTTAAATATCGCGTCCTGGACACTAATCTGGCCTGGAGTAAAGAGCAGAGACGCCGCAGGGAGAGATACTGGATCCATAAACTCCAAACCGCTGATCCGCAAGTTTTCACGAGAAATACAACTAACCTCCGATCTTTTTAGTTTTTGTTTTATCAATACTGAATAACGGCTTTCCACGGTTGTTTTGGCTCAATCGCAACCTTTATGGTAAATAAACATGTTTAGTCAATAAAATAAAGAAATATGACAAAAGAAGGCATTTGGGAGTACGAAGGCTTGCTTTTTTTCATTTTTAACAACAGATTCATTATACACTAATATTAAGACGAAACTAGTCCTGAAAGCTGTCGAAACGGCATTTCGTAATTCACCTGAGCCCGGATAGATTGATTCTACATCTCTTGGAACTCACAGTAAAGAAAAACGATTTTCTATTCTATAACAAGCACCACTTACAGGTCTGTGGTTGATTGACATATTTGGTTGTGGAGCGGCTCATATGAGGACTTTCAAAACTTTCTAATCGTCCTGAATCCCATCACTCAAAAATATGGTTAAAACACGACTTACAACTAGGAGGTGGACTCTGTGGACACGCGCATTTTTTCCCCATATTCAACACTGACCACATGAACCCGCTGGCCACTAAGGTCTTCTTAAAAGAGACCAACAGTCACACCCTCCTCCACAAGAGCAACTACCACCCCAGACACATTCAGGGGACTTATCAAATCACAACTAATCAGATTTCATAGCATATGTACGTACCTGCGCATATCTGTCCTAGTCCATGCACAGAGCCCAAGACGCTACTCTAGCTGCTTCCTCGGGGAAATTAAGACAGAGGTCCGAATTGCCAGGGGGTTGTCTCTCACTCATCCCATTTGTAGTTACATGGTCCCAGCAGCTCCAAAGATTCAACTCTATTTTTCAAGGCCAACTTCATCCAGACATAACAGGAATGTGACAAAGGACTTCACGCCGGATCATAACCTACAAGAGGAAATTAAAAACTTGTCAGCCATACACTACTACTACACCTACGTTTTGATCACATACCAACGCAAACACCTACTTAAACACTCACCAATGTACTTTAATAGACATTCAACACAGGAAGCGCACATATTGTTCAGATGTACAAAAACGACCAACTTGCTGTAATGATGACCTGCGCGCACTGCAAAGGACTATATATCAGAGAAACAGAAACAATAACGCCAAAACTAGAATTCAACATCTATACCGGATCGGAGGGGAGAATGGAAACCTCCGTCCTCCACAGACACTTCATACAGGTCAGCATATAACATTTTAAATATCGCGTCCTGGACACTAATCTGGCCTGGAGTAAAGAGCAGAGACGCCGCAGGGAGAGATACTGGATCCATAAACTCCAAACCGCTGATCCGCAAGTTTTCACGAGAAATACAACTAACCTCCGATCTTTTTAGTTTTTGTTTTATCAATACTGAATAACGGCTTTCCACGGTTGTTTTGGCTCAATCGCAACCTTTATGGTAAATAAACATGTTTAGTCAATAAAATAAAGAAATATGACAAAAGAAGGCATTTGGGAGTACGAAGGCTTGCTTTTTTTCATTTTTAACAACAGATTCATTATACACTAATATTAAGACGAAACTAGTCCTGAAAGCTGTCGAAACGGCATTTCGTAATTCACCTGAGCCCGGATAGATTGATTCTACATCTCTTGGAACTCACAGTAAAGAAAAACGATTTTCTATTCTATAACAAGCACCACTTACAGGTCTGTGGTTGATTGACATATTTGGTTGTGGAGCGGCTCATATGAGGACTTTCAAAACTTTCTAATCGTCCTGAATCCCATCACTCAAAAATATGGTTAAAACACGACTTACAACTAGGAGGTGGACTCTGTGGACACGCGCATTTTTTCCCCATATTCAACACTGACCACATGAACCCGCTGGCCACTAAGGTCTTCTTAAAAGAGACCAACAGTCACACCCTCCTCCACAAGAGCAACTACCACCCCAGACACATTCAGGGGACTTATCAAATCACAACTAATCAGATTTCATAGCATATGTACGTACCTGCGCATATCTGTCCTAGTCCATGCACAGAGCCCAAGACGCTACTCTAGCTGCTTCCTCGGGGAAATTAAGACAGAGGTCCGAATTGCCAGGGGGTTGTCTCTCACTCATCCCATTTGTAGTTACATGGTCCCAGCAGCTCCAAAGATTCAACTCTATTTTTCAAGGCCAACTTCATCCAGACATAACAGGAATGTGACAAAGGACTTCACGCCGGATCATAACCTACAAGAGGAAATTAAAAACTTGTCAGCCATACACTACTACTACACCTACGTTTTGATCACATACCAACGCAAACACCTACTTAAACACTCACCAATGTACTTTAATAGACATTCAACACAGGAAGCGCACATATTGTTCAGATGTACAAAAACGACCAACTTGCTGTAATGATGACCTGCGCGCACTGCAAAGGACTATATATCAGAGAAACAGAAACAATAACGCCAAAACTAGAATTCAACATCTATACCGGATCGGAGGGGAGAATGGAAACCTCCGTCCTCCACAGACACTTCAAACAGGTCAGCATATAACATTTTAAATATCGCGTCCTGGACACTAATCTGGCCTGGAGTAAAGAGCAGAGACGCCGCAGGGAGAGATACTGGATCCATAAACTCCAAACCGCTGATCCGCAAGTTTTCACGAGAAATACAACTAACCTCCGATCTTTTTAGTTTTTGTTTTATCAATACTGAATAACGGCTTTCCACGGTTGTTTTGGCTCAATCGCAACCTTTATGGTAAATAAACATGTTTAGTCAATAAAATAAAGAAATATGACAAAAGAAGGCATTTGGGAGTACAAAGGCTTGCTTTTTTTCATTTTTAACAACAGATTCATTATACACTAATATTAAGACGAAACTAGTCCTGAAAGCTGTCGAAACGGCATTTCGTAATTCACCTGAGCCCGGATAGATTGATTCTACATCTCTTGGAACTCACAGTAAAGAAAAACGATTTTCTATTCTATAACAAGCACCACTTACAGGTCTGTGGTTGATTGACATATTTGGTTGTGGAGCGGCTCATATGAGGACTTTC
Organism: Rachycentron canadum; assembly: GCA_038496675.1. Taxonomy (NCBI): domain Eukaryota; kingdom Metazoa; phylum Chordata; class Actinopteri; order Carangiformes; family Rachycentridae; genus Rachycentron; species Rachycentron canadum. The sequence goes on from CM076665.1 coordinate 152,794, forward strand.
AAAACTTTCTAATCGTCCTGAATCCCATCACTCAAAAATATGGTTAAAACACGACTTACAACTAGGAGGTGGACTCTGTGGACACGCGCATTTTTTTCCCCATATTCAACACTGACCACATGAACCCGCTGGCCACTAAGGTCTTCTTAAAAGAGACCAACAGTCACACCCTCCTCCACAAGAGCAACTACCACCCCAGACACATTCAGGGGACTTATCAAATCACAACTAATCAGATTTCATAGCATATGTACGTACCTGCGCATATCTGTCCCAAGACGTTACTCTAGCTGCTTCCTCGGGGAAATTAAGACAGAGGTCCGAATTGCCAGGGGGTTGTCTCTCACTCATCCCATTTGTAGTTACATGGTCCCAGCAGCTCCAAAGATTCAACTCTATTTTTCAAGGCCAACTTCATCCAGACATAACAGGAATGTGACAAAGGGCTTCACGCCGGATCATAACCTACAAGAGGAAATTAAAAACTTGTCAGCCATACTACTACTACACCCACGTTTTGATCACATACCAACGCAAACACCTACTTAAACACTCACCAATGTACTTTAATAGACATTCAACACAGGAAGCGCACATATTGTTCAGATGTACAAAAACGACCAACTTGCTGTAATGATGACCTGCGCGCACTGCAAAGGACTATATATCAGAGAAACAGAAACAATAACGCCAAAACTAGAATTCAACATCTATACCGGATCGGAGGGGAGAATGGAAACCTCCGTCCTCCACAGACACTTCAAACAGGTCAGCATATAACATTTTAAATATCGCGTCCTGGACACTAATCTGGCCTGGAGTAAAGAGCAGAGACGCCACAGGGAGAGATACTGGATCCATAAACTCCAAACCGCTGATCCGCAAGTTTTCACGAGAAATACAACTAACCTCCGATCTTTTTAGTTTTTGTTTTATCAATACTGAATAACGGCTTTCCACGGTTGTTTTGGCTCAATCGCAACCTTTATGGTAAATAAACATGTTTAGTCAATAAAATAAAGAAATATGACAAAAGAAGGCATTTGGGAGTACGAAGGCTTGCTTTTTTTCATTTTTAACAACAGATTCATTATACACTAATATTAAGACGAAACTAGTCCTGAAAGCTGTCGAAACGGCATTTCGTAATTCACCTGAGCCCGGATAGATTGATTCTACATCTCTTGGAACTCACAGTAAAGAAAAACGATTTTCTATTCTATAACAAGCACCACTTACAGGTCTGTGGTTGATTGACATATTTGGTTGTGGAGCGGCTCATATGAGGACTTTCAAAACTTTCTAATCGTCCTGAATCCCATCACTCAAAAATATGGTTAAAACACGACTTACAACTAGGAGGTGGACTCTGTGGACACGCGCATTTTTTCCCCATATTCAACACTGACCACATGAACCCGCTGGCCACTAAGGTCTTCTTAAAAGAGACCAACAGTCACACCCTCCTCCACAAGAGCAACTACCACCCCAGACACATTCAGGGGACTTATCAAATCACAACTAATCAGATTTCATAGCATATGTACGTACCTGCGCATATCTGTCCTAGTCCATGCACAGAGCCCAAGACGCTACTCTAGCTGCTTCCTCGGGGAAATTAAGACAGAGGTCCGAATTGCCAGGGGGTTGTCTCTCACTCATCCCATTTGTAGTTACATGGTCCCAGCAGCTCCAAAGATTCAACTCTATTTTTCAAGGCCAACTTCATCCAGACATAACAGGAATGTGACAAAGGACTTCACGCCGGATCATAACCTACAAGAGGAAATTAAAAACTTGTCAGCCATACACTACTACTACACCTACGTTTTGATCACATACCAACGCAAACACCTACTTAAACACTCACCAATGTACTTTAATAGACATTCAACACAGGAAGCGCACATATTGTTCAGATGTACAAAAACGACCAACTTGGTGTAATGATGACCTGCGCGCACTGCAAAGGACTATATATCAGAGAAACAGAAACAATAACGCCAAAACTAGAATTCAACATCTATACCGGATCGGAGGGGAGAATGGAAACCTCCGTCCTCCACAGACACTTCATACAGGTCAGCAGATAACATTTTAAATATCGCGTCCTGGACACTAATCTGGCCTGGAGTAAAGAGCAGAGACGCCGCAGGGAGAGATACTGGATCCATAAACTCCAAACCGCTGATCCGCAAGTTTTCACGAGAAATACAACTAACCTCCGATCTTTTTAGTTTTTGTTTTATCAATACTGAATAACGGCTTTCCACGGTTGTTTTGGCTCAATCGCAACCTTTATGGTAAATAAACATGTTTAGTCAATAAAATAAAGAAATATGACAAAAGAAGGCATTTGGGAGTACAAAGGCTTGCTTTTTTTCATTTTTAACAACAGATTCATTATACACTAATAATAAGACGAAACTAGTCCTGAAAGCTGTCGAAACGGCATTTCGTAATTCACCTGAGCCCGGATAGATTGATTCTACATCTCTTGGAACTCACAGTAAAGAAAAACGATTTTCTATTCTATAACAAGCACCACTTACAGGTCTGTGGTTGATTGACATATTTGGTTGTGGAGCGGCTCATATGAGGACTTTCAAAACTTTCTAATCGTCCTGAATCCCATCACTCAAAAATATGGTTAAAACACGACTTACAACTTAGGAGGTGGACTCTGTGGACACGCGCATTTTTCCCCCATATTCAACACTGACCACATGAACCCGCTGGCCACTAAGGTCTTCTTAAAAGAGACCAACAGTCACACCCTCCTCCACAAGAGCAACTACCACCCCAGACACATTCAGGGGACTTATCAAATCACAACTAATCAGATTTCATAGCATATGTACGTACCTGCGCATATCTGTCCTAGTCCATGCACAGAGCCCAAGACGCTACTCTAGCTGCTTCCTCGGGGAAATTAAGACAGAGGTCCGAATTGCCAGGAGGTTGTCTCTCACTCATCCCATTTGTAGTTACATGGTCCCAGCAGCTCCAAAGATTTAACTCTATTTTTCAAGGCCAACTTCATCCAGACATAACAGGAATGTGACAAAGGACTTCACGCCGGATCATAACCTACAAGAGGAAATTAAAAACTTGTCAGCCATACACTACTACTACACCTACGTTTTGATCACATACCAACGCAAACACCTACTTAAACACTCACCAATGTACTTTAATAGACATTCAACACAGGAAGCGCACATATTGTTCAGATGTACAAAAACGACCAACTTGGTGTAATGATGACCTGCGCGCACTGCAAAGGACTATATATCAGAGAAACAGAAACAATAACGCCAAAACTAGAATTCAACATCTATACCGGATCGGAGGGGAGAATGGAAACCTCCGTCCTCCACAGACACTTCATACAGGTCAGCAGATAACATTTTAAATATCGCGTCCTGGACACTAATCTGGCCTGGAGTAAAGAGCAGAGACGCCGCAGGGAGAGATACTGGATCCATAAACTCCAAACCGCTGATCCGCAAGTTTTCACGAGAAATACAACTAACCTCCGATCTTTTTAGTTTTTGTTTTATCAATACTGAATAACGGCTTTCCACGGTTGTTTTGGCTCAATCGCAACCTTTATGGTAAATAAACATGTTTAGTCAATAAAATAAAGAAATATGACAAAAGAAGGCATTTGGGAGTACAAAGGCTTGCTTTTTTTCATTTTTAACAACAGATTCATTATACACTAATAATAAGACGAAACTAGTCCTGAAAGCTGTCGAAACGGCATTTCGTAATTCACCTGAGCCCGGATAGATTGATTCTACATCTCTTGGAACTCACAGTAAAGAAAAACGATTTTCTATTCTATAACAAGCACCACTTACAGGTCTGTGGTTGATTGACATATTTGGTTGTGGAGCGGCTCATATGAGGACTTTCAAAACTTTCTAATCGTCCTGAATCCCATCACTCAAAAATATGGTTAAAACACGACTTACAACTTAGGAGGTGGACTCTGTGGACACGCGCATTTTTCCCCCATATTCAACACTGACCACATGAACCCGCTGGCCACTAAGGTCTTCTTAAAAGAGACCAACAGTCACACCCTCCTCCACAAGAGCAACTACCACCCCAGACACATTCAGGGGACTTATCAAATCACAACTAATCAGATTTCATAGCATATGTACGTACCTGCGCATATCTGTCCTAGTCCATGCACAGAGCCCAAGACGCTACTCTAGCTGCTTCCTCGGGGAAATTAAGACAGAGGTCCGAATTGCCAGGAGGTTGTCTCTCACTCATCCCATTTGTAGTTACATGGTCCCAGCAGCTCCAAAGATTTAACTCTATTTTTCAAGGCCAACTTCATCCAGACATAACAGGAATGTGACAAAGGACTTCACGCCGGATCATAACCTACAAGAGGAAATTAAAAACTTGTCAGCCATACACTACTACTACACCTACGTTTTGATCACATACCAACGCAAACACCTACTTAAACACTCACCAATGTACTTTAATAGACATTCAACACAGGAAGCGCACATATTGTTCAGATGTACAAAAACGACCAACTTGGTGTAATGATGACCTGCGCGCACTGCAAAGGACTATATATCAGAGAAACAGAAACAATAACGCCAAAACTAGAATTCAACATCTATACCGGATCGGAGGGGAGAATGGAAACCTCCGTCCTCCACAGACACTTCATACAGGTCAGCAGATAACATTTTAAATATCGCGTCCTGGACACTAATCTGGCCTGGAGTAAAGAGCAGAGACGCCGCAGGGAGAGATACTGGATCCATAAACTCCAAACCGCTGATCCGCAAGTTTTCACGAGAAATACAACTAACCTCCGATCTTTTTAGTTTTTGTTTTATCAATACTGAATAACGGCTTTCCACGGTTGTTTTGGCTCAATCGCAACCTTTATGGTAAATAAACATGTTTAGTCAATAAAATAAAGAAATATGACAAAAGAAGGCATTTGGGAGTACAAAGGCTTGCTTTTTTTCATTTTTAACAACAGATTCATTATACACTAATAATAAGACGAAACTAGTCCTGAAAGCTGTCGAAACGGCATTTCGTAATTCACCTGAGCCCGGATAGATTGATTCTACATCTCTTGGAACTCACAGTAAAGAAAAACGATTTTCTATTCTATAACAAGCACCACTTACAGGTCTGTGGTTGATTGACATATTTGGTTGTGGAGCGGCTCATATGAGGACTTTCAAAACTTTCTAATCGTCCTGAATCCCATCACTCAAAAATATGGTTAAAACACGACTTACAACTTAGGAGGTGGACTCTGTGGACACGCGCATTTTTCCCCCATATTCAACACTGACCACATGAACCCGCTGGCCACTAAGGTCTTCTTAAAAGAGACCAACAGTCACACCCTCCTCCACAAGAGCAACTACCACCCCAGACACATTCAGGGGACTTATCAAATCACAACTAATCAGATTTCATAGCATATGTACGTACCTGCGCATATCTGTCCTAGTCCATGCACAGAGCCCAAGACGCTACTCTAGCTGCTTCCTCGGGGAAATTAAGACAGAGGTCCGAATTGCCAGGAGGTTGTCTCTCACTCATCCCATTTGTAGTTACATGGTCCCAGCAGCTCCAAAGATTTAACTCTATTTTTCAAGGCCAACTTCATCCAGACATAACAGGAATGTGACAAAGGACTTCACGCCGGATCATAACCTACAAGAGGAAATTAAAAACTTGTCAGCCATACACTACTACTACACCTACGTTTTGATCACATACCAACGCAAACACCTACTTAAACACTCACCAATGTACTTTAATAGACATTCAACACAGGAAGCGCACATATTGTTCAGATGTACAAAAACGACCAACTTGGTGTAATGATGACCTGCGCGCACTGCAAAGGACTATATATCAGAGAAACAGAAACAATAACGCCAAAACTAGAATTCAACATCTATACCGGATCGGAGGGGAGAATGGAAACCTCCGTCCTCCACAGACACTTCATACAGGTCAGCAGATAACATTTTAAATATCGCGTCCTGGACACTAATCTGGCCTGGAGTAAAGAGCAGAGACGCCGCAGGGAGAGATACTGGATCCATAAACTCCAAACCGCTGATCCGCAAGTTTTCACGAGAAATACAACTAACCTCCGATCTTTTTAGTTTTTGTTTTATCAATACTGAATAACGGCTTTCCACGGTTGTTTTGGCTCAATCGCAACCTTTATGGTAAATAAACATGTTTAGTCAATAAAATAAAGAAATATGACAAAAGAAGGCATTTGGGAGTACAAAGGCTTGCTTTTTTTCATTTTTAACAACAGATTCATTATACACTAATAATAAGACGAAACTAGTCCTGAAAGCTGTCGAAACGGCATTTCGTAATTCACCTGAGCCCGGATAGATTGATTCTACATCTCTTGGAACTCACAGTAAAGAAAAACGATTTTCTATTCTATAACAAGCACCACTTACAGGTCTGTGGTTGATTGACATATTTGGTTGTGGAGCGGCTCATATGAGGACTTTCAAAACTTTCTAATCGTCCTGAATCCCATCACTCAAAAATATGGTTAAAACACGACTTACAACTTAGGAGGTGGACTCTGTGGACACGCGCATTTTTCCCCCATATTCAACACTGACCACATGAACCCGCTGGCCACTAAGGTCTTCTTAAAAGAGACCAACAGTCACACCCTCCTCCACAAGAGCAACTACCACCCCAGACACATTCAGGGGACTTATCAAATCACAACTAATCAGATTTCATAGCATATGTACGTACCTGCGCATATCTGTCCTAGTCCATGCACAGAGCCCAAGACGCTACTCTAGCTGCTTCCTCGGGGAAATTAAGACAGAGGTCCGAATTGCCAGGAGGTTGTCTCTCACTCATCCCATTTGTAGTTACATGGTCCCAGCAGCTCCAAAGATTTAACTCTATTTTTCAAGGCCAACTTCATCCAGACATAACAGGAATGTGACAAAGGACTTCACGCCGGATCATAACCTACAAGAGGAAATTAAAAACTTGTCAGCCATACACTACTACTACACCTACGTTTTGATCACATACCAACGCAAACACCTACTTAAACACTCACCAATGTACTTTAATAGACATTCAACACAGGAAGCGCACATATTGTTCAGATGTACAAAAACGACCAACTTGGTGTAATGATGACCTGCGCGCACTGCAAAGGACTATATATCAGAGAAACAGAAACAATAACGCCAAAACTAGAATTCAACATCTATACCGGATCGGAGGGGAGAATGGAAACCTCCGTCCTCCACAGACACTTCATACAGGTCAGCAGATAACATTTTAAATATCGCGTCCTGGACACTAATCTGGCCTGGAGTAAAGAGCAGAGACGCCGCAGGGAGAGATACTGGATCCATAAACTCCAAACCGCTGATCCGCAAGTTTTCACGAGAAATACAACTAACCTCCGATCTTTTTAGTTTTTGTTTTATCAATACTGAATAACGGCTTTCCACGGTTGTTTTGGCTCAATCGCAACCTTTATGGTAAATAAACATGTTTAGTCAATAAAATAAAGAAATATGACAAAAGAAGGCATTTGGGAGTACAAAGGCTTGCTTTTTTTCATTTTTAACAACAGATTCATTATACACTAATAATAAGACGAAACTAGTCCTGAAAGCTGTCGAAACGGCATTTCGTAATTCACCTGAGCCCGGATAGATTGATTCTACATCTCTTGGAACTCACAGTAAAGAAAAACGATTTTCTATTCTATAACAAGCACCACTTACAGGTCTGTGGTTGATTGACATATTTGGTTGTGGAGCGGCTCATATGAGGACTTTCAAAACTTTCTAATCGTCCTGAATCCCATCACTCAAAAATATGGTTAAAACACGACTTACAACTTAGGAGGTGGACTCTGTGGACACGCGCATTTTTCCCCCATATTCAACACTGACCACATGAACCCGCTGGCCACTAAGGTCTTCTTAAAAGAGACCAACAGTCACACCCTCCTCCACAAGAGCAACTACCACCCCAGACACATTCAGGGGACTTATCAAATCACAACTAATCAGATTTCATAGCATATGTACGTACCTGCGCATATCTGTCCTAGTCCATGCACAGAGCCCAAGACGCTACTCTAGCTGCTTCCTCGGGGAAATTAAGACAGAGGTCCGAATTGCCAGGAGGTTGTCTCTCACTCATCCCATTTGTAGTTACATGGTCCCAGCAGCTCCAAAGATTTAACTCTATTTTTCAAGGCCAACTTCATCCAGACATAACAGGAATGTGACAAAGGACTTCACGCCGGATCATAACCTACAAGAGGAAATTAAAAACTTGTCAGCCATACACTACTACTACACCTACGTTTTGATCACATACCAACGCAAACACCTACTTAAACACTCACCAATGTACTTTAATAGACATTCAACACAGGAAGCGCACATATTGTTCAGATGTACAAAAACGACCAACTTGGTGTAATGATGACCTGCGCGCACTGCAAAGGACTATATATCAGAGAAACAGAAACAATAACGCCAAAACTAGAATTCAACATCTATACCGGATCGGAGGGGAGAATGGAAACCTCCGTCCTCCACAGACACTTCATACAGGTCAGCAGATAACATTTTAAATATCGCGTCCTGGACACTAATCTGGCCTGGAGTAAAGAGCAGAGACGCCGCAGGGAGAGATACTGGATCCATAAACTCCAAACCGCTGATCCGCAAGTTTTCACGAGAAATACAACTAACCTCCGATCTTTTTAGTTTTTGTTTTATCAATACTGAATAACGGCTTTCCACGGTTGTTTTGGCTCAATCGCAACCTTTATGGTAAATAAACATGTTTAGTCAATAAAATAAAGAAATATGACAAAAGAAGGCATTTGGGAGTACAAAGGCTTGCTTTTTTTCATTTTTAACAACAGATTCATTATACACTAATAATAAGACGAAACTAGTCCTGAAAGCTGTCGAAACGGCATTTCGTAATTCACCTGAGCCCGGATAGATTGATTCTACATCTCTTGGAACTCACAGTAAAGAAAAACGATTTTCTATTCTATAACAAGCACCACTTACAGGTCTGTGGTTGATTGACATATTTGGTTGTGGAGCGGCTCATATGAGGACTTTCAAAACTTTCTAATCGTCCTGAATCCCATCACTCAAAAATATGGTTAAAACACGACTTACAACTTAGGAGGTGGACTCTGTGGACACGCGCATTTTTCCCCCATATTCAACACTGACCACATGAACCCGCTGGCCACTAAGGTCTTCTTAAAAGAGACCAACAGTCACACCCTCCTCCACAAGAGCAACTACCACCCCAGACACATTCAGGGGACTTATCAAATCACAACTAATCAGATTTCATAGCATATGTACGTACCTGCGCATATCTGTCCTAGTCCATGCACAGAGCCCAAGACGCTACTCTAGCTGCTTCCTCGGGGAAATTAAGACAGAGGTCCGAATTGCCAGGAGGTTGTCTCTCACTCATCCCATTTGTAGTTACATGGTCCCAGCAGCTCCAAAGATTTAACTCTATTTTTCAAGGCCAACTTCATCCAGACATAACAGGAATGTGACAAAGGACTTCACGCCGGATCATAACCTACAAGAGGAAATTAAAAACTTGTCAGCCATACACTACTACTACACCTACGTTTTGATCACATACCAACGCAAACACCTACTTAAACACTCACCAATGTACTTTAATAGACATTCAACACAGGAAGCGCACATATTGTTCAGATGTACAAAAACGACCAACTTGGTGTAATGATGACCTGCGCGCACTGCAAAGGACTATATATCAGAGAAACAGAAACAATAACGCCAAAACTAGAATTCAACATCTATACCGGATCGGAGGGGAGAATGGAAACCTCCGTCCTCCACAGACACTTCATACAGGTCAGCAGATAACATTTTAAATATCGCGTCCTGGACACTAATCTGGCCTGGAGTAAAGAGCAGAGACGCCGCAGGGAGAGATACTGGATCCATAAACTCCAAACCGCTGATCCGCAAGTTTTCACGAGAAATACAACTAACCTCCGATCTTTTTAGTTTTTGTTTTATCAATACTGAATAACGGCTTTCCACGGTTGTTTTGGCTCAATCGCAACCTTTATGGTAAATAAACATGTTTAGTCAATAAAATAAAGAAATATGACAAAAGAAGGCATTTGGGAGTACAAAGGCTTGCTTTTTTTCATTTTTAACAACAGATTCATTATACACTAATAATAAGACGAAACTAGTCCTGAAAGCTGTCGAAACGGCATTTCGTAATTCACCTGAGCCCGGATAGATTGATTCTACATCTCTTGGAACTCACAGTAAAGAAAAACGATTTTCTATTCTATAACAAGCACCACTTACAGGTCTGTGGTTGATTGACATATTTGGTTGTGGAGCGGCTCATATGAGGACTTTCAAAACTTTCTAATCGTCCTGAATCCCATCACTCAAAAATATGGTTAAAACACGACTTACAACTAGGAGGTGGACTCTGTGGACACGCGCATTTTTTCCCCATATTCAACACTGACCACATGAACCCGCTGGCCACTAAGGTCTTCTTAAAAGAGACCAACAGTCACACCCTCCTCCACAAGAGCAACTACCACCCCAGACACATTCAGGGGACTTATCAAATCACAACTAATCAGATTTCATAGCATATGTACGTACCTGCGCATATCTGTCCTAGTCCATGCACAGAGCCCAAGACGCTACTCTAGCTGCTTCCTCGGGGAAATTAAGACAGAGGTCCGAATTGCCAGGGGGTTGTCTCTCACTCATCCCATTTGTAGTTACATGGTCCCAGCAGCTCCAAAGATTCAACTCTATTTTTCAAGGCCAACTTCATCCAGACATAACAGGAATGTGACAAAGGACTTCACGCCGGATCATAACCTACAAGAGGAAATTAAAAACTTGTCAGCCATACACTACTACTACACCTACGTTTTGATCACATACCAACGCAAACACCTACTTAAACACTCACCAATGTACTTTAATAGACATTCAACACAGGAAGCGCACATATTGTTCAGATGTACAAAAACGACCAACTTGGTGTAATGATGACCTGCGCGCACTGCAAAGGACTATATATCAGAGAAACAGAAACAATAACGCCAAAACTAGAATTCAACATCTATACCGGATCGGAGGGGAGAATGGAAACCTCCGTCCTCCACAGACACTTCATACAGGTCAGCAGATAACATTTTAAATATCGCGTCCTGGACACTAATCTGGCCTGGAGTAAAGAGCAGAGACGCCGCAGGGAGAGATACTGGATCCATAAACTCCAAACCGCTGATCCGCAAGTTTTCACGAGAAATACAACTAACCTCCGATCTTTTTAGTTTTTGTTTTATCAATACTGAATAACGACTTTCCACGGTTGTTTTGGCTCAATCGCAACCTTTATGGTAAATAAACATGTTTAGTCAATAAAATAAAGAAATATGACAAAAGAAGGCATTTGGGAGTACAAAGGCTTGCTTTTTTTCATTTTTAACAACAGATTCATTATACACTAATAATAAGACGAAACTAGTCCTGAAAGCTGTCGAAACGGCATTTCGTAATTCACCTGAGCCCGGATAGATTGATTCTACATCTCTTGGAACTCACAGTAAAGAAAAACGATTTTCTATTCTATAACAAGCACCACTTACAGGTCTGTGGTTGATTGACATATTTGGTTGTGGAGCGGCTCATATGAGGACTTTCAAAACTTTCTAATCGTCCTGAATCCCATCACTCAAAAATATGGTTAAAACACGACTTACAACTTAGGAGGTGGACTCTGTGGACACGCGCATTTTTCCCCCATATTCAACACTGACCACATGAACCCGCTGGCCACTAAGGTCTTCTTAAAAGAGACCAACAGTCACACCCTCCTCCACAAGAGCAACTACCACCCCAGACACATTCAGGGGACTTATCAAATCACAACTAATCAGATTTCATAGCATATGTACGTACCTGCGCATATCTGTCCTAGTCCATGCACAGAGCCCAAGACGCTACTCTAGCTGCTTCCTCGGGGAAATTAAGACAGAGGTCCGAATTGCCAGGAGGTTGTCTCTCACTCATCCCATTTGTAGTTACATGGTCCCAGCAGCTCCAAAGATTCAACTCTATTTTTCAAGGCCAACTTCATCCAGACATAACAGGAATGTGACAAAGGACTTCACGCCGGATCATAACCTACAAGAGGAAATTAAAAACTTGTCAGCCATACACTACTACTACACCTACGTTTTGATCACATACCAACGCAAACACCTACTTAAACACTCACCAATGTACTTTAATAGACATTCAACACAGGAAGCGCACATATTGTTCAGATGTACAAAAACGACCAACTTGGTGTAATGATGACCTGCGCGCACTGCAAAGGACTATATATCAGAGAAACAGAAACAATAACGCCAAAACTAGAATTCAACATCTATACCGGATCGGAGGGGAGAATGGAAACCTCCGTCCTCCACAGACACTTCAAACAGGTCAGCATATAACATTTTAAATATCGCGTCCTGGACACTAATCTGGCCTGGAGTAAAGAGCAGAGACGCCGCAGGGAGAGATACTGGATCCATAAACTCCAAACCGCTGATCCGCAAGTTTTCACGAGAAATACAACTAACCTCCGATCTTTTTAGTTTTTGTTTTATCAATACTGAATAACGGCTTTCCACGGTTGTTTTGGCTCAATCGCAACCTTTATGGTAAATAAACATGTTTAGTCAATAAAATAAAGAAATATGACAAAAGAAGGCATTTGGGAGTACAAAGGCTTGCTTTTTTTCATTTTTAACAACAGATTCATTATACACTAATATTAAGACGAAACTAGTCCTGAAAGCTGTCGAAACGGCATTTCGTAATTCACCTGAGCCCGGATAGATTGATTCTACATCTCTTGGAACTCACAGTAAAGAAAAACGATTGTCTATTCTATAACAAGCACCACTTACAGGTCTGTGGTTGATTGACATATTTGGTTGTGGAGCGGCTCATATGAGGACTTTCAAAACTTTCTAATCGTCCTGAATCCCATCACTCAAAAATATGGTTAAAACACGACTTACAACTAGGAGGTGGACTCTGTGGACACGCGCATTTTTTCCCCATATTCAACACTGACCACATGAACCCGCTGGCCACTAAGGTCTTCTTAAAAGAGACCAACAGTCACACCCTCCTCCACAAGAGCAACTACCACCCCAGACACATTCAGGGGACTTATCAAATCACAACTAATCAGATTTCATAGCATATGTACGTACCTGCGCATATCTGTCCTAGTCCATGCACAGAGCCCAAGACGCTACTCTAGCTGCTTCCTCGGGGAAATTAAGACAGAGGTCCGAATTGCCAGGGGGTTGTCTCTCACTCATCCCATTTGTAGTTACATGGTCCCAGCAGCTCCAAAGATTCAACTCTATTTTTCAAGGCCAACTTCATCCAGACATAACAGGAATGTGACAAAGGACTTCACGCCGGATCATAACCTACAAGAGGAAATTAAAAACTTGTCAGCCATACACTACTACTACACCTACGTTTTGATCACATACCAACGCAAACACCTACTTAAACACTCACCAATGTACTTTAATAGACATTCAACACAGGAAGCGCACATATTGTTCAGATGTACAAAAACGACCAACTTGGTGTAATGATGACCTGCGCGCACTGCAAAGGACTATATATCAGAGAAACAGAAACAATAACGCCAAAACTAGAATTCAACATCTATACCGGATCGGAGGGGAGAATGGAAACCTCCGTCCTCCACAGACACTTCATACAGGTCAGCAGATAACATTTTAAATATCGCGTCCTGGACACTAATCTGGCCTGGAGTAAAGAGCAGAGACGCCGCAGGGAGAGATACTGGATCCATAAACTCCAAACCGCTGATCCGCAAGTTTTCACGAGAAATACAACTAACCTCCGATCTTTTTAGTTTTTGTTTTATCAATACTGAATAACGGCTTTCCACGGTTGTTTTGGCTCAATCGCAACCTTTATGGTAAATAAACATGTTTAGTCAATAAAATAAAGAAATATGACAAAAGAAGGCATTTGGGAGTACAAAGGCTTGCTTTTTTTCATTTTTAACAACAGATTCATTATACACTAATAATAAGACGAAACTAGTCCTGAAAGCTGTCGAAACGGCATTTCGTAATTCACCTGAGCCCGGATAGATTGATTCTACATCTCTTGGAACTCACAGTAAAGAAAAACGATTTTCTATTCTATAACAAGCACCACTTACAGGTCTGTGGTTGATTGACATATTTGGTTGTGGAGCGGCTCATATGAGGACTTTCAAAACTTTCTAATCGTCCTGAATCCCATCACTCAAAAATATGGTTAAAACACGACTTACAACTTAGGAGGTGGACTCTGTGGACACGCGCATTTTTTCCCCATATTCAACACTGACCACATGAACCCGCTGGCCACTAAGGTCTTCTTAAAAGAGACCAACAGTCACACCCTCCTCCACAAGAGCAACTACCACCCCAGACACATTCAGGGGACTTATCAAATCACAACTAATCAGATTTCATAGCATATGTACGTACCTGCGCATATCTGTCCTAGTCCATGCACAGAGCCCAAGACGCTACTCTAGCTGCTTCCTCGGGGAAATTAAGACAGAGGTCCGAATTGCCAGGGGGTTGTCTCTCACTCATCCCATTTGTAGTTACATGGTCCCAGCAGCTCCAAAGATTCAACTCTATTTTTCAAGGCCAACTTCATCCAGACATAACAGGAATGTGACAAAGGACTTCACGCCGGATCATAACCTACAAGAGGAAATTAAAAACTTGTCAGCCATACACTACTACTACACCTACGTTTTGATCACATACCAACGCAAACACCTAATTAAACACTCACCAATGTACTTTAATAGACATTCAACACAGGAAGCGCACATATTGTTCAGATGTACAAAAACGACCAACTTGGTGTAATGATGACCTGCGCGCACTGCAAAGGACTATATATCAGAGAAACAGAAACAATAACGCCAAAACTAGAATTCAACATCTATACCGGATCGGAGGGGAGAATGGAAACCTCCGTCCTCCACAGACACTTCATACAGGTCAGCAGATAACATTTTAAATATCGCGTCCTGGACACTAATCTGGCCTGGAGTAAAGAGCAGAGACGCCGCAGGGAGAGATACTGGATCCATAAACTCCAAACCGCTGATCCGCAAGTTTTCACGAGAAATACAACTAACCTCCGATCTTTTTAGTTTTTGTTTTATCAATACTGAATAACGGCTTTCCACGGTTGTTTTGGCTCAATCGCAACCTTTATGGTAAATAAACATGTTTAGTCAATAAAATAAAGAAATATGACAAAAGAAGGCATTTGGGAGTACAAAGGCTTGCTTTTTTTCATTTTTAACAACAGATTCATTATACACTAATAATAAGACGAAACTAGTCCTGAAAGCTGTCGAAACGGCATTTCGTAATTCACCTGAGCCCGGATAGATTGATTCTACATCTCTTGGAACTCACAGTAAAGAAAAACGATTTTCTATTCTATAACAAGCACCACTTACAGGTCTGTGGTTGATTGACATATTTGGTTGTGGAGCGGCTCATATGAGGACTTTCAAAACTTTCTAATCGTCCTGAATCCCATCACTCAAAAATATGGTTAAAACACGACTTACAACTTAGGAGGTGGACTCTGTGGACACGCGCATTTTTTCCCCATATTCAACACTGACCACATGAACCCGCTGGCCACTAAGGTCTTCTTAAAAGAGACCAACAGTCACACCCTCCTCCACAAGAGCAACTACCACCCCAGACACATTCAGGGGACTTATCAAATCACAACTAATCAGATTTCATAGCATATGTACGTACCTGCGCATATCTGTCCTAGTCCATGCACAGAGCCCAAGACGCTACTCTAGCTGCTTCCTCGGGGAAATTAAGACAGAGGTCCGAATTGCCAGGAGGTTGTCTCTCACTCATCCCATTTGTAGTTACACGGTCCCAGCAGCTCCAAAGATTCAACTCTATTTTTCAAGGCCAACTTCATCCAGACATAACAGGAATGTGACAAAGGGCTTCACGCCGGATCATAACCTACAAGAGGAAATTAAAAACTTGTCAGCCATACACTACTACTACACCTACGTTTTGATCACATACCAACGCAAACACCTACTTAAACACTCACCAATGTACTTTAATAGACATTCAACACAGGAAGCGCACATATTGTTCAGATGTACAAAAACGACCAACTTGGTGTAATGATGACCTGCGCGCACTGCAAAGGACTATATATCAGAGAAACAGAAACAATAACGCCAAAACTAGAATTCAACATCTATACCGGATCGGAGGGGAGAATGGAAACCTCCGTCCTCCAAAACCACTTCATACAGGTCAGCATATAACATTTTAAATATCGCGTCCTGGACGCTAATCTGGCCTGGAGTAAAGAGCAGAGACGCCGCAGGGAGAGATACTGGATCCATAAACTCCAAACCGCTGATCCGCAAGTTTTCACGAGAAATACAACTAACCTCCGATCTTTTTAGTTTTTGTTTTATCAATACTGAATAACGGCTTTCCACGGTTGTTTTGGCACAACCTTTATGTTAAATACACATGATTAGCCAATAAAATAAAAAAAAACATTTTTAAAAAAAGCATTTCGAAAAAATGCTTTTTTTTTTTTTAACAACAGATTCATTATACACTAACAATAAAACAAAACTAGGCCTGAAAACTGTCGAAGCGGCATTCCGTAATCTACCCGATCCGCACCACCCGGAAAGATTGATTCTACAGCTCTTGGAAATCACACGAACCATACACGATTTTCTATTATATAACAAGCACCACTTACAGGTCTGTGGTTAATTGACATATTTGGGCTGTAGAGCGGCTCATGTGAGGACTTTCAAAACTTTCTAATCGTCCTGAATCCCATCACTCAAAAATGTAGTTAAAACACCACTTACAACTAGGAGGTGGACTCTGTGGACACTCGCATTTTTTTTCCCATATTGAACACTGACCACATGAACCCGCTGGCCACTAAGGTCTACTAAAAAGAGACCAACAGACACACCCTCCTCATCCTCTTCCAAGCAACTACCACCCCAGACATATTCAGGGGACTTATCAAATCACATATCAGATATCATAGAATATGTACGTACCTGCAGGACGTCGATGCCTCATCTGTCTAACCCTACACAGATTCAACTCGATTTTGAATGCCAACTTCACCCAGGCACAACAGGCACGTGTCCCATTGAAGGTCTTCCCGTAAAATCATAATCTACAGAAGGAAATAAAATCTGTCATGCATACTAGTCCACCCCCATCACCCCCATCATGGTATGATCACACTCATACCAATACAGAAAAACACTTGCTTAAATACTCACCAATGTACTTGATCGGCATAGGTCGTCATAGAACATTTTAAACGAGTCCTGGACACTAATCTGGCCTAGAATAAAGAGTAGAGACGCCGCAGGGCAGATACTGGATCCATAAACTCCAAACCGTTAATCCGCAAGGCTTCACGAGATATATAACTAACCTTCCGATCTTTCGATTTTCTACAATCCTCCCCATCATACTTCCCTCTTTTTCACTATTCTCCACTTATTCCTTTTTCCTTCAGTGTACTAACTAAGGTGTAGACCTGTGTCAACTAACCCAACTAATGTGTAGAGCTTTGTGGCCAGCTGGTTCATGTGGTCAGAAGCGGTTGTGTCCGTCGATCTCTTTGAAGTAATTCAAAGAGACCGTTCAAATAGACCGACAGACACACCCTCCTTCATAAGAGCAGCTGCAACCCCAGACACACATTCAGGGGACTTATCAAATCACAACTAATCACTTATCACGCACCACTTACAGGTCTGTAGTTGATTGACATATTTGGCCTGTGAGGACTTTCAAATCTTTCTAATCGTCCTGAATCCCATCACTCAAAACTAGAGTTAAAACACAACTCAACATTCAACAACATATATATCGGATCCAGGGGAGTGTAAGGAATCTTCCGTCCTCCATAAACACTTCATCCAGGTCGGCAGAGATTTTCAATATCGAGTCCTGGACAGTAATCTGGCCTGGAGTAAAGAGCAGAGACGCCTCAGGGAGAGTTACTTGATCCAGAAGCTCCAAAACGAAAGGCTTCATGAGAAATAAAACTAACCTACGATCTGTCGTTGTGGATATTTTCGCTTTCCCCCTATCCTCCCCCTTACACTTGACTCTCTTTCATTCTTCTCCACTTATTCCCTTTTCCTTGGGATGTCCGTACCTTTATAATTTATATGCAATTTATTTTTTGTTCTATGAATACTGAATAAAAACTTTTCACCGTTGTTTTGGCGCAATCACAACCGTTATGTTAAATACAATTAGTCAATATCCTAAAAAAAAAAAAAAAAAAAAAAAAAAAACATTTGTGACTGCAAATGCTTTTATTTTTTTTAATTAATTTTTTTTTTTTCGCAAAAGATTCATTATACTTGAATATTAACACGAAACGATTCCTGAAAGCGGCATTCCGCTGGTCACCTGAGCCGCACCGCCCGGATAGATTGCTTCTACATCTCTTGGAAATCACACTCAACAAAAACGAGTTTCTATTCTATAACAAGCACCACTTACAGGTCTGTGGTTGATTGACATATTTGGGCTGCAGAGCGGCTCATGTGAGGACTTTCAAAAATTTCTCACCGTCCTGAATCCCATCACTCAAAAATATAGTTAAAACACGACTTACAACTAGGAGGTGGACTCTCTTGGACACGCGCATTTTTTTTCTCCATATTCACACTGACCACATGGACCCGCTGGCCACTAAGGTCTGCTTAAAAGAGACCTACAGTCACAACCTACTCCATAAGAGCAACTACCACCCTAGACACATTCAGGGGACTTATCAAATCACAACTAATCAGACTCCCATTTGTAGTTACATGGTCCCAGAGCAGAGACGCCTCAGGGAGAGTTATTAGATCCAGAAGCTCCAAAACGCAAGGCTTCACGGGAAATAAAATGACCATCGAGTTGTCGTTGTGGGCATTTTCGCTTTTCTCCCATCCTGATCCATTCTTCTCCACTTTTCCCTTTTCCTTGAGATGTCCGTACCTTTATAATTGATATGCCTAAATAAATTTTTTGTTTTATGAATACTGAATGACGGCTTTCCACCGTTGTTCTGGTACAATCACACCCGTTACGTCAATAAAATAAAAAGTATAGTAGTAACTAGTCAGCATTTGTGATTGCAAATGTTTTTTTTTTGTTTGTTTGTTTTTTTAACCAAAAGATTGATTATACTAGTTTATAATCAATCTTTTGCTTAAAAAAAAAAAAAAAAAAAAAAAAAAAAAGATATTAATACGCCTGAAAGCGGTCGAAGCATTTCGCAATTCACCTGAGCCGCACCGCCCGGATAGATTGATTCTACATCTCTTGGAACTCACACTAAACAAAAACGATTTTCTATTCTACAACAAGCACCACTTACAGGTCTGTAGTTGATTGACATAGAGCGGCTCATGTGAGGAATTTCAAAAGTTTCTCACCGTCCTGAATCCCATCACTCAAAAATAAAGTTAAAAGACAACTTACAACTTGGAGGTGGAATTTCTGGACACGCGCATTTTCTTCCATAATCACACCGACCACATGAAAATGCTGGCCCCGAAGGTGTACTTAAAAGAGATCGACAGACACACCCTCCTCCAAAAGAGCAGCTACTACCCCAGAAACACTTTCTGGGGACTGATCTAATCACAACTAATCAGATTTCACAGAATATATATGTACCTGCAGGACTGGGGTTGCTGGGGTTGCAGCTGCTCTTATGAAGGAGGGTGTAGATGATGCCACATCTGTCCTATTCCATACACAGAGCCGAAGAACCTACTCCAGCCACTTCTTCAGGGCAATTAAGGCAGATGTCCGGGGGAGAACACAGAACTGATAGGGGTGGTCTCTCACTCATCCCATTTGTAATTACATAGTCCCAGCAAACACCTACTTAAATACTCATCAATGTACCTAATAGACATTCAGCACTGGGAGCGCCGATATTGTTCGGATGTACACCTCAAACGACCAACTAGGTGTACATGATAAAATGCACACACTGCAAAGGATTAAATATCAGAGAAAGAGAAAAAAATGCAAAATTCAGCAACATTTATACATTAATACCGAATCGGGGGGTTTGGGGCTCCAAACCATTGCTCCGCAAGACATGTTTACAGCTCATATCTCTACAGGGCATAAAGATTAACAGGTCATACAAGTCATAAAGATCTACAAGTCATACAGATCTACAAGTCATACAGGTTTACATGCCATACAAGTCATACACGTCTACGTGTCACACAGGTCTACAGATATACAGGTCTACAGGTCATAGAGGTCTACAGATCATACATGTCTACAGCTCATATAAGTCTACAAGCCATACAGGTCATATAGCTCTATAGGTCTACAAGTCAACAAGTCTACAGTTCGACAGCTTTACAAGCCAACAGGTCATACAGATCTTCATGTCATATCATATCAATCAGGTTGACATGTTTACAGGTCCACAGGTAATAAAGGTCATAAATATCTACAGATTGACAGGTTAACAGTTCAAATAGCTCACATAGGTCTGCAGGTCATAGAGGTCATTCAGGTCTACAGGTCATACAGATCTACAGGTCGACAGGTCTACAGGTCTACATGTCTATGGATATCCTACAGGTCATATAGGTCATACAGGTCTACAGTTCATACAGATCTACAGGTTGAGAGGCTTACAGGTCTACAGGCCACACAGGTCATATAGGGCTACAGGACATACAGATCTACAGATCGACTGGTTAATTGTTCCAATAGGTCACATAGGTCTGCAGGTCATAGAGGTCATACAGGTCATACAGATCTACAGTTCAACAGGTCTACAGATATCCTACAGGTCATACAAGTCATACAGGTCTACAGTTCAAATAGGTCTATAGGTCTGCAGGTCATACAGGTCTACGGGTAGATTGGTTTACAGGTCATATAGGACTACAGCTGATACAAGTCATACAAGTCTACAGATCTCATACACGTGTACAGGTCAGTAATGACTACAGGTCATACAAGTCATACATGTATACAGGTCATACAGGTCTACTAATATACAGGTCAACAGGTCATACAGGCCAAACAGGTCTACAGCTATCCGACCCGTCATTTAGGTCATACAGGTCTACAAGTCATACATGTTTACAGCTCATATAGGTCTACACGTCATACAGGTCAATAGTTTATACAGGTCATATAAGTCTACATATCTGCATGTCACACAGGTTCACAAAAATCATATCATACAAGTCTACAGTTAATACAGGTCATACAGATCTACAAGTCGACAGGTTAACAGGTCTACAGGTCAACAGGTCATGCAAGTCATATAAGTCTATAGGTCTACCGGTCATACAGGTCTAAAGGTCATATAGCACTACAGGTCAACAGGTTTGCAGGTCTACAGGTCATAAAGGTCTACATATATAATTTCATATAAGTCTACAGATCTATAGGACGGCAGGTTAACAAGTCATACATGTCATCTGTGTCTGCAGGTCATACAGGTCATACAGTCACACAGGTCTACAGGTTATCAGGTCATACAAGTCATGTAAGTCTGTGGGTCATACAGGCCATACAAGTCTATAGGTCACACAGATCTACAGGTCAACAAGTTTACAGGTCTACAAGTAATACAGCTCAACATGTTCACAGGTTTACAGGTCTACAGGTCATAAAGATCTGCAGATATCATATCATATAGGTTTACAGGTTTACAGGTCATTCAGTCCATACAGATCTACAGGTCGACCGTTTCACAGATCATACAAGTCATAAAAGTCATACAGGTCTACAGGTCATACAGGTCTACAGGTCATACAGGTCTACAGTTTATACAGGTCATATAATATACACATACAGGTCAGACAGGTTTACAAAAACAATATAACAACAACAAAAACAATATCATACAGGTCTACAGGTATGTATGAACTGTAGACCTGTAAACCTGTCAACCTGTAGATCTGTATGACCTGTAAGACCTGTATGACCCGGAGATCTGTAGACTTGTGTGATTTGATTTCTGTAGACTTGTGAGAATTGCAGACCTTATAGTTATATGACCTGTAAACCCGTCGACTTGTAGACCAATATGAGCTGTAGATATGTACGACCTGTAGACCTGTAGACCTGTAGACCTGTAAGTTCTGTAAACCTCTATATATCTGGAGACCTGTATGACCTGCAGACCTGTAGCCATATATGACCTGTATAACCTGTACACATGCATGATCTGTAGACATGCAAAAATGTAGATCTGTATGACTTGTATGACCTGTATGACCTGCAGACCTATGTGACCTATTGGAACTGTTAACCTGTCGATCTGTAGATCTGTATTACAGTATTATTTTGTTGTATGATCTGTGGACATGTAAACCTGTTAAACTTTAGATATGTATGACTTGTAGACCTATATGACCTGTGTGGCCTGTCGACCTCTGGATCTGTATGACTTGTGGACCTGTTTGACCAATAGACCTTTATACCTATGTGAACTGTAGACCTGTTGGATATCTGTATACCTGTAAACATGTAAACCTGTCGACCTGTAGATTTGTTTGATTTGTTTCACTGTGTGACCTGCAGACATGTAGACTTATAACTTGTATGACCGGTTGACTTGTAGACCTCTAAAACTGTCGACCTGTAGATCTGTATGACCTTTATGACCTGCAGACCTATGTGACCTATTGGAACTGTTAACCTGTTGATCTGTAGATCTGTATTACTGCATGACTTAGTTGTATGGCCTGTGGACATGTAAACCTGTCAAACTGTAGATATGTATGACCTGTAGACCTATATGACCTTAGTGGCCTGTTGACCTGTATGACTTGTAGACCTGTCAACCTGCTGACCTGTAGATCTGTATGACTTGTGGACTATGTGACCTGCAGACCTTTATACCTATATGACCTCTTGGATATCTGACAGGTCGACCTGTAAACCTGTCGACCTGTAGATTTATATGATCTGTATAACTGTATGACCTGCAGACTTGTAGACTTCTAAACCATTTGACCTATAGCTTTGTATGACTTGTATGACTTGTATGACTTGTATGACTTGTATGACCTGTAGACCTGTAAACCTGTCAACCTGTAGATCCGCAGGTCATACAAGTCTACACGTCAACAGGTTAACAGGTCTACAGGTCATAAAGGTTATAGAGATCGGCAGGTTTATAGGGCAACAGGTCATACAAGTCATACAGTTCTACAAGTCAACAGGCTAACAGGTCATACAGATCTATAGGTTGACAGCTTTATATGTCTACAGGTCATACAGGTCATAGAGATGTATAGGTCGACAGGTTTACAGGTCATACAAATCAGAAAGGTCGACATTTCTTGCATGTCCATAGATCATTCAGATCTACAGGTTAGACAGGTCAGATATGTCTACAGGTCTGGAGGTCATACAAGTCTATATTTCATACATATAAACACGTCGACAGTTTTACAAGTCTACAGGTCATACAAATCTACAGATAGACAGGTTAACAGCTCTACAGGTCATACATGTCATACAGATCTACAGGTCGACAGGTTGAGAGGTCATACAGGTCAACAGGTCATACAAGTTATATAAGTCTATAGGTCCGCAAATCATACAGTTCTACAGATCATAAAGATCATACAGATCACACAGATCATACAGATCATACAGATTTCCAGGTCAACAGGTTTACAGGTCTACAAGTCATACAGGTCAACAGGCCACACAGGTCATACATATCTACAGGTTGACAGGTTGAGAGGTCATACAGGTCAACAGGTCATACAGGTCTATAGGTCCGCAAATCATACAGTTCTACAGATCATACAGATCATACAGATCATACAGATCATACAGATCTCCAGGTCTACAAGTCATACTGGTCAACAGGCCACACAGGTCATACATATCTACAGGTTGACAGGTTTACAGGTCCAGAGGTCATACAGCGAAGTAATACAGTAAGTAAGTAAGTAAGTCTACAGATATCCTACAGGTCATACAGGTCAACAGGTCACACAGATCTCCATGTCAACAGGTCTACAGCTCATATAAGACAACAAGTCATACAAGTCATAGAGGTCTACAGATATCAAACAGGTCTACAGGTCATATATGAATACAGGTCATACAATTCATACAGGTCTACAAATATGATACAGGTCTTCAGGTCATCTAAAGATACCATACAGGTCATTCAGGTCATAGAGGTCGACAGGTTAACAGCTCGACAGGTTTACATGTCTACAGGTCATACAGGTCATAGAGATCTATAGGTCAACGGGTTTACAAGTCTACAGGTCTGCAGGTCATACAAGTCATGCAGCTCTAAAGGACGACAGGTTTACAGGTCATACAAGTCAGAAAGGTCTACATTTCTTGCATGTCTGTAGATCATTCAGGTCTATAGGTTAGACATGTCAGATATATCTACAGCTCTGGAGGTCGTACAAGTCTACAGATATCATATCATATGGGTCTACAGGTCTGCAGTTTATACAAGTCTACAGGTCATACAGATATACAAGTCGATAGGTTAACAGGTCTACAGGTTATACAGGTCATACAGCTCAAGAGGTCGACAGGTTTACAGGTCATACAGGTTATACAAAATATAGGTTGACGGGTTTATAGGGCTACAGGTAATACTTGTCATACAGTTCTACAGGTCGACAGGTCATTGAGGTCATAGAAATCTACAGGTCCACAGGTTTACAAGTCTACAGGTCATACAAGTAATGCAGATCTAAAGGACGACAGGTATTGCATGTCTACAGATCATTCAGGTCTACAGGTTACACAGGTTGTATGTGTCTACAGGTCTGCAGGTATACATGCCTACAGGTCCATTGGTCTATGAGTCCACAGGTTTACAGGTCTACATGTCATACATGTCATACATGTCATAAATGTCGACAGGTCTGCAGGTCATACAGGTTTACAAGTCATATAGGTCCATAGATCATACAGATCATATCATATCATATAGGTCCACAGGTCTGCAGGTCATACATGCCTACAGCTCATATTTGTCTATGAGTCGACAGGTTTACTGGTCTACAGGTCATATTCTCTACAGATATCATATCATATAAGTGTAAAAGTGCGAAGGTCATACAAGTCTACAGGTTGTACAGATCTACAGATTGAAAGGTTTACATGTCTACAGGTCATACAAGTCATACACATCTACAGGTCAACAGGTTAACAAGTCATAAATGTCAATCGGCTTGTAGGTCACAAAGGTCATACAGGTCATACAGATCTAGGCAAGGCAAGGCAAGGCAAGGCAAGGCAATGCAAGGCAAGGCAATGCAAGGCAAGGCAAGGCAATGCATGGTAATTTTATTTGTATAGCCTATTTTTACAAACAGTTTGTCTCAAAGGGCTTTACATAGCATCATAACAACATCCTCTGCCCTTAGACCCTCACATCGACTGAGGAAAAACTCAAAACAAAAAACCCTTTTAACAGGGAAAAAAAAGAAACCTCATGGTGAGCAACAGAGGAGGGATCCCTCATCCAGGACGGGCAGATGTGCAATAGATGTTGTATACAGACAAGAAAACAGGTGACAATACAGAATATGCACAGCATGGAAATGGTGTGCAGGAGCTGACGAAGGCAGTTTTTGGTGGGAGGGAAGGCAGGGAGAGTCGGGCGGCTTAATGGGAGTAATGGGTGGTAGACTGGTTCCTGGGAGGGAAGGGCAGGTCGGTATAACAGCAGGGGAAAAAGGGGAAGGGGGTGATGCAGGGGGTGGTTAGTGGAGAGAGATGGAGCTTCAGTGGATCTGTGGAAACACAAATAGAGAGAGAGCGAGACACCAAGGCCAAACTACAAGGTGCAGCAGATAATGAAAATGATAATTTAAAGTGTGGGAGAGGAGCGGAGAGGAGAGGAGAGAGCTCCATGTAACCTGATGTATCCCCCAGCAGTCTAAGCCTATAGCAGCATAGCTATAAAAATGGTTCAGAGCTACCTGCACTAAAAGCTCTGTCGTAGAGGAAGGTTTTAAGCCTAGTTCTAAATGTAGTGAGAGTGTCTGCCTCTTTGACCCATGGAGAGAGTTGGTTCCATAGTAAAGGAGCCCGATAACTGTAGGCTCTACCTCCCAGTCTGTTTTTGAAGATACTGGGCGTCACTAACAGACCTGCATTCTGGGAGCGAAGTGCTCTGGTAGGATAATATCCTATTTGAAAGTCTATGAGGTCTACAGGTCATCCATATTTACAGATCATAGAGACATGCAGATATATAGGTCTGCATGTCATATATTTATACAGGTCTGGAGATATCATACAGGTCTACAGATCATACAAGTCATATATGTCTACAGGTCATACAGGTCTGCAGGTTATAAAGATATACAGGTCAACAGGGTTACAGGTCTACAAGTCAAACAGGTCATACATATCTACAGGTCAGGTTAACAGTTCATAAAAATTATATAGGTTTGCAGGTCATATAGGGCATACAGGTCACGTAATACAGGTCTACACATATCATATGATACATGTCTACAGGTATGCAGGTCCTACAAGTCTACAGGTCATACAAGTCTACAGGTCGAAAGTTTTACAGGTCTACAGGTCTACAGGTCATACAAATATCATATTATATATGTTTACAAGTCTGCAGGCCATACAGGTCTACACGTCATACAGATCTACACGTCGACAGGTTAACAGGTCATAAAGGTCATATATGTTTGCAGGTCATACATGTCTACAGGTCATACAGATATACAAGTCGATGGGGTTTACAGGTCTACAAGTCATACAAGTCTACAGATATATTATATATGTCTACAAATCTGCAGGTCATACAAGTCTACAGGGTCAGATAGGCCTACAGGTAATACAAGTCATACATGTCTACACATAACATACATGTTGACAGGTCATACAGTTCTACAAGTCATCTACAGATAACATACAGGTCATACATGTCTACAGAAATATCATATATAGGTCTACAGGTTATACAACTCCACAGGTGGACAGATTTACAGGTCAAACAGGTCTACAAGTTATACACATCTACCGGTCGACAGGTTTAAACGTCTACACATCATACAGATATCATATCATATATGTAGACAAATATGCAGGTCATACATGTCTACAGGTCATACAGATGTACAAGTCGATGGGGTTTACAGGTCTACAAGTCATACAGGTCTACAGATATCATATCATATATAGGTCTACAGGTCTGCAGGTCATACATGTCTATAGGTCATACAGATCTACAGGTTGAGTGGTTAAAAGGTAATACAGGTCATCCAGATCTACAGGTCGACAGGTTTACAGGTCATACAAGTCGGACAGATCTACATTTCTGACATGTCTACAGATCATGCATGTCTACAGGTTATACAGGTGGTATATGTCTACAGGTCTGCAGGTCCTATAGGTCTCCAGATATCATACAGGTCTACAGATTATACAGGTCTACAAGTCATACAAGTCATACAGGTCAACAGGTTAAACAGGTCAGATTGTCTACAGGACTGCAGGTCATACAGGTCATATAAGTCTACAGGTCATACAGATCTACAGGTAGACAGGTTTAGATGTCTACAGGTCAATAGTTCGTACAAGTTATATAGGTCTACAGGTCATACAGTTCTAAAGGTTGACAGGTTTACAGGTCTAAAGGTCTACAGATATCCTAAAGTTCATACAGGTCTACAGTTAACATAGGTCTACAGGTCTGTAGATCATACAGGTCTACTAGTCATAAAGATCTACAGGACGACAGGTTTACAGGTCTACAGGTCATACAGCTCAACATGTCAACAGATTTACAAGTCTACAGGTCATAAAGGTCTACAGATATATCATTTTGCTCTACAGGTCTGCAGGTCATATAAATCTACAGGTCGACAAGTTTACAGCTGTACAATTCATACAGGTCATACAGATCTACAAGTTGACATGTCATACAGGTCATGCAAGTCTGCAGATGATACAGATCTACAGGTCGACAGGTTTACAGGTCATACAGGTCATACAGATCTTCAGGTTGACAGGTTTACAGGTCAACAGTTCATATATGTTTACAGGTCATACAGGTCTACAGTTCATACAGATGTACAGGTCGAGGAAGTTACAGGTCTACAAGTCATACAGGTCTACAGATATATCATATATAGGTCTACAGGTCTATCATATATAGGTCTACATGTCATATAGGTTATCAGGTCATACAGGTCATGACTGGTTTGACTAGGTTTATAGCAGCACAGGTTATACAGCTCTACGGATATCATATAATATAGGTCTACAAGTCTGCAGCTCATATGGGTCTGCGGATCACACATATATCATATCACAAAGGTTTACAGGTCTACAGGTCTACAGGTCTACAGGTCTACAGGTCATACAGGTCGGCAGGTTAAGAAGTCATACATGTCATTTGCATCTGCAGGTCATACAGGTCATATAGGTCATACAGGTCACACATGCCATATAGGACTACAGGTCTACACGTCATACTACAGGTCAACAGGTTTACACTCAGTGTTGACCTGCAAACATAAAGGTCATATCGGACTACAGGTCGACAGGTTTACATGTCTACAGTTCATACAGGTCATACAGATCTACAAGTCGACAGGTTAACAGGTCATACAAGTCATATAAGTCTGCAGGTCATACAGGTCATACAAGTCTACAGGTTATACAGATCTACAGGTTGTCAGGTTTACAGGTCAACAGGTCATACAGCTCAACATGTCGACAGTTTTACAGGTCGGCAGGTTAACAGGTCAAACGTATCATTTACGTCATACAGATCCTACAGGTCTACAGGTCATATAAAACTAGAGTTCATACAGGTCTTACAGGTCTACAGATATCATATCATATAAGTCTACATGTCTGGATCACATACAGGTCTACAAATCTTACAGATCTACAGGTCCACCGGTTCACAGGTCATACAAGTCATACATGTTTACAGCTCATATAAGTTTACAGGTCATCCAGGTCTACATATCATACAGGTCTACAGGTCATATAATAAACAGGTTAGATAGGTTTACAAAAATCATATCATACAGGTCTACAGCTCTGCAGTCATACAGAACTGCAAGTCAACAGGTTTACAGGTCTACAGGTCATATAGGTCATACAGGTCATACAGGTCATACAGATCTACAGGTTGACGGGTCTACAGGTCAACAGGTCAACAGGTCATACAAGTCATGCGGGTTTTCAGGTCAACAGTTCATTCAGGTCTGAAGCTCATATATGATTACAGGTCATACAAGTCATATGGGTCTACAGATACCATACAGGTCATACAGATCTAAAGGTCGACAGGTTGAGAGGTCATGCAGGTCATACAAATCTACATGTCGACAGCTTTAGAGGTCTACAGGTCAACAGCTCATAAAAGTTGTATAGGTCTACAGGTCTGCAGGTCATACAGTTCTACAGATTATACAGATCTAAAGGTCGACAGGCTTACAGGTTATACAGGTAAACAGGCCACACAGATCATATAGGTCCATAGTTCATAAAGATCGAGAGTTTATAGAGTTTATGGATCATACAGATATCATATCATATAGGTCTACAGGTGTGCAGGTCATACATGTCTACAGCTCATATTGGTCTACAAGTCGACAGGTTTACAGGTCTACAGATCATACAGGTTTACAGAAATCATGTCATACAAGTCTACAGTTTTGGGGTCATACAGGTCTACAAGTCATATAAATCTAAATAATAATAATCTAAATAATACAGTAATACAGATCTACAGATCGACAGGTTAAGAGTTCAAATAGGTCACATTGTTCTGCAGGTCATAGAGGTCATAAAGATCTACAGATCATTCAGATCTACGTGTGACAGGTCTACAGGTCTACAGGTCATACAGGTCATACAGTCTAGACCGATTCATAGGTCAGACAGGTTTATAGGGCTACATGTCATACAGTTCATACAGTTCTAGAGGTCGACAGGTTTACATGTCTACAGGTCATACAGGTCATAGAGATCCAAAAGTCGACGGGTTTACAAGTCTACAGGTCTGTAAAGCTGTTGACCTATAAATATGTATGACCTTTAGACCTTTATGACATGTAGACCTGTATACCTATATGACTTGTATGACCGGTAAACCTGTCGACTTGCAGAACTGTATGACCTGTATGACCTGTAGCCCTATAAAACTCTCGACCTGTAGATCTGTATGACCTGTTAATCCGTTGACCTGTATGATCTGCATGATCTGCATGATCTGTAGACCTGTAAACCTGTAGATATGTAAGACCTGTATGAAGTGTAGACCTGTAAACCTGTCGACCTGTAGATCTGTATGTAGATCTGTATGACCTGTAATAACTGTGACTGTATACATGTAAACATGACATGATATCTGTAGGTTTGTATGACCTGTAGACCTGTATGATCCACAGAACTGTAGACTTGTAGGATATGATTTCTATACAGAAATACACCTGTGAGACCTTCAAACCTGTAAACTTAAATGACCTGTAGACTTATATGACCTTTATGGCCTGTACGACCTGTAGACCTGTAAACCTTTCGACTTGTAGACCAAAATGAGATGTAGACATGTATGACCTGAAGACCTGTAGACCTATATGATATATCTGTATGTAACGTAAACTTGTATGAGCTGCAGACTTGGTTGGCCTTTATACCTGCAAACAGTCATCTGTATGATGATGATATGTAAGACCAGCAGACCTGTAGACCTGTATGACCTGTAGGATATCTGGAGACCTGTAGATCTGTAAGACTGTCGACCTGTAGATCTGTATGACGTGTAGAACTGTATGACCTGCGGACCTGTAGACTTCTAAACATGTCAACCTGTAGATCTGTATGACGTGTAGAACTGTATGACCTGCGGACCTGTAGACTTCTAAACATGTCAACCTGTAGATCTGTATGACCTGTATTACCTGTATGACCTGTAGACTTGTAAACCTGTCGACACGAAAATATTAATGAAATGTAGACCTCTATGACCTGCAGACCTACATATATGTCTAAAGGTCTGCATAACCTGTAGACATATATTATATGATATCTGTATGACTTGTAGACCTGTAAACCTGTCAAACTGTAGAGTTGTATGACCTGTAAATTTGTATGAACGGCAGACCTGTAGACATATTTGATATGATATCTGTAGACCTGTATGAGCTGTTGACCTGTAAACCTGTCGGCTTGTAGATTTGTATGATTTGTAGACCTATAGAGCTATATGACCTGTATGACTTGTAGACTTATATGAACTGTAGACATATATCACCTGCGGACTTGTGTGTGACTTGTTGTCATAAACCTGTATGACCCATAGACCTGTATGACTTGTATAACTTGTATCCCAGTATGACTGTATGGCTGGTAGACTTATATCTGTAGACATGTATGACTTGTATGACCTGAAGACATGTATTATATCTGTCGATCCATATGACCTGTCGACCTGTATTTCTGTAGACATGTATGACTTGCAGGCCTTGATTATACCTGTATACTTGTATATCCTACAGAACTGGAAATTTGTAGACCTATATGACCTGTATGACCTGTAGACTTGTATGATCTGTAGACAAGTATGACCCGTTGACATATATGAGCTGCAAACATGTATGACCTGTAGATATGTATGACTTGTAAGACATGTAAACCTGTCGACCTGTAGCTCTGTATGATCTGTAGACCTTTATGAGATGTATCACCAGTAAACCTGTCCTCCCGTAGATTTTTGTGGTTTGTCAACCTATCGATCTGTATGACCCGTAGACCTGTATGACCTGCAGACCTGTAGACCAATCGACCTGCCCTTTGAGACAAACTGTTGTGTAAAAATGGGCTATACAAATAAAATTGCCTTGCCTTGCCTTGCCTGCAGATCTGTGTGACATGTAGACCGGTATGACTTGTATGACCTGAGAAGCTATATGACCTGTATGACCTGTTCACCTGTAGATCTGTATGACCTTGATGACCTGTAGACTTGTATGACCTGCAGACTTGTAGACATCTATGATATAAGATCTGTATGATCTGTAGACGTGTAAACCTGTCGACCTGTAGAATTGTATGACCTTTATGACCTATATATTATGATAGATGACCTGTAGACCTGTATGTCCTGTCAACTTGTATGTTGTGTAGACATGTATGACTTGTATGACCTGCAGTCGTATCTGACCTGTAGACCTGTGTGACCTATAGACCTGTATGATATATGTAGACCTGTATGAATTGTAGGACCTACAGAATTATATGACCTGTCTACCTGTAGATCTGAATGACCTGTATGACCTGTATGACCTGTATGACCTGTATGACCTGTATGACCTGTAAACTTGTAAACGTGTCAGCCTGTAGAGCTGTATGGCCTATAGACATGTATGACCTGTAGACCTGTAGACCTATATATGATATGATATCTGTATACTTGTATGACTTGTAGACCTGTAAACCTCCTCGACCTGTACATCTGTATGACCTGTAGACCTGTATGACCACCAAACATATATGACCTGTATGACCTGTTAACCTGTCGACCTGAAGATCTGTATGACCTGTGTGACCTGTCGACCTATATAAATTGTATGACCTGTTGACCTGTAGACGTCTAAACCTGTCGACCTGTAGATCTGTATGACCTGTATGATCTGTATGACCTGTAGACCCGTAAAACTGTGAATGTAGACTTGTAGACTTATATGATATGATATCTGTAGACCTGTAAGACCTGTGGACCTGTATGACCTGTATGACCTGTAGACATGTAAACCTGTTGACCTGCAGAACTGTATGACAAATATGACCTGCAGCCCTATAAACCTGTCGACCTGTAGATCTGTATAACCTGTATGACCTGTAGCCCTATAAACCTGTGGACCTGTAGATGATATCTGTATGATATCTGTAGACTTGTATGATTTGTATGACCTGCAGACGGAAATGAAATGTATGACCTGATAACCTGTCGACCTGTAGACCTGTATGACCTGTATTACCTGCAAACCTCTATATTCTGTATGACCTTTTAACCTGTCGATCCGTAGATCTGTGTGACCTTTAGACCTGTATGACCTGTATGACCTGCAAACCTGTATGACCTGTATGACCTGTATGACCTGTTAACCTGTTGACCTGTATATATGTATGACCTGTTTGACCCATAGACCTGTAAACCTGTTGACCTGTATATCTGTATGACCTGTTGACCTGTTAACCTGTTGACTTGTAGATCTGTATGACCTGCAAACTTGTATGACCTGTATAACCTGCAGTCTAATATAACTTGTATGACTTCAAAACATGTCAACCTGTATGACTTGTATGACTTGAAGACACAAAAGACATGTATGACTTCTTAACCTGCCGACCTGTAGATCTGTATGGCCTGTGTGACCTGTACACCTGTAAACTTGTCGACCTGTAGATTTATTTGACCTGTAGACTTGTATGACCTGCAGACCTGCAGACCAAAATGATATATCTGTAGACCTTTATGACCTGTAGACCTGTAAACCTGTCGACCTGTAGTGTAACCTGTTGACTGGTATGACCAGTATGACCTGCAGACCTTTTTTACTTGTATGACCTGTTAACCTGTCAACCTGTAGATCTGTATGTAGACTGTATGACCCACAGACCTGTAGACATATCTGACTTGTGTAACCATGTTAACCTCTATGACTTGTAGACCTGGATAAATCCGTAGACCTGTATGATATTTGGAGACCTGTATGACCTGCAGACCTGTAGACATATACGACCTGTATAACCTGTAGACCTGCATGATCTGCAGATATGCAAGAAATATAGACCTGTCTGACTTGTATGACCTGTAAACCTGTCATCATTTAGATCTGCATGACCTGTAAACTTGTATGACTTGTTGACCTGTAAACTTGTTAACATGTTGACTTGTAGATCTGAATGACCTGTAGACTTGTATGACCTGTAGACCTGTAGAACCTTATGACATGTATGACCTATAGACCTGTGAAACTGTTGACCTGTTGCTCTGTATGACCTGTATGTGCTTTTAACCTGTAAACCTATATATGTTATATGTATGACCCATAGACCCGTATGAGCTGCAGACTTGTAGACCCATATAATATGATATCTGTAGAGCTGTTTAACTTGTGCAAATAAACCTGTCAACCTGTAGATCTGTATGACCTGTAGCCCTATATGATTGTGTGGCCTGTTGACCTGTATAACCTGTAGACCTGTAAACCTGTCGACCAGTAGATTTGTATGAATTGTAGACCTGTGTGACCTGCAGACCTGTATACCTATGTGAACTGTAGACCTGTATGACTTTATTTACCTGTAGGATATCTGTAGACCTGTAAACCTGTCAACCTGTAGATCTGAATAACCTGCAGACCTGTGTGACCTATTTGAAATGTTAACCTATCGATCTGTAGATCTGTATGACCTGTATTACCTGTAGACCTGAAAACTTGTCAACTTGTATATCTGTATAACTTGTAGACATGTGTGACCTACAGACCTGCAGACTTATATCTGTATATCTGTATGATCAGTAAACATGTATGACCAGTAGACCTCTGAGAATTCTTGACCTGTAGACATGTAAATATGTCGACATGTAGATTTGTATAACCGGTAGATCTATATGACCTGTATGACCTGTTAACCTGTCAACCTGAATATCTGTATGACCTGTAGACTTGTATGACCTGCAGACATGTAGACCTGTCGACCTGTAGATCTGTGTGACCTGTAGACCTGAATGACCTATATGACCTGAGAACTTATATGACCTGTATGACCTGTATGACCTGTAGAACTGTTCTACTGTTCTGTATGACCTGTAGAACAGTTCTACAGGTCAGAGTTGGAGTTGGAGTGGAGTTGTATAACCTGTAGACCTATATGATATATGTCTTTAGAAATGTATGACCTGTATGATCTGCAAACATATATGACCTGTATAACCTGTATGACCTGTCGACTTGTAAACCTGTCGACGTGTAGATCTGTATGACCTGTAGACCTGTATGACCTGCATACTTGTAGACATATATAATATGATCTCTGTATGACCCATAGACCTGTAAACCAGTCAACCTGAAGATCTGTATGACCTGTAGACCTGTAAATCTGTCAAACTGTAGAGTTGTATGACCTGCATACCTGTAGACACATATGACATGATATCTGTAGACCTGTATGACCTGTAGATCTTTGAACCTGTCGACCTGTAGATCTGTATGACCTGTAGACCTGTAAACCTGTCGACCTGTAGAGTTGTATGACCTGTAGACTTCAGGTCATACAGGTCATAAAGATCTTCAGGTCGACAGGTTAACAGGTCATACAGGTCATATATGTTTGGTGTTCATATAAGTCTACAGGCCATACAGTCATACAGGGATACAAGTTATACAAGTCTATGGGTCATACAGATTTGCAGATATCCTACAAGTCACACAGAAAATACAAGTCTGCAGGTCATATATTTCTACAGCTCACATAAGTCTACAAGTCATACAGGTCATACAGCTCTATAGGTCTATAAATCATACAAATCTACAAGTCGACAGATTTACAGGTCGACAGCTCATACAGTTCTACAGATATCATATCAAATATGTATATATATATATATGCAGGTCATAGAGGTCATTCAGGTCTACAGGTCTACAGGTCATACAAATCCACAGGTCGACAGGTTACCAGTCTACAGGTCATACAAATATCAAATTATTTATGTCGACAAGTCTGCAAGACATACAGGTCTACAGGTCATACAGATCTACACATCGACAGGTTTATAAGTCTACAGGTCATACAGGTCTACAGGTCAGACAGATCTACAGGTTGACATGTTTACATTTCCACAAGTCATACAGGTCTACATATATCATACAGGTCATTCAGGTCTACAGGTCAGATAGGATTACAGGTAATACAAGTCATAAATGTCTACACATAACATACATGTCGACAGGTCATATAGGTCTAAAGATACACATGTCTAAAGGTCATACATGTCTCCAGAAAAATCATATCATATAGGTCTACAGATCATACAGCTCCAAAGGTTGACAGGTTTACAGGTCATACAAGTCATACAGATGTACAGGTCGACAGGTTTATCGGTCTAAAGGTCGTACGTGTCTTACAGTTCTACATGTCGACAGGTTAGCAGGTCATACAAGTCATATAGATCTACAGGTCGAAGGTTAACAGGTTATACAAGTCAGAAAGGTCTGCAGGTCATACAGGTCATACAGGTCATACAGGTCATACAGGTCACACAGATCTACAGGTCAACAGGTTTACAGGTCTACAGGTCATTCAGCTCAACATTTCGACAGGTTTACAGGTCTACAGGTCATAATGGTCTACAAATATCATATCATATATGTCTACAGGTCTACAGGTCTGCAGGTCAAACAGGTCTACAGGTCATACAGATCTACAGTTTGGCAGGTTAACAAGTCATACATGTCATTTGCGTCTGCAGGTCATACAGGTCATACAGATCTACAGGTCGACAGGTTATCAGGTCCTTCAAGTCATATAAATCTTCAGGTTAAAAAGGTCATACAAGTCTACAGGTCATGCATATCTACATGTTGACAGGTTTACAGGTCCACAGGTCATACAGCTAAGTAATAAAATCATACAAATCTACAGATCGACAGGTTAAGAGTCACATTGTTCTGCAGGTCATACAGATATCATATTATATATGTCTACAAGTCTGCAGCTCATACAGGTTTACAAATCTACAGGTTGACAGGTTTACAACTCTACGTCATACACACGTCATACAGATCTACAGGTTGAAAGGTTGAGAGGCCATACAGGTCATACAAATCTACATGTCGTCAGCTTTAGAGGTCTACAGGTCAACAGATCATACAAGATATATAGGTCATACAGGTCATACAGGTCATACAGGTCATACAGGTAAACAGGCCACACTTGTTATATTAGGCTACACGTCATACATATCTACATGTTGAAAGGTTTACAGGTCCACAGGTCATACAGCTAAATACTTGTATGTTAATACAAGTTATATAGGTCTAAAGGTCATAAAGGTCTACAGATATCATATCATTTTGGTCTACTGGTCTTCATGTCATACAGGTCTACATGTCGACAGGTTAACATGTCTACAGGTCATACAAGTCATACAGATCTAGAGCTCGACAGGTGAACAGGTCATATAGGCTATACAGATCTACAGGTCAGACAGGTTTATAGGGCTACATGTCATACAAGTCTACAGATATCATATCATATTGGTCTCTAGGTCTGCAGGTCACACAAGTCTACAGGCCATACAGATTTATAGGTCGACAGGTTAACAGGTCATACAGGTCATATAGTTCTGCAGGTCATACAGGTCATGCAGGTCTACCGGTCATACAAATCTACATGTCGACAGATTTACATGTCAACAGGTCAAGAGATCTGAGAGGTCTACAGGTCATACATGTTTTCTTATCCCATAGATATACAGATATAGGTCTGCAGGTCATATAGGTCTACAAGTCATAGAGATCTACAGGTTGACAAGTTTACAGGTCATACAGATCTATAGATCGACAAGTTAACAGTTCAAATAGGTCACATAGGTCTGTAGGTCATAGAGGTTATTCAGGTCTACAGGTCATACAGATCTACAGGTGGACAGGTTCAGAGGTCTACAGGTCTGCAGCTCATACAGTTTTACAGATCATACAGCTCTACTGGTTGACAGGTTTACAGGTCATACAGGTCTACAGATATCCTACAGGTCATATCGGTCATACAGGTCTGCAGTTCACATAGGTATACAGGTCTGCAGGTCACACAGGTCTACAATTCATACAGATCTACAGGTCGACCGGTTTACGGGTCTACAGGTCATACAGGTCAACAGGCCACACTTGTCATATAAGGCTACACGTCATACATATCTACATGTTGAAAGGTTTCCAGGTCCACAGGTCATACAGCTAAATACTTGTACGTTAATACAAGTTATATAGGTCCAAAGGTCATAAAGGTCTACAGATATCATATCATTTTGGTCTACTGGTCTGCAGGTCATACAGGTCTACATGTCAACAGGTTAACATGTCTACAGGTCATACAATTCATACAGATCTAGAGATCGACAGGTTAACAGGTCATATAGGCTATACAGATCTACAGGTCAGACAGCTTTATAGGGCTACATGTCATACAAGTCATACAGTTCCACAGGTCGACAGGTTAACAGGTTATACCGCTCATACAGATCTACAGGTCGACAGGTTTACAGGTCTACAGGTCATACAAGTCTACAGATATATCATATGGGTCTCTAGGTCTGCAGGTCACACAAGTCTACAGGTCATACAGATTTATAGGTCGACAGGTTAACAGGTCATACAGGTCATATAGTTCTGCAGGTCATACAGGTCATGCAGGTCTACCGGTCATACAAATCTGCATGTCGACAGATTTACATGTCTACAGGTCAAGAGATCTGAGAGGTCTACAGGTCATACATGTTTTCTGATCCTACAGATATACAGATATAGGTCTGCAGGTCATATAGGTCTACAAGTCATACAGATCTACAGGTTGACAAGTTTACAGGTCTACAGGTAATACAGGTCATACAGACCTATAGATCGACAAGTTCAAATAGGTCACATAGGTCTGCAGGTCATAGAGGTCATTCAGGTCTACAGGTCATACAGATCTACAGGTGGACAGGTTAAGAGGTCTACAGGTCTGCAGCTCATACAGTTTTAAAGATCATACAGCTCGACTGGTTGACAGGTCATATCGGTCATACAGGTCTACAGTTCACATAGGTATACAAGTCTGCAGGTCACACAGGTTCAATTCACACAGATCTACAGGACGACCGGTTTACAGGTCTACAGGTCATACAGACCAACAGGCAACACAGGTCATATAGGGATACAGGTCATACAGATCTACAGGTTGACAGGTTTATAGGTGCACAGGTTATACAGCTCTACAGATATAATATTATATAGGTCTACAAGTCTGCAGCTCATACGGGTCTACAACTCATACATATATCATATCATATAGGTTTACAGTTCTACAGGTCATACAGGTCATACAGATCTCCAGGTCAACAGTTTTATAGGTCTACAGGTAATACATGTCATAAAGTTCTACAGGTCCACAGGTGAACAGGTCACACATGTCTTCCAGATCTACAGGTCGACAGGTTTACATGTCTACAGGTCATACAAGTCTACAGGTCATTCAGTCATTTCTTGCTGTCGACAGATCATGCAGGTCTATAGGTCGTATATGTCTACGGGTCTGCAGGTCATAGAGGTCATACAAATCTACAGGTCATTCAGATCTACAGGCCAACAGGTTTAGAGGTCTACAGGTCAAAAATTATATAGGTCTACAGGTCATAAAGGTCTACAGATCATATCATTTTGGTATACGGGTCTGCAGGTCATACAAGTCTACATGTTGACAGGTTAACATGTCGACATGTTATACAGGTCATAAAGTTCTACAGCTCGACAGGTTTACAGGTTTACATGTCTAAAGGTCATACAGGTCATAGAGATCCAAAAGTCGACGGGTTTACAAGTCTATAGGTCAACCGGTCATACAAGTCATGCAGATCTGAAGGGCTATAGGTTTTACAGGTCATACAAGTCAGAAAGGTCTACATTTCTTGCGTGTCCACAGATCATTCAGGTCTACAGGTTGGACAACTCAGATATGTCTACAGGTTGGAGGTCATACAGGTTTACATTTCATATATATATATATATGATCTATATATATCTATATATATCATATCATGTAGGTCTACAGGTCTGCAGGTCATAAATGTCTACAGCTCATATTGGTCTACAAGTCGACAGGTTTACAGATTTACAGGTCTACAAGTAATACAGGCCATACAGGTCATATAGTCTACGGGTCTTCAGGTCTCACAGGTCTACAGAAATCAAATCATTCAAGTCTACAGGTCTGCGGGTCATACAGGTCATGCAGGTCATGCAGGTCATACTGATCAACAGGTCACACAGATCTACAGGTCGACAGGTTTACAGGTTACAGGTCATACAGCTCAACATGAAGACAGGGGGAAGGGGGGCCTGTTCCTTTCTCAGATAGACATAAGAGAGAAAGAGATGAACAGTGGAAGGAATTTAGAGAAACTGTAGCAGGACTTAGAAAGTGGAGACAGGACCAAGGAAAAAGATGGGAGGCAAGGGAAGAAGCAAAAACACGGGAAAAGGCGAGAGCAGCAGAAGAAGAGAGACTGAGAGAGCAGTCACGGAGATGGCAGGAACAGGAAGAAGCCAGTCGCAAACGAGTAAGAATAAAAGCTAAAGGACAGGAAGGGGGTACAGGAAAAAAAGTAACAATACGGGGAAGATTTGAAGCTAGGGCAGAAGAAAGTGAGGAGTGCAGCGAAATAGACAGCAACGAAGTAGACAGTGATGATGGAAGTAGAGGAGGCTCAAGTTCAATAGTATGTACCGAGTTGGCCAGGATACGAGACGACTGTACCAGAAGTGCACAAAAGATGGTCCAGGTCGCTACTCGAGCTAATGAGACATTGATAAGGAGATCTGAGAGACTGCAGCCAAAGAGGTTACACGATGCACAAGACAACGTGCAGTTTATGGGTCCTCTCACCGTATCAGGAGGACAGAGAAACAAATATCGACCCTTTTCAATAGGAGATGTACAAGCCATGGTAGATAAATTGCCTCCAGTAACAGATGGAGGAAATATGTGGCTGAGCAAGTTGGATATGCTGACAGCTGGACAGACTTTAGCATTGGGAGATTTTAGAGCAGTGGGAGCACGGTGTATGATTCCGGGTGACATGAGAGAAATAGAGATAGATGCAGGCACTAGGAATAAATCAGATGAAACACCTTTCACGCAGATCTATACACAGATAGGCAAGGCCATGCGCGACAAGTTTCCCTTGCCCAACGCTGCCACAATGCCAAAAATGAAATGGGATCCCAAACAGAATCCCCGAGAATTTATAAATGAGGCCAAAGAACGTTGGGTGAAACAAACAGGTCATTATCCAGGGAAAGCAGGATCCCAAACAGAATGGTTCAGACAGGCTGTGTTGAACGGAGTACCAAACGAGGTGCAACAAATCATGAAAAATAATCCAGACATGTTGGGGTGCGAGTGTCACGTATGGGAGAAGCATCTGGTCCACCATCTAAATGTAGCACAAGATAAAACACTTCAAGAACAGAAAGAAATGGAAGATCTCCAATCACAATTACTAAAATTACAGTTGAATAAAGCTAGACAGGAGGTTAACGACAAAAAGAAAGGCAAATCTGAACCTACCAAAGTGATGGTGCAGGCACCACAGGGGACATGGGGAGGGGATACAGAATCGGCTTTTCCGGACCTGTATCCAACACCCCCTTGGGAACCACACCCACACAGGGGACGGGGAGGATTTAACAGACTAAGTGGGGGACCACTACGGGGTGGCCCTAGAGGAGGTGGAGAACAGGGGGCGTACGGAGGAAACCGTGCGTGTTTCATTTGTGGTGACCCCAGTCACTGGGTCAAAGACTGTCCATACAACATGTTCCAACACAGAGGAGGACCTTATGGCAGAGGAAGAGGAGAAGGGGGTCGCGGACGCGGACACCCACCTCACAACCAGGGGGACGGAGTAAGGCAGTTCCCTGCTTGGTATGATCAGGAGTGACACACCCCACAGAGGCGCCCCGACAAGCACTTAACGGCAGAACCAGTGCCACAGACAGCACTGTCTGTGGCAGTAGATCAGAAAACACTGCCTTTTCTTGTGGATACAGGTGCCACTGTGTCTACTATTAAAACTGTGCCAAAAGACTCTCTATCTGATGAAGTCATCACTGTAATGGGTTTCTCTGGGGTATCAACCACTCTGCCATACACTAAACCACTTCCTACACAGCTGGGGAATCAGACTGTTTTGCATTCATTTGTATACTCGCCAAAAGTGCCTACGAACTTGTTGGGACGAGACCTATTGACTCGCCTGGGAGCCACCAGTCTTTGTTCACCAGAAGGACTGACCGTTACATTGCCGGATGGGACATCTATGACATGTCAAAATGATAATGGTGCATGTGGGGGCCAATACCTTCTCCAGCCTATAGAAGAGAGAGCAGCAGATCTGTATTGGGGTTTATTACACAGTGAAACTCAACAGCACGGTGGAATCCTGTCAGCTTACCTGAAATGGAAACCTTGGATCTCTGGGATGCACCCGTACGTGACTCCTCCTGACCCACCACATGTTACACTTTTCTATGACAGACAAAACACAGAATGGTATGAGGATCAATTTAAAGAACAGGTTGAGGGACTAGATTGGACAATTCACACTTAGAAAATTTATGTAGCACGAATAGGGGTAGCAGCAGGAGTGGTTTTGACGATGGAGCAGAAAAAATGGTATATGATGGAGGAAGAAGCGGCTCCACACGTCTCCCTCGCTCTACACCCAGACCATCAGGCAAAAGAATTGGGATCTATTGTTAAAACAGCAGAGGCTCAAACTGATTGGCAGCGCACCGAAATGCCTTATGTTTGGTACTCCCCAACAACTCAGATATATAGAATAGATGTTACAGGACAAGACACCGCCTTGTTAGAGCATGTACAGGTGTCCAGACATCACGGAAGGGAGAAAACAGACCATCCTGACACTGATGCGATCTTACAGGACCTACCACATTCCCTATGGGCAACAGGACCTACAGATGTTGGTAAGGTAGATTGTACACCTATCTCTTTTAAGCTTAACACACCTGACCCTATTTGGGTCAGACAGCATCCACATAAACCTCGTGCTGAGCTGATACCATTACAGGATTATTACAAAAGGGGGTGCTTGTACAATCTAACTCCAGGTGGAACACACCTATTTTACCGGTCGAGAAAAGAAACACAGGTAAATTTAGAATGGCACATGACCTTAGAGCAATAAACGCGGCTCTTAATACCAAGACAATACCTGTGCCTAATCCATACGTGGCGTTAACTAATCTAGATCCTCGTCACCAGTGGTTCACGTGCATAGATCTGGCAAACGCTTTCTTTTGTCTCCCACTTGCAGAAGAGTGCAGGGACATATTCTCATTTACATATCAGGGTCGCCAGCTTACATATACACGATTGCCTCAAGGTTTTGCTCTGTCTCCAGGTATTTTCAACCAAGTGCTGAAAGAGACGTTAGCGGACTGTGACTTGCCGGCCGAGGTAACCCTGGTCCAATATGTTGATGATCTACTTCTGGCTGCTCCTACGGCGGCACTCTGCTTACGAGCAACTCAGATCGTCCTATCACATCTGGCGGTACAGGGATTCAAAGTTAGTAAAAGCAAACTACAGGTAGCCAGGAGAGTTGTATCATTTTTGGGTCGTCAGATTTCACAGAAGGGTTCAGGATTGTCAGCAGAACATAAGACAACCATTTTACACCACCCTAAACCACTGACTGTAAAGGACATGTTGTCTTTCTTAGGTCTGACAGGGTACAGTCGAAGTTACATACCTAATTACACTGGACTGACTGCCCCATTGCGTGGCCTGATCAAAGAACATGGTATGCGTGCGCTTACTGCCACTCTTACCTGGACTACTGAGGCTGAACATGCATTTATTGAACTTAAACAAAGCTTGGCTACAGCTTCCGAACTGGCCATACCAGATTACTCTGCACCGTTCTTTTTGGATGTTTCTGGAACAAACATTGGTGTAAATGGGGTGTTGTTCCAGAAAAAAGGGGGAGATAGAAAGGTGCTGATGTATATCAGTACAATGCTCGACAACATGGAAAAAAGACATCCAGCCTGCACACAACAGGTGGCGGGCATTGCAAAAATCATTCAGAAAACAGCACATATAGTGATGGAGCACCCACTGCACATTTTGACAACACACGTAGCATACGTTAACTCCGCAACATTCACAGTCACAGCAATACGCCAAAGGCGACTGTCAAAGATATTAGGAGCACCAAACCTCATGTTCACTCATGAAGGTATTAACATGGCTGACCAGATAGGATCAGGCGAACCACACCAGTGCACAGAAAAGGTACAGAAAGAGGAGAAAATCAGACCAGACCTCAAAGCTGAACCACTGACCGACGCTAGAAATCTCTTCACTGATGGATGTTGTTATAGACATGAACAACGGGGATTGATATCGGCATATGCAATAGTGGAACAGATGGATCAAGACACGTTAACCTTAAAGGCAGCAAAAATCACAGGACCCCAGTCAGCACAGAGAGCAGAAATATTGGCAGTAATAGAGGCTCTGAGGATAGGGGAAGGACAGGACATCAACATATACACTGACTCAGCATATGCAGTGGGCGCAGTACATGTAGAACTGCCACAATGGCTAAGATCAGGTTTTTTGACAGCAACTAACAAACCTATAAAACATGAGACTGAAATGAGACAACTAGCAGAGGCCTTGATGCTTCCAAGAAAAGTGGCGGTGATAAAATGCAGAGGTCATGAGAAGGAGAACAGTCAAACTAAAAAGGGAAATGATGCGGCAGATACAGCCGCTAAAAAGGCAGCAGGATATGTACAGAACATGACAATGATATGCCCTGAGGAGGAAGACAAGACAGACAA
The DNA here is from genome assembly GCA_038496675.1 of Rachycentron canadum. Taxonomy (NCBI): domain Eukaryota; kingdom Metazoa; phylum Chordata; class Actinopteri; order Carangiformes; family Rachycentridae; genus Rachycentron; species Rachycentron canadum. The sequence goes on from CM076665.1 coordinate 197,746, forward strand.
AAGTGGAGAACTAAGTGAAATAAGAAGCGAACAAGACCAGGCCTCTCCACAGGAGAAAACACTGTGGGCAGCCAGGGGGTGTACTGTATCCACAGGGGTATGGAGAGGGCCAGATGGTAGAATCATACTACCTCCAAGTATAAGACAGACAGCCATAGCAGAGGCGCATGGAATAGGACATGTGGGAGTGACACAGATGATGAAAAATTTGGAACATTGGTGGCATCCATTTCTAAAAGATATGTGCAGAGAACATGTGAACACATGCAATGAATGTATGTTGTATAATACCAGACCGACTGTCAGACCACACCCAGGACGTTTCCCACTTGAGACAAAAACTGGGAGGGAAATTATCATTGATTACACTGACATGATAATCCCAGTGAAAGGGTTCAGATATCTGTTGGTATGTGTGGATGCGTATTCAGGGTGGCCAGAAGCACTTTCTACCAAAAAGGAAGACAGCAAAACCGTAGTAAAATTCCTGGTGAATCAGTACATACCAAGATATGGGTTCCCGGAGAGAATAAGATCAGACAATGGGACACATTTCAAGAACAAAGACCTCCAAATTGTTGAAAAAATGTTGGGGCTCCAACACAAATTCGGCACAGTGTATCACCCACAGTCTTAAGGGAAGGTAGAAAGGATGAATCAAACTTTAAAAAACAAATTGGGCAAAATCTGTGCACAGACAAAAATGAATTGGCTAGATGCATTACCATTAGCACTCATGAGTATAAGAAGCTCTGTTAATCAGAGCACAAAGTTCACTCCACATGAGCTCACAACAGGGAGACCATTCCCTGGACCACAGACTAAACTGACTGGACTGACGCAAGACTATCAATCACTGACTGCCAAACAGTATTTCCAAGCATTGCAAAGTCTCGTTGCAGAATTTGCAGAGCAGGTTGGTGAGAAGACAGGTGCCAACACCAGTACTCCGCCAGACGCCGAGTGGGTGCTGTTGAAGGTATTAAAAAGGAAGTGGATGGACCCAAGGTGGACCGGTCCATATCGAGTGACGGAACGAACATCACACGCAGTCCGGCTGGACGGCAAGGGAGACACCTGGTACCATTGGAGCCAATGTGCAGCGGCAGAGGCGCCAACCAGGTCATTGAGGGAAACGCACAGGGCTCTGTGTGAGGACGACGCTGGAAAGACCACCAATCACCTAGGGGCAGAATAATCCCCTGGTGGCAATAGGGTGAGGTAGTCTAACCAATACCCCTGAAGGGAGGGAGTGAAAGAGCGTTCCTCTCCACCAAGTGGCGTGCCAAGCCACCAACCAGGATCGTCAAGGGGAAAGAAGAACGTGAAGGAATGAAGACATCATTTATCAATATCCTCGTTCTGGGCTGGTTATTGGTGACAATGGTTTTTCTCTGGGCACTGATACATCTGTGTAGGACAGGGATAACCTCTATATAAACAAATTACTGATATATACAATAAGCTGATAATTGAGTGCGTACATTGTTATCTGAGTATGTGAATATGACTGTAAGAATGATTTTATGAAATCAAAAGGGGGAATTGTGGGTATAGTTCATATGAAGACACTGTTTTTCACTGTTTTTGTTAACTGCACATGCCTGCAAAACAGAGTAATAAAAGTCAGAACATTCGTACCATTCGTACCTGGTGCGAAGCAGGAGGATCCGACTTGACGAGAAGCAGAGACATTAGTGACAGAAAGGAGTATAGAATAACAAGAAGTGGGCTGGTACCAGGGAGAAAGAAACTACCTCATACTAGGAGAAAACATCCAGACAGACCCTAGGCATGTGATTTAGGTGATCATATAATCCTGACATATAGAAAGGAGAGCCAATCAGGAGTGGGGTCATGCCCTAGTTACACCTCCAAGAGGCGGACTTAACAAAGCACATTTAGGAAACAGACACTGGAATTCTTGTCAGATCGGATCGTTCTGAGCAGCAGTTTGTGTTGCACCGACTGATCTCCATTTCTGCAGAAATGTAATAAAAGAAACTTATACTTTATTCAACTTTGGCTCTTTGTCTCTGCATCCCCACATCAACAGACCCGGAGAGACGGTGTAATAGGGCCGGTCTCAACAAGAGCCACAGGTCATTCAGATATCTTCTTATATGTCTAAAATTCTGCAGGTCATACAAGTCTACAGGTCATACAGATATCATATTATGTATGTCTACAAGTCTGCAGGTCATACAGATATACAGGTTGACCGGTTCACGGGTGATAAAAGTCATACAGGTCTACAAGTCATACAAAGCTCCAGGTAGATAAGTTTACAGGTCATATATGACTACAGGTCATACAATTCATACATGTATACAGGTCATACACGTAAACCTGTCGACATGTTGAGCTGTATGACCTGTAGAACTGTAAACCTGTTGACCTGTAGATCTGTGTGAACTGTTGACCTGTATGACCTGCAGACCTTTTAGACTTGTATGACCTATTAACATGTGGACTTGTAGATCTGTATGACCTGTATGAACTGTAGACCTGGAAATCTCTCGACCTGTAGTCATATATGACCTTTATACCTGTATGACATGTTGACCTGTAGACCTGCATGACCTATATGAGCTGCTGAAGCAAAAGACATGTAGGACTTGTAAACCTAATGACCTGTAGACCTGTGAGACCTACAGACCTGTAGACTAAAATGATCTGCATGACTTGTAGTGATATGACCTTGCTTGTATGACCGTAGACCTGTAAACCTGTCGACTTGTAGACCAATATTAGCTGTAGACGTGTATGACCTGCACACCTTTTAGACTTGTATGACCTATTGACATGTTGACTTGTAGATCTGTATGACCTGTATACCTCAATGACCTCAATGACCTCAATGACTTGCAGACCTATGTGACCTATTTGATCTGTTAACCTGTCGATCTGTAGATCTGTAAAACCTGTATGACCTCGTAAACGTTCGACATGTAGATCTGTATGACGTGTATGACCTGTAGACCTGTAGACCTGTAGACTTGTAAACCTGTCGACCTGTTGATCTTTATGACCTGTAGACTTGTATGACCTGCAGACCTGTAGACCCAAATGATATGATTTCTGTAGACTTGCATAACCTGCAGACCTGTAGACTCATATGACCTGTATAACCAGTATACAGTATACCAGTATAGCCTGTATGACCAGTAGACCTATATGATCTGTAGACCTGTATGACCTGTTGACCTGTGTAACCTATATGACCTGTAGGACATCTGTAGATCTGCGTTGCCTGTAGACCTGTCTGACTTGTATGATGTTTAAACATGTCGACCTGGAGATATGTATGACCTGTAGACCTGTATGACTTGTATGTCCTGCAGACCAATATGACCTGTATGACCTGTTAACCTGTTGACCTGTAGATCTATATAACCTGTACAACTTGTAGACCTTTAAACCTTTCGACCTGCAGATCTGTATCAACTTTAGACCTATATGACCTGTACGACCTGTTGACCTGTATGACCTGTATGACCTGTATGATCTGTATGACCTGTATGACTTGTATGACCTGTAGACCTTTAAACCTGTCGACATTTAGATTTGTATGACTAGTACACCTGTATGACCTCTAGACCTGTAAACCTTTCAACCTGTAGATCTGTATGACCTTTAGACTTATATGACCCGTATTAACTGTAGACTTGTAAACCTGTCGACATGTATATATGTAGACCTGCATGACCTGCATGACCTTAGAACCTATATGACCTGTGACCTGTTAACCTGTTGAACTGTAGATTTGTATTACCTTGATGACCTGTAGACTTTTATGACCTTCATATTTGTATACATATATGATCTGTATGATGTGTTGACGTGTAAACCTGTCGACCTGTAGATCTGTATGACCTGTATGACCTGTATGACCTGTATGACCTGTATGACCTGTGGAGTTGTATAACCTGTAGGTCTATATGATATGATCTATCTTTAGACATGTATGACCTGCGTACCAGACTTGTGTATCTGTAGAATGTATTACCCATATATTATCTGTAGATGACCTGTAGACATGTATGACCTGTCGACATGTGTGTTATGTGTAGACATGTATGACTTGTAGTTGTATCTGACCTTTAGACCTGTATGACCTGTACACCTGCTTGATATATGTAGACCTGTATCACTTGTAGGAACTACAGACCTATATGACCTGTTTGACCTGTTAACCTGTCGACCTGTGGAGCTGTATGACCTGTATGACCTATATGATTTGATATTTCTGTAGACCTGTTTGACCTGTAGGCCTGTATGATATATGAAGACCTGTATGACTTGTAGACCTGCAAACCTATCAACCTGTAGATCTGTCTGACCTGTAGACCTGTATGACCTAAAAACATATATGCCCTGTATGACCATTAGACTTATCGACGTGTAGATCTGTATGACCTGTATGACCATTAGACTTGTCAACATGTAGATTTGTATGACCTGGAGACGTGTTTGTCTTGCAGACTTGTAGACATATATAATATGATATCTGTTTGACCTGTAGACCTGTAAACCTGTCAACCTGAAGATCTGTATGACCTGTCGACTTGTCGACCTGTAGCGATGTATGACCTTTAGACTTGTATGACCTGCAGACTTGTGGACATATATAATATGATATCTGTATGACCTGTAGACCTGTAAACCTGTCAACCTGAAGATCTGTATGACCTGTCGACTTGTCGACCTGTAGCGATGTATGACCTTTAGACTTGTATGACCTGCAGACTTGTAGACATATATAATATGATATCTGTAGACCTGTATGACCTGCAGACCTGTAGACTTACATAACTTGTATGAGATGTTGACCTGTAGATCTCTATGACATGTATGACCTGTAGACCTGTAAACTTGTCGACCTGTAGATTTTTATGACTTGAGGCTGATGTGACCTGTATGACCTGCAGACCTGTAGACATATCTGACCTGTATAACCTGTTGAACTGTATGACTTGTAGACCTGTAAGATCTGTAGACATGTATGATATCTGGAAACCTGTATGACCTGCAGACCTGTAGACATATACGACCTGTATAACCTGTCCATTAACTGTAAACATGCAAGAAATGTCGATCTGTTTGACTCGTAGACCTGTATGACCTGCAGACATGTAGACCAATGTGAACTGTAGACCTGTATGACCTGTATGACCTGCAGGATATCTGTAGACCTGTAGACCTCTACACCTGTCGACTACAGGTCGACATGACCTGCAGACCTATATGACCTATTGGAACTGTTAACTTGCCGATTGGTGGATCTGTATTATTGTATGACTTAGTTGTATGGCCTGTGGACCTGTAAACTTGTCAAACTGTAGATCTGTTTAACCTGTAGACCTGTATAACTGTGTGGCCTGTTGACCTGTATGACCTGTAGACCTGTAAACCTGTCGACCTGTATGACCTGTAGACCTGTATATTTGTAGACCATTATGACCTGTATACATGTATGACCTGTAGTCATCTATGACCTGTAGACCTGTATGATATCTATAGACTTGTATGACTTGTATCAACTGTCGTCCTATATCACCTGTAAACCTATCTACCTGTAGATTTGTATGACCTGTAGACCTGTATGACTTGTATCACCCGTGATACGGTCAATCTGTGGATCTGTATGACTTGTAGAACTGTATGAAATCTGAAGACATGACAAGATTACTTGTATGCAGATATGACCTGTAGACCTCTACGACCTGCAGATGCAAGTGACATGTATGACCTGTTAACCTGCCGACCCGTAGATCTGTATGGCCTGTTTGACCTGTAAACCTGTCGACCTGTAGATCTGTACGACCTGTAGACTTAAATGACCAGTATGACCTGAAGACTTATATGACTTATATGACCTGTTAACCTGTCGACTTGAAGATCAGTATGGCCTGTATGAACTGTAGACCTTTAAACCTGTCGACCTGTAGTCCTATATAACCTTTAGACCAGTGTGACGTGTAAACCTGTAGACCTATATGACTTGTATGACTTGTATGACTTGTATTAACCTGCAAACCTGTAGATCTGTATGACCTGTATGACCTGTATGACCTGTATGACCTGTATGACCTGTATGACCTGTTAACCTGTCGACCTGTAGACTTGTAAACTTATAACTGATATGATATCTGTATGATCTGTAGACCTGTATGACCTGCAGACTTGTAGACCTGTGAAATATGATATCTGAAGACCTATATGACCTATGAGGAACGTTGATCTGTATGACCTGTAGACCTGTAAACCTGTCGACCCGTAGATCTGTATAACTTGTAATCCTGTATGACCTGCACACCTGTATACCAATGTGAACTGTATAAACTGTGGATCTGTATGACCTGTAAATTTATATGACCTGTCTGATCTGTTGACCTTTATGACCTGTATGACCTGTAGACTTCTAAACCTTTTGACGTGTATATATTAATGAAATGTATACCTGTATGACCTGCAGACCTGTACACATATCTGACCTGTATAACCTGTTGAGCTGTATGATTTGTAGACCTGGAAGATCTGTAGACATGTATGATATCTGGAAACCTGTATGACCTGCAGACCTGTAGACATATACGACCTGTATAACCTGTAGACGTGCATGATCTGTAGACATGCAAGAAATGTAGACTTTTCTAAATTGTATGACTTGTAAACCTGTCGTTTTAGATCTACATGACAACCTGTAGACCTGCATGACATGTAGACCTGTATGACCTGTATGTCCTGCAGACCTATATGACCTGTATGACCTGTAAACCTGTAGATCACTATGACCTTTAGACCTATATGAGTTGTATGACTTGTGGACCTATATGACCTGCATACCTGTAGACGTATATAACTTGTACAACCCGTTTACCTCTATGACCTATAGACCGGTATGACTTGCATGACCTGTAAAGCTGTCGACCTATAAATGTGTCTGACCTGTAGACTTGTAAACCTGTCGACCTGTAAATCATTATGACCTTAAGACCTATATGACTTATCTGACCTGTATGACCTTTAGATCTGTATGACCTAACGTCTGTGATCTGTTAACCTGTCGACATGTAGATTTGTAAAACCTGTATGACCTCTTAAATTGTCGACCTGTAGATCTGCTGACGTGTATGACTTGTAGACCTGTAAACCTGTTGACCTGTGTGACCTGTATGACCTGTAGACTTGTAAAACTGTGGATGTGAAAATAAGTATGAAATGTAGACCTGTATGACCTGCAGACCTGTAGACATATCTGACGTGTATAACCTGTTGACCTGTATGACCTGTAGACCTGTATAATCTGTACATCTGTATGATATTTGGAGACCTGTATGACCTGCAGACCTGTAGACACATACGACCTGTATAACCTGTAGACCTGCATGATCTGTAGACATGCAAGAAATGTAGACCTTTCTGACTTGTATGACCTATAAACCTGTTTAGCCGCCTCATCAACCTGCAAGACTGCCTAAAAGACATCAAATCCTGGATGTCCTCTACCTTCCTTTGACTAAACTCAGACAAAACAGAGGTCATTGTGTTTGGACCTAAACATCTCAGGGACACCTTTTCTTTGCAGATTGCTTATCTAGATGGCATCACCCTGAACTCTAGTATGACCGCAAGGAACCTTGGAGTAATATTTGACCAAGATCTTTCATTCAGCTCACACATAAAACACGTGACTAGGACTGCCTTTTTTCACCTGCGCATCATAGCCAAAATTAGGAATATCCTCTCTCAGAGTGATGCTGACTATGCTAGTCCATGCATTTATCACCTCTAGGCTGGACTACTGTAACTCTCTGTTGTCAGGATGTCCGATAAACTCTCTAAAGAGTCTGCAGTTAGTCCAGAACGCTGCAGCGAGGATATCGACAGGAGTTAGTAGAGAACACATCTCTCCCACTTTAGCTTCCCTCCATTGGCTCCCTGTAGGATATCGAGTAGACTTCAAAATCCTTCTGCTGACTTATAAAGCTCTGAATGAAAAAGCTCCATCTTATTTGAAAGACCTCATAGTCTCTTATTATCCTTCCAGAGCACTTCGCTCCCAGAATGCAGGTCTGTTAGTGACTCCCAGTATCTTTAAAAACAGACTGGGAGGTAGAGCCTTCAGTTATCGGGCTCCCTAACTGTGGAACCAACTCTCTCCATGGGTCAGAGAGGCAGACACTCTTACTACATTTAAGACTAGGCTTAAAACCTTCCTCTACGACAGAGCTTTTAATTAGGGCCGGTTCAGGTAGCTCTGAACCATTTTTATAGCTATGCTGCTATAGGCTTAGACTGCTGGGGGACACATCAGGTTACATGGAGCTCTCTCCTCTCCTCTCCCACATTTTGAATTATCATTTTCATTATCTGCTGCACCTTGTAGTTTGGCCTTGGTGTCTCGCTCTCTCTCTCTCTATTTGTGTTTCCACAGATCCACCGAAGCTCCATCTCTCTCCACCAACCGCCCCCTGCATCACCCCCTTTCCCTTTTACCTCTGCTGGGTGAGGGATCCCTCCTCTGTTGCTCACCATGAGGTTTCTCTTTTTTTTCCCTGTTAAAAGGGTTTTTTGTTTTGAGTTTTTCCTCAGTCGATGTGAGGGTCTAAGGGCAGAGGATGTTGTTATGATGCTATGTAAAGCCCTTTGAGACAAACTGTTTGTAAAAATGGGCTATACAAATAAAATTGCCTTGCCTTGCCTTGCCAATGATAGACCATAGATTGTAGTGCCTGTAGAAGCATCTCCCAGACTTGATGCATACCTTGAAAGCTTCTCCCCCATTGACCTGTCAGACCTAACTTCTGCAATTACCTCTTCTAAAATGTCTACTTGATCCAGTCCCAACAAGACTGCTCAAGAATGTCTTCCCCTTAGTTAACACCTCTATACTGAGCCAGATCAATCTTTCCTTAGTCACAGGTTATGTGCCACAGGCATTTAAGGTGGCCGTTATTAATCCCTTACTTAAAAAGCCTTCTCTAGATCCAGGTGTGTTAGCAAATTATAGGCCTATATCCAACCTTCCCTATATCCCCAAGATCCTTGAGAAGGTGGTTTTAAGCAGCTACATGAGCACCTGCGCAGTAATGAACTGTTTGAAGCTTTCCAATCTGGATTCAGAGAACACCACAGCACTGAAACAGCACTGGTAAAAGTATCTAACGATCTTCTTATAGCTTCTGATAGAGATCTTGTCTCTATACTTGTAGTTCTGGACCTCAGTGCTGCATTTGACACCATTGACCACATCATTCTGCTGCAGAGACTAGACCACGAAATCGGGATTAAAGGCTCTGCCCTAAAATGGTTTAAATGGTACTCTAACTTCCTTCTACTAAACTCAGAAAAAACAGAAGTCATGGCATCACCCTGAACTCAAGTATGACCGCAAGGAACCTTGGAGTAATATTTGACCAAGACCTTTCATTCAGCTCACACATAAAACACATGACTTTTTTCACCTGCGCAGCATAGCCAAAATCAGGAATATCTCTCTCAGCCTGGCTTGTAAACCTGTCGACCTGTAGATCTGTATGACCTGTAGACTTATATGACCTGTATGACCTGCAGACTTATATGACTTGTATGACCTGTAAACCTGTCGACCTGTATATCTGTATGACCTTTATGAACTGTCAACCTGTCGACCTGTAGTCACATATGACCTTTAGACCTGTATGACGTGTAGACCTGTAGACCCATATGACTTGTATGACCTTCTTGACCTGTAGACCTGTTAACCTGTTGACTTGTAGATCTGTATGACCTGTAGACTTGTATGACCTGTATAACCTACAGACTTATATAACTTGTATGACCTGACAACCTGTCGACCTGTGGACATGCATGACCTGTATGACCTGCAGACGCAAAAGACGTCTATGACCTATAGGCTGATATGACCTGTATGACCTGTTGACCTGTAAATCTGTCGACGTGTATATATTCATGAGATGCAAACCTGTATGACTTGTAGACCTGTAAAATATGTAGACCTGTATCATATCTGGAGACGTGTATGACCTGCAGACCTGTAGACATATATGACCTGTATAACCTGTATACGTGCATGATCTGTAGACATGCAAGAAATGTAGACCTGTCTGACTTGTATGACCTGTAAACCTGTTGTCCTCTAGATCTGCATGACCTGTAGACTTGTTTGACCTGTTGACCTGTAGACTTGTAAACCTTTCAACCTGTGGATCTGTATGACATGTATGACCTGTTAACCTGTCGACCTATAGAACTGTATGACATGTATGACCTGTAGACCTATAAACCTGTCGACCTGTAGATCTGTATGACTTGTAGACCTGTATGACCTGCAGACCCGTAGATCTATGTGAACTGTAGACCTGTATGACCTATAGGATTTCTGTAGACCTTTAAACCAGTCGACCTGTAAATCAGTATGACCTGTAGAACTGTATGACCTGGAGATCTGTAGGTCTATATAACTTATGTGACCCGTTGACCTGTAGACATCTAAACCTGTTGACTTCTAGATCTGTATGACCTGTAGACATGTATGACTTTTAGACCTGTATACTCTGTAGACCTGTATGATATCTGGAGACCTGTATGACCTGCAGACCTGTAGACATATATGCCCTGTATAACCTGTCGACCATCATGATTTGTAGACATGCAAGAAATGTAGATCTGTCTGACTTGTATGACCTGTAAACCTGCCATCCTTTAGATCTGCATGACCTGTATACTTGTATGACCTGTTGACCTATTGACTTGTAAAACTGTGTGACCTGTTGACCTGTATGACTTGTATGACCTGCAGACCTTTTTGACTTGTATAACCTGTTAACCTGTCGACCTGTAGATCTGTGAAATCTGTATGACCTGTTAACCTGTCGACTTGTAGATCTGTATGACCTTTATAACCTGTAGACCTGTTAACATGTCGACTTGTAGATCTCTATGACCAGCAGACCTGTCGACTCATATGACCTGTATAACCTGTTGACCTGTATGACCTGAAGACCTGTATGATCTGTAGACCTGTATGACCTATGAACTTATATGAGCTGTAAACATGTATGACCTGTTGACCTCTATAACCTATATGACCTGTAGGACATCTGCAGATCTGTGTGGCCTGTCAGCCTGTCTGACTTGTATGACGTGTAAAGTGTCGACCTGTAGATATGTATGACCTGTAGACCTTTCAACCTTTCGACCTGTATATCTGTATCTACTTTAGACCAATATGATGTGTAGACCTGTTGACCTTTATTGTTAGAATAAATGTACATTTGTTATCCCATATTTACTCTTTCACATTTTTATACTCTTTGTACTTCATGCATAACCATATAAGTGTGTGAGTTATGTTCCAGAAAAACAAGGTGGACATACTACAGCTGGTGACTCTTCCAAGACATAGATTATCCCTGACAGACAGGAACTGCATTCCTGTTTCAGGGATGAAAACATCATAAAATTAAGTGCCTGATAAAAAATCGTTATGCTTGAGTGTATATCTTAGCGCGACCTGGGTGTGAGGTCAGGTCATGTCACATTCCAACAAGGTCATGTCATGTCACATGCGTGTAACTAGAGTCCACCCGAAGGAAATAAAAAGAGAGGGTAAGGCAGAGTGTGCTTCAGAGCGGTAGGAGATTGTAACTGAACACATCTCTCTTCCTCCTCATGAATAAAAAAACCTAATACTCTTGTCTTTCTTCCTTGTGTGTTGTTTCAAATGTCTTAGGTGGGTTGAACCTGACATTTATGACCTGTAGACTTGTAAACCTGTAAACCTGTCTACCTATAGATCTGTATTACCTGTCAACCTTTATGATCAGCAGAATTGTAGACTTTATTGAAATGAAATCTGTATGACTTGAATGACCTTTAGATCTGTAAACCTGTCGACCTGTAGATCTGAATGACCTTTAGACCTATATGACCTATCTGACCAGAATGACCTGTTGACCTACATGATCTGTAGACCTACTGTATGATATTTATAGATAAATATATTTGTAAATACAAGTCATTTGTAGACCCAAATGACTTGTATGACCTGTAGTCCTATATGACCTTTAGACCTTTATGACCTGTAGACCTGTATGACTTATATGACTTGTATGACCTGTAAACCTGTCGACCTGTAAATCTGTATGACCTGTAGACTTGTATGACCTAAATGACCTGTAGAGTTGTATTACTTGTATGACCTGTAAACCTGTCTACTTGTAGATCTGACTTGTATGACCTGTATGAACTGTAGACCTGTCGACCTGTCGTCATATCGTCATATCGTCATGTCATCATATATGACCTTTACACCTGTATGACATGTTGACCTGTAGACCAATGTGACTTGTATGACCTGTTGACCTGTAGACCTGTTAACCTGTTGACTTGTAGTCTGTATGACTTGTAGACCCGCATGACCTGTATGACCTGCAGACGCAAAAGACATGTATGACTTGTTAACCTGCCGACCTGTAGATCTGTATGGCCTGTATGACCTGTAACCCTGTCGACCTGTCGATCTGTATGACCTGCAGAATTGTAGACCAAAATGATATGATATCTCTAGACCTTTATGACCTAGAGACATGTAAACCTGTCGACATGTTGAGCTGTATGACCTGTAGACTTGTAAACCTGTCGATCTGTAGATCTGTGTGAACTGTTGACCTGTATGACCTATATGACCTGCAGTCCTTTTTGATATGTATGACCTGTGTGACCTGCAGACCTTTTTGACTTGTATGACCTGTTAACCTGTCGACTTGTAGATCTGTATGACCTGTATGACCTGTAGACCTGCATGACCTGTATGACCTGCAGACACAAAAAATATGTATGACTTATTAACCTGCTGACCTGTAGATCTGTATGGCCTGTATGACCTGTACACCTGTAACCCTGTCGAGCTGTAGATCTATATGACCTGCAGACCTGTAGACCAAAATGATATGATATCTGTAGACCTTTATGACCTGTAGACCTGTAAACCTGTCGACATGTTGAGCTGTATGACCTGTAGACCTTGTTGACTTGTATGACCTGTTAACCTGCCGACCTGTAGATATGTGTGACCTGTATGACCTGCAGACCTGTAGACTTGTATGATTTGATTTCTGTAGACCTGTGAGACCTGCAGACCTGTAGACCTATATGATCTGTATGACCTGACTTGTATTGCTTGTATGGCTTGTATGACCTGACTTGTATTGCTTGTATGGCTTGTATGACCTGTAGACCTGTAAAACTGTAAACCGAAGTTTGTTGAAGTTGTGTTTTAACTTCATTTTTGAGTGATTGGGACTTCTGGATGGTTAGAAAGTTTAGAAAGTCCTCTCATGGGCTGCTATACAGCCAAATATGTCAATCAACCACAGACCTGTACGTGGTGCTTGTTATGGAATAGAAAATCAATTTTTGGTTTGGTGATTTCCAAGAGATGTATATTTAATCTATCCGGGCGGTGTGGATCAGGTGAATTCCGGAATGCCGCTTCGACCACTTTCAGGCCTAGTTTCGTCGTAATATTAGTGTATCATTCATCTATTCACCTTGTTTAAAAAAAAAAAAAAGCATTTGTACTCACAAATTTTTGATCATATTTTTTAGTTTATTGACTAATCAAGTGTCTTTAACATAACGGGTCTGATTGCACCACTGGTCTGATGTAGCCGTCAATATACTCTAAGACTATGATCCACAGTCGCTGAAGACTGGCCTTCCCATACTTTAAAGGGCACAGTCCTTTATACCGACAGAGCCTGTCTAGTTCCAGTGATGTTATTTTTTGTGGTCTGAGGGGCTCTAAACTGGGAGAGACACTCCTAGTCCATTTGGCATGGATAGGCTCATCCTTAAATATACTACAAATTTTTGTACATTGAGGCAGTTCTGGGTCAAATTTGACCCAAATCTATTGAGATGGATTTTAGTGGGTCAAATCAAGGAAAATTGTTGTTCTAGGGAATCTTGAAATTGTAAAAATGTCTATGTGGATTCACCTGTGTGTATTTTTTTATGGGACAGTGGTGAAAGAGTTTGGGGGGGGACCTTGACACTGTCACAAGAACTGTCTGTGTTCCTATCACATTTGCCCTGGTCATGGAGGAACCTCCAAGCAATGAAATGGTTAAACATAGGAGTGGTCATATATGGTGTACATAAGAAACAGAGGTCAGATGGTGCTTTGACACAGAGACTTGTACCTGCACCTGCAATGTAAAAACATAATCTAAAAATAGACAAATTAGAACATATTAGAACTTAAATTAGAACCAAGATTAGAACCTAACCTAACTCTCTTCACCTCTTATGAGCTTGGTCAGGTGCTCCGGAAGAGGAAAGTCACAATGGTTGGCATAGTCAGACGGAACAAACCTGAGCTGCCACCCGTTCTGATTACAACAAGGGGGAGAGAGGTAATTTCTTCAAAGTTTGCTTTCACACATGACACCACTGTTGTGTCATATATAAGAAGAACAGGAATGTCTTATGAGCACATTACATAAGGCTGCAGAGATCAGCGCTCGGGAGGACAGAAAACCAGCCATCATCCTGGACTACAATACTAACAAAAGAGGAGTGGACAACCTTGAAAAAGTCACAGGCACATACAGCTGCAAGAGGAGAACCACCCACTTTGCAAGGTTCCACAAAATAATTGACATATAAAGCAAATGGAATGCAAATGGAATGAACTGGATCCAACCTGAAGACAAGCAAGAGGAGGTTCTTTTTGGAGGCGCTTGGAATGTTCCTTTTGATGCCATGTATGCAACCTGTGACACCACCTTCCCCACACAGCAGCCTCAGCAGCACCAGTGTGTGCAGTGCAGTAATCTGAGCCTTGCCCTGAACAAGTCACACAAGAAGCCATACACATACACGTCTGCAGGTTAGACAGGTTTACAAAAATCACATCTTACAGGTCTACAGGTCTGCAAGTCATACAGATCTACAGGCTTAAAGGTTCACAGATCTATAGTTCATACAGGTCGACAGGTTAAAAGGTCATACAAGTCATATATGTCTACTGGTCATACAGAGCTACAGGTCGACAGGTTTACAGATCTACAGGTCAACAGGTCATACAAGTCATAAAGGTGTATAGGTTGACCGGTTCACAGGTCACACAAGTCATACAGGTCTACAGGACTACTGGTCATACAAGTCATATGTGTCATACAAGTTATATAGGTCTACAGGTCTGCAGGTCATACAGTTATACAGATCATACAAATCGGTCGATAGGTTTACAGGTGTACAGGTCTACAGATATCCTACAGGTCATACAGGTCTACAGTTCACATAGGTATACAGGTCTGCAGGTCACACAGGTCTACAAGTCATACAGATCTACAGGTCCACAGGTTTACAGGTCCACAGGTCATACAGGTCAACAGGCCACACAGGTCATACAGATCTATAGGTCGACAGGTTTACAGGTCTACAGGTCGTACAAGTCATACAAGTCATACAGGTCATACAGTTCTACAAATATACAGGTTTACAGGTCATATATGCCACACAGGTCTGCAGATATCCTACAGGTAATATAGGTCATACAGGTCTACAATTCATACATGTTTACAGCTCATATAGGTCTACAGGACATACTGGTCAACAGTTTATACAGGTCATATAAGTCTACATGTCTGCAGGTCCCACAAGTCTACAGAATATCATATATCATACAAGTCTACAGGAATGCGGGTCATACAATTCTACAGTTAATAAAGATCTACAGGTTGACACGTGAACAGGTCATACAAGTCAGAAAGGTCTGCAGGTCATACAGGTTACACAGGTCAACAGGTCACACAGATCTACAGGCCAACAGGTTTACAGGTCTACAGGTCATACAGCTCAACATTACGAAAGGTTTACAAGTCTACAGGTCATAAAGGTCTACAGATTTCATATCATATAGGTCTACAGTTCTGCAGTTCATACAAGTCTTACAAATCTACAGGTCGAATGGTTCACAGGCCATACAAGTCATACCGGTCTACAGGTCATACAGATCTACAGGTTGACAGGTTTACAGGTCATATACGCCTACAGTTCATACAATTCATACAGGTCTACAGATATCATAAAGGTCTACAGGTCATATATTACTACAGGTCATACGTCATACATGTATACAGGTCATACAGGTCAACAGTTTATACAAGTCATATAATATACACATACACGTCTGCAGGTCAGACAGGTTTACAAAAATCATATCGTACAGGTCTACAGGTCTGCAAGTCATACTGATCTACAGGTTTAAAGGTCATACAGATCTACAGGTCGACAAGTGATATAAGTCTGCAGGTCATACAGGTTATACAAGTCTACAGGTCATACAGATCTACAGGTCGACAGGTTTACAGGTCTCCAGGTCATACAAGTTATATAGGTCTATAAGTTGGCTGGTTCACAGGTCAGACAAGTCATACAGGTCTACAGGACTATCGGTCATACAAGTCATACATGTCCTACTAGTCATATAGGTCTACAGGTCATACAGGTCTAAAGGTCTACAGGTCATACAAGTCATATGGGTCTACAGATATCATACATGTTCACAGGTCATACATGTCAACAGGTCATACAGATCAGAAAGGTCATACAGATCATCAGTCATACAGGTCTACAGTTCATACAAGTCAATGGGTTATACAGGTTATATAGGTCTGCAGGTCATATAAGTCTACAAGTCATACAGATCTAGAGGTCGACAGGTTTACAGGTTTACAGGTCTAGAGGTCTACAGGTCTACAGGTAAAGCAGGTCATACAGATCTACAGGTCAACAAGTTTAGAGGTCTACAGGTCAACAGGTCATACAACTTATATAGGTCTGCAGGTCATGCAGATCATACAAATCTACAGGTCGAAAGGTTTACCGGTCCACAGGCCATACAGCTAAGTAATACAGTAATACAGATCTACAGATCGACAGGTTAACAGTTCCAATAGTTCACATAGTTCACACATAGTCATAGAGGTCATAGAGGTCATAGAGGTCATACAGGTCTACAGGTCATACAGATCTACAGGTTGAGAGGTCATACAAGTCATACAAATCTATATGTCGACAAGTTTAGAGGTCAAAAGGTCATACAAGTTATATAGGTCTACAGGTCTGCAGGTCATACAGATCTACAGATCATACAGATCATACAGATCTACAGGTCTACAGGTTTAGATGTGTATAGGTCAACAGGTCATATAAGTTATATAGGTCTGCAGGTCATACCGTTCTACAGGTCATACAGATCTACAGGTCGACAGGTTTACAGGTCTACAGGTCTACAGATATCCTACAGGTCATACAGGTCATACAGGTCTACAGTTCACATAGGTCTACAGGTCTGCAGTTCATACAGCTCTACAAGTCATACAGATCTACAGGACAACAAGTTTACAGGTCTACAGGTCATACAGGTCAACAGGCCACAGAAGTCATATAGGTCCATAGGTCATACAGATCTACAGATATTATATTATATAGATCTACAAGTCTGCAGGTCATACATGTCTACAGCTCATATTGGTCTACAAGTCGACAGGTTTACAGGTCTACAGGTCATACAGGCCATACAGGCCTACAGGTCATATAAGTCTATAGGTCTGCAGGTCTCATAGGTCAACAGAAATCAAATCATAGAAGTCTGCAGGTCTGCGGGTCATACAGGTCTACAGGTCATACGGATCTAAAGGTCGACAGGTTTATAGGTCTACAGTTCACACAGGTCAAACAGATCTGCAGGTCGACAGGTTAACAGGTCATACAAGTTAAAAATGTCTTGTAGGTCATAAAGGTCATACAGGTCAACAGGTCACACAGATCTACAGGTCTACAGGTCATATAGGACTACAGGTCATAAAAGTCAGGTATACAGTTTATACAGATTTATAGGTTGACAGGTTTACAGGTCACACGAGTCATACAGATCTACATGTTATACATGTTGACAGCTCAGAAAATCTACAGGGCATACAGTCTACAGATTATACATATCTACAGGTCATACAGGTCAACAGGATATACAGGTCATATATGTCGAAAGGTCTGCTGGTCATAAAGGTCTACAGATATCATAGAGGTCTACGGATCATACAAGTCAGGTCAATACATTTTACAGGTCATACAAGTCTACATGTCATGCAGATCTACAGGTCGACAGGTTTACAAGTTTACAGGTCATACAGGTCTACAGATATCATATCATATAGGTCTACAGGTCTGCAGGTCATACATGTCTATAGGTCATATCTGTCTACAGGTTATACATGTCTACAGGTCATACAAGTCATATAGATCTACAGGTCGACAGGTTAACAGGTAATTCATGTCATATAAGTCTGCAGGTCATACAGGTCATATAAGACTACAGGTCATACAAGTCATACAGTCGACAGGTTTACATATCTACAGGTTATACAGTCATACATACAGTCTACATGTCATACATGTCAACAGGATATAAATGTCATATAGGTCTGCCTGTCTCCAGGTCAACAGGTTTACAAGTCTACAGGTCAACAGGTCATGCATGTCATATTGGTCTACTGTTCTGCAGGTAATACAAGTCTACAGGTCACACAGATCTACAGTATGACATGTTTACAGGTCATACAGGCCTACAGGTCATAAAAATCTACAGGACGACAGGTTTACTGGTGATACATTTCATACAGGTCTAAAGGTCATGCAGATCTACATGTCGACAGGATTACAGGTCATACAAGTCATACATATCCACAGGTCATACATGTTTACAGCTCATATATGTCTACAGGTCATACAAGTCTAGAGATCATACAAGTCTACAGGTCATATAGGTCAACATATTTCCAGTTCTGCAGGTCATACAAGTCTACAGGTATCATCCAAGTCTACAAGTCTACAAATATAAGTCTACAGGCCATATATACATACAGGGATACAAGTTATACAAGTCATACAGGTTTATAGATCATACAGGTTTATAGATATCCTACAGGTCACAGCTCATATATGTCTACAAGTCATACAGGTCATATAGCTCTATAGGTCTACAAGTCATACAAATCTACAGGTTGACAGGTTTACATGTCTACAGGTCATACAGGTCTACAGATATCATATCAAATATGTCTACAGGTCTGCTGGTCATATAGGTCTATAGGTCATACAACTCTACAGGTCGACAGCTTTACAGGTCTACAAGTCATACAGATGTCATATTATATATGTCTAAAAGTCTGCAGGTCATACAAGTCTATAGGTCGATAGATGGGTCTGCAAGTCATACAGATATCATATTATGTATGTCGATGCCGTAGCCCCTCTGAAAAAGAAGCTTATCAACCACAAGACAATAGCTCCCTGATACAGCCAGAACCTGCTCACCTTGAAGCAGAAGACCAGACAGCTGGAAAGGAAAACACATTCCAGCCAACGTGAAGAAGACCGTCAAGCCTGGAATGATAGTTTGTTAATATATTAAAAAAAAAACTTTGTAAAACCAGAAGCACGTACTATTCATCTTTAATAGAAAAGAATAAAAACAACCCCAGGTTCCTTTTCAGCACTGTAGCCAGGCTGACCAAGAACCATAGTGCTGTGGAGCCATGCATCCCTCCGACTCTCAGCAACAATGATTTCCTAACTTTTTTTACTGAAAAGATTGTAAATATTATAGCAATGATTGCCAATGATGGACCAGAGATTGTCGTGCCTATAAAAGCATCTCCCAGACTTGATGCATACCTTGAAAGCTTCTCCCCCATTGACCTGTCAGACTTAACTTCTGCTATTACCTCTTCTAAATCAGCCACATTTCTACTCGATCCAGTCCCAACAACACTGCTCAAGGATGTCTACCCTACCTTAGTTAACACCTCTATACTGAACCAGATCAATCTTTCCTTAGTCACAGGTTATGTGCCACAGGCATTTAAGGTGGCCGTTATTAATCCCTAACTTAAAAAGCCTTCTCTAGATCCAGGTGTGTTCGCAGATTATAGGCCTATATCCAACCTTCCCTATATCCCCAAGATCCTTGAGAAGGTGGTTCTAGAGCAGCTACATGAGCACCTGCACAGTATTGAACTATTTAAAGCTTTCCAATCTGGATTCAGAGAACACCATAGCACTGAAACAGCACTGGTAAAAGTCTCTAATGATCTTCTTATAGCTTTTGATAGAGATCTTGTCTATGTACTTGTACTTCTGGACCTCAGTGCTGCATTTCACACTATTGACCACAGCATTCTGCTGCAGAGACTAGATTGCAAAATTGGGATTACAGGCTCTGCCTTAAAATAGTTTGAATCATACTTATCTGAGAGGTTTCAGTTTGTTAATGTTAACAATATCCATTCAGAGTGCAGCAGAGTTACGTATGGTGTACCACAGGTTTCAGTTTTAGGGGCAGTTCTTTTTGTTCTTTACATGCTCCCATTATATCCGGAAACACTCGATCAACTTCCATTGCTACGCAGATGATACCGAGCTCTACTTATCAATAGAACCAGATGATAAAAGCCGCCTCATCAACCTGTAAGACTGCCTAAAGGACATCAAATACTGGATGTCCTCTAACTTCCTGCTACTAAACTCGGACAAAACAAAGGTCATTGTGTTTGGACCTAAACATCTCAGGGACACTTTTCTACACAGATTGCTAATCTAGATGGCATCACCCTGAACTCAAGTATGACTGCAAGGAACCTTGGAGTAATTGTTGACCAGGACCTTTCATTCAGCTCACACATAAAACACGTGACTAGGACTGCCTTTTTTCACCTGCGCAGCATAGCCAAGATTAGGAATATCCTCTTTCAGAGTGATGCTGAGAAACTAGTCCATGCATTTATCACCTCTAGGCTGGACTACTGTAACTCTCTGTTGTCAGGATGTCCGAAAAACTCTCTAAAGAGTCTGCAGTTAGTCCAGAACGCTGCAGCAAGGATATTGACAGGAGTTAGTAAAAGAGAACACATCTCTCCCACTTTAGCTTCCCTCCATTGGCTCCCTGTAGAATATCGAATAGACTTCAAAATCCTTCTGCTGACTTATAAAGCCCTTAATGACAAAGCTCCATCCTATTTGAAAGACCTCATAGTCTCTTATTATCCTTCCAGAGCACTTCGCTCCCAGAATGCAGGTCTGTTGGTGACTCCCAGTATCTTTAAAAACAGACTGGGAGGTAGAGCCTTCAGTTATCGGGCTCCTTTACTGTGGAACCAATTCTCTCCATGGGTCAGAGAGGCAGACACTCTCACTACATTTAAGACTAGGCTTAAGACCTTCCTCTACGACAGAGCTTTTAATTAGGGCCGGTTCAGGTAGCTCTGAACCATTTTTATAGCTATGCTGCTATAGGCTTAGACTGCTGGGGGACACATCAGGTTACATGGAGCTCTCTCCTCTCCTCTCCCACATTTTGAATTATCATTTTCATTATCTGCTGCACCTTGTAGTTTGGCCTTGGTGTCTCGCTCTCTCTCTCTCTATTTGTGTTTCCTCAGATCCACCGAAGCTTCATCTCTCTCTCCACCAACCGCCCCCTGCATCACCCCCTTCCCCTTTTTCCCCTGCTGTTAAACCGACCTGCCCTCCCCTCCCAGGAACCAGTCTACCACCCACTACTCCCATTAAGCTGCCCTGCTCTCCCTGCCTTCCCTCCCACCAGAAACTGCCTTCACACCATTTCCATGCTTGGCATATTCTGTGTTGTAATCTTGTCTGTATACAACATCTATTGCACATCTGCCCGTCCTGGGTGAGGGATCCCTCCTCTGTTGCTCACCATGAGGTTTCTCTTTTTTCCCTGTTAAAAGGGTTTTTTTTTTTTTTTAATTTTCCTCAGTCGATGTGAGGGTCCAAGGGCAGAGGATGTTGTTATGATGCTATGCAAAGCCCTTTGAGACAAACTGTTTGTAAAAATGGGCTATACAAATAAAATTGCCATGCCTTGCCTTGCCTTGCCTTGCCTTGCCTTGCCTTGCCTTGCCTTGCCTTGCCTTGCCTTGCCTTCCCTGTCCCTGCTGAAGAGAAGGACCCCCAGAGCATGATGCTGCCACCACCATGTTTGACAGTGGGGATGGTGTGTTCAGAGTGATGTGCAGTGTTAGTTTTCCACCACACATAGTGTTTTGCATTTAGGCCAAAAATTTTGGTCTCATCTGACCAGAGCACCTTCTTCCACATGTAAGTTGTGTCCCCCACATGGCTTCTGGCAAACTGAAACAGGACTTCTTATGGTTTTCTTTTAACAATGGCTTTCTTTTTGCCACTCTTCCATAAAGGCCAGATTTGTGCACTGCACGACCAATAGTTGTCCTGTGGGCAGATTCCTCTACCCGAGTTGTGGATCTCTGCAGTTTGTCCAGAGTGACCATGGGCCTCTTGGCTGCATCTCTGATCAGTGCTCTCCTTGTTCAGCCAGTAAGTTTAGGTGGACAGCCGTGTCTTGGTAGGTTTGCAGTTGTGCCATACTCTTTCCATTTCCAGATGATGGATTGAACAGTGCTCCGTAAGATGGTCAAAGCTTGGGAAATCTTTTTATAGCCTAACCCTGCTTTAAACTTCTCCACAACTTTATCCACATAACTTTACCAGTACTACTGGTAATGCAACAATATAGTGTGAACAAATGTTGTAAAAAACAATAATACCGTCCATGCCCAGTTTACACTCCCTTCGTTGAAGGATGAAACACGACCATTAGCAGATGTGTTTTGGCTGTGTGGTGATGATCATCAGGTGAAAGTGACCCTACCACAGAATTGGACAGGTATATGTGCACCAGTCATGTTGACAGGACAGATTAAGGTGATTAGTGGTGAACAGGCACAGAAGGGGGCCAGGGTTAGACGAGACACACAGAAGCTGTGGCAGTTAAATGCCAAAATATATGTAGCATGGAACCAAGAGCCTGTTGAGGAGGATTGGATAAAAACAGGACAAGGAGTAGGATGGATACCACTGGTTGGAACCATAATGAATGCACAGTACATAGCACAAAACAGTAGATGTCTTATTATTATTTATTTGTTATTTTATGAATTATTTGTGGTATAACCAACAGCGGTTTGTCAACTGGACAATTTCATCAGTATAAGGGATTAATTTGCAACTGCATGCTACAACTCAGATGGTTTTGTAGAATAGATTTGTGTTAGCTAGACTAATGGCAGAGGAACATGGTGTCTGTAGTTACTTCAGAGATGAGTGTTGTACAATCATACCTATGGTGACAGGAAAAGATGGCAATCTAACAAAACTGTTGGATAAGCTAAAGTCCTTAAGAGATGGCACAAACTGGAACACAAAAGCTCTCTCGCAGTTTTGGGAGAGGATAAGTAAGTTGTCCTGGAAAAGGATTCTGTAGGTAGCTGGAATACTTCTAGGGGGATTCTTGCTGATTGTGGCAGTCATCATGGGTTGCATACTTCCAATAACCTCAACAATGAAACAATGAAAGCATGTCACCTCTGAACTAAAAAAGCTAAACGACTAACATGAGAAGATATAGCCAATGAAGAGGAAAACCTAAATCACAAATGTCAGGTGAATACAATAAAGACTTGCTAAGTATACTACACACACTCCCATTTGGACCAATACCAATAACACAGTCAAAAACTCATGTGCAATATTCACATCAATCCATGCATTCAAAAGACCTTCCACTACCACCACACCCTCAAGAGGCTCATATAGAAACCATAAAACCCATATCATGGTCAACTAAAACTTACAATCTAGGACATGGCTTAGTGGCAGACTGTTCTAAAATAAAACTGAATTACAAGTATGAGCTAGTGTCTCCTGGAACACCCCAGCGCATACCCCTTTTCACACCTCTTTTCACTAATTGTTTTCATCTGAAATGGTCTCAGTATTTTATGGATCACACTTACTATTTAGTACACATATGTTTCTGCAGAGACATAGTCAGGAAGGACTGGAGCAGAGTTCAGAGAGTTATGAGCAACAGTTTAGATGTGCATGTGCATCATGGTATAGAATGGGCAGATATCAATACATGGTGATGGGAAGGAACGAGGAAGATTAGATAAGGGCCGTGAAGTCCAGATAATTAGAGAGGACACGCATCAGTGCAAAAAAGCATCGCCTAACTTCCCAACAACTTGCTGAAGAAAAACTCCAGTGGACACAAGAAAAGTGTCAGCTGATGAAAGAAAACGCAGAACTCATGCAAAAGAACTATGAGCTCACACGACAACTGACTGCATTGAGAGCCCGCAGGCCACCATCGCCACAGTCGCCTGACCTGCCACAGTCGCCTGACCTGCCACAGTCGCCTGACCTGCATGCCTACACACCAACATCCCCTGAGACCTAGCCTCCCAACTCCACCGATGCAAATAATCCATGAGCAGCATACACCACAAGCCATTAGCACCTATGCTGTGGTAAAAATTATTGACTTTTCTAACTTCACTCTACTATCAGAAGAGTCTTTTGGGACACTGATCCTATGAATACCCATTCCTTAACTGTACTCTGACTGTCCACCTGTTTTCTAAATCTATGTGTGTGCCAGACTTAGGATTGTAACTCTATATACTATGGTTTGTGAAACAAAATGAGAAGTGCTATGCATTCACAGTCTTTGGTGAAATTGTTTCTTTTCTTATTGCCTGTGGATCCCTGCTAATAGTAGCATGGTTACGAACCAAGGTGCAATATTTTGTGATTTTACAGTCACAAAATGTGGTCTAATTACTAAATTACTAATAAAGACTTGTGATGTGCTCAAAAAGACAAAAATGCAATGCCTAACGATGATTATGTGTGTGATGTTGTGTGAAAAGTAGTCAGCAGAAATGTGTTAAACTACTGTTTTAAAGTATTATTCCAAATATGTTAAACTACCATTTTAAAGTATTATTTCATGTCTTATGTAAACCTCACAAAAATGTATATGATTTGATGCATATATTGTGTTAGAAATAATCACACTCATTGCACTCTATTGATTTGATAGAAAGTGTGTTTATTGTGAATTATTATTTTTTTTTAAAATAGCCACAAGAGGAAACTAAGAAATAAGGGTGTAAAAATACAAGTATAACTTAGTAAAAAATAAGAATGAAAGACATGAATGTGATGGTGTAAAGTGAACAAATTACATTAAAAAAAAAAAAAAAAAAGACTGAACATTAAGGGACATGTGTGGACATGTAGAGAGGCTTTGGAAGTTTGGAAAGTAATCTAGAAGCCAAGCAGCTGTAGGTGCAAAGACAACTATAATGGTGTATTAAAGTCGATGTTAAAAGGGGCGGTGTGGAACCAGCAATCCCAAGAGAATAAAAGAAGAGGCACATGCCAGTGTGCCTCAGAGTTCTTCTGGTGTAACCTGTGTGCACTTTGAATTGCTCTCCTTTGATGCCGGCATTAAAGTTCTTTGTAGCCTTGTACTCTGACTCCTGATAATTTTTGAACACCAATAAAAGGTTTTTCTTGAACTAATTTGAACTTTGAAAGCTTCTAAAATTGTGGTCCAGTGATCTGGGATGTCAGTAGGCAAGGCAAGGCAAGTAAAGGCAGTTTTATTTGTATAGCCCATTTTTACAAGCAGTTTGTCTCAAAGGGCTTTACATAGCATCATAACAACATCCTCTGCCCTTAGACCCTCACATCGGCTGAGGAAAAACTCAAAACAAAACCCTTTTAACAGGGAAAAAAAGAGAAACCTCATGGTGAGCAACAGAGGAGGGATCCCTCACCCAGGACGGGCAGACGTGCAATAGATGTTGTATACAGACAAGAAAACAGGTAACAATACAGAATATGCACAGATGGAAATGGTGTCAGGAGTTACTGAAGGCAGTTTTTGGTGGGAGGGAAGGCAGGGAGAGTCAGGCAGCTTAATGGGGGTAATGGGTGGTCGACCGGTTCCTGGGAGCGAAGAGCAGGTCGGTTTAACAGCAGGGGTAAAAGGGGAAGGGAGTGATGCAGGGGGCGGTTGGTGGAGATAGATGGAGCTTCGGTGGATCTGTGGAAACACAAATAGAGAGAGAGCCAGACACCAAGGCCAAACAACAGGTGCAGTAGATAGTGAAAATGATAATTTAAAGTGTGGGAGAGGAGAGGAGAGGAGAGGGAAGAGCTCCATGTAACCTGATGTGTCCCCCAGCAGTCTAAGCCTATAGCAGCATAAAAATGGTTGAGAGCTACCTAAACCGGCCCTAACTAAACGCTCTGTCATAGAGGAAGGTTTTAAGCCTAGTCTTAAATGTAGTAAGAGTGTCTGCCTCTCTGACCCATGGAGAGAGTTGGTTCCATAGTAAAGGAGCCCGATAACTGAAGGCTCTACCTCCCAGTCTGTTTTTAAAGATACTGGGAGTCACTAACAGACCTGCATGCTGGGAGCGAAGTGCTCTGGAAGGATAATAAGGGACTATGAGGTCTTTCAAATAAGATGGAGCTTTGTCATTAAGGGCTTTATAAGTCAGCAGAAGGATTTTGAAGTCGACTCGATATCCTACAGGAAGCCAATGGAGAGAAGCTAAAGTGGGAGAGATGTGTTCTCTTTTACTAACTCCTGTCAATATCCTTGCTGCAGCGTTCTGGACTAACTGCAGACTCTTTAGAGAGTTTTTCAGACATCCTGACAACAGAGAGTTACAGTAGTCCAGTCTAGAGGTGATAAATGCATGTACTAGTTTCTCAGCATCACTCTGAGAGAGGATATTCCTAATTTTGGCTATGCTGCGCAGGTGAAAAAAGGCAGTCCTAGTCACATGTTTAATGTGTGAGCTGAATGAAAGGTCTTGGTCAAATATTACTCCAAGGTTCCTTGCGGTCATACTAGAGTTCAGGGTGATGCCATCTAGATAAGCAATCTGCAAAGAGAAGGTGTCCCTGAGATGTTTAGGTCCAAACACAATGACCTCTGTTTTATCTGAGTTTAGTTGAAGGAAGTTAGTGGACATCCAGGATTTGATGTCTTTTAGGCAGTCTTGCAGATTGGTGAGGCGGCTTTTATCATCTGGTTCCATCGATACGTAGAGCTGGGTGTCATCAGAACACCAGAACACCAGAACACAACAGACGTTTCCCACAATACCAGGATGGCTTGAAACATAGTCAGCTGTGGCAATTTTTGTCAGTCTCTTAGAGGCTTTTAACTATGTAGAAACTGTAAATCTTGTCCTAATGGCAAACATTGAGTGCTGTATATGTCTACTGTCAGACAATATGAGGGCAAATAAAATGGAGCTTTGGTCGTCAAGCCAGTTTGTGAGATACTAAGAGCAAAATGTCCAATCGATCAAGTGAAAGATTCAGACTCTCGACAGGACAACCAAGCATCAACAGACATTTGACTGAGACACGGGAATTTCTCAATGCAACACGGAAACATATTTCATGCTGAACTGCACAATAGGCTTGAAGTCGCGTATCCGTAGATGTTCTCACAAGATTGAAGAAGGGTTTCATTCTCACAGCAGAATGATGATTATCGCCTGAAGGTCTCTAACAAGTCCAGCAGAGAAGTCGTCACCAGTCCTGCGCCCGTGGTCTAACCACTTTGAGGAAACTAGGCCCTGGATCCAACAAGTATAGTCCTGAGTTTACTTGTCTTTTTAAGAAAGCTGTCCAGAGGCGGGGTTTGTTGTCAACCAGCCAATCAAGTACCTTGAGGTATTTTTAACACATAGAAGATTGCAGTTGTCAGGGTGCAGAAAGAGAGATGGATTTTAATATGAGATTATTCTGGTAACACCCTTGTTGAAGATGCATAGACTGGGGATTCTGGTCATTAAAATGGTCTGAATGGGGTGTTGATCATTGATACAGCCTGAGAGTCAGGTAGTGAAGATGGACAGTGTAACAGTTGGTATGTGGCCAGAAGGGAGGAATAATGCCATAGAAAATGCTTTTGTGACTGTATAGAACAAGAAATGATGACCAATGAAAAGAGAGTATCTTGCATAGTGACACATGTAAAAGTGATTGTAAACAGTCATGCACATGGGCTAGAGGAAATTCAGTGAAATGTTTGCTCACAATATAGTATAGATTAGATTGTCAGTGAAATTGTCAATGCTTTGTGTTTTATGTTTGCAAACACAAAAACTAAACTTTTTGGCTCTACATGTGGTACGAGTCACTGGTATGATTATTAGCACCCAGGGAGCAGAGGGATAAAGCCAGCTTTGATCTTACACCTCTAAAGATGGAATTATTGATCAGTGTTGATGGTAGCCATGGCATTGGCTTAATGGCAAAGCTGATGACACAACAGGACGGGTGGATGCAGCATTTGGCCAGAACAGTGGATACTTCCTCCTTCAACAACGCAGGGCAGGATGAAGAGATTCAGGATCCTGTGTGGTGAACAGCGGGTGCTGGGTGCCTTGCTTCTGGATGCAACTTACCTGGCAGTGGTGGGAAGTTGTATTTGTTGAGGATATCAAATCCATTTGCTGGCAGCTCTGAGGATGTGGCTGATGAGGTAGGAGGCAAGGCAAGGCAATTTTATTTGTAGAGCCCATTTTTACAGTTTGTCTCAAAGGGCTTTACATTCCATCATAACAATATCCTCTGCCCCTAAACCCTCACATCAACTGAGGAAAAACCCAAAACAAAAAACCCTTTTAACAGGGAAAAAAAGAGAACCCTCATGGTGAGCAACAGAGGAGGGATCCCTCACCCAGGACGGGCAGACGTGCAATAGATGTTGTATACAGACAAGAAAACAGGTAACAATACAGAATATGCACAGCATGGAAATGGTGTGCAGGAGTTAACAAAGGCAGTTTTTGGTGGGAGGGAAGGCAGGGAGAGTGGGGCAGCTTAATGGGAGTAATGGGTGGTAGACTGGTTCCTGGGAGGGAAGGGTAGGTCGGTTTAACAGCAGGGTAAAAGGGAAAGGGGGTGATGCAGGGGTTGAGAAGGTGAGGAAATGGGAGACAATGAGTCTGAATGAAAAACTGGCACATAATTATAGTTTGTATTATGAATTCTTTTCGACTCCCTCAGGCTGAGTATCTTTGACCTTACAGGTTCTGGTGATAATGGAATCACAAGAGGCACCCGCAAGTAGGATCCATCGCCACCACCCTCACAGGACTGTCAGACTGTCAGAGGTCTAAATCTGTGGTTGTACATCCTGTTGTGTATTAATGGGCAATAGCACCCAGTAAGTAGCACCCAGTAGTCCAATAGCGGACTGGTGGAAGATATACTTGTGCTGTAACTGTAACAAATGTGGGCTTAGCCTGTTGTGATGTGGGACTATGAACCTTTTTACTTGCTGTTACTTGGTCTCTGTTGTGTCATAATATTGCACTGGGGTTGTAAAAAGGCAAAAATAAGAAAGGCATAGACAAAAAGGGTTTAAAAAATAAATGAAAATGAATAGAACCCCCCCCAAAAATTTGGTCCTATTGTAGCAGTTTTCATTGTTTATAAGCAGGAATTCACTTATCTGGCTTTGTTTGATGGAAGCCCTGTTTAGTAAAGAGTAGAGTAGTAAATAAAGCTTTTCTCAGAGATTTTATATATATATATATATATATATATATATATATATATATATATATATATATATATAATTTATTTATATAATTCATAATTTAATTACGTTTTATTAAAAAAATATTCAGTAATTAAATATATATGAAATATATTTATTATTTAATCATTTTTAATGAATTAATTAAAATAACAATTAAGTACTAATTAATTTATTATGAACATATATTATATTATATAAATATATTTAATGCATTTTCGCCCCATCTTTAGCGATGAGCTATAACTCTTTCAGGTTGGAGGGTCTCCTTGCCATCACCCTGATCTTTAGCTCCCTCCACAGATTCTGAATGGGATTCAAGTCAGGACTAATGTTTTAATGTTTTTGTCCACTAACCATTTCTTCACCACTTTTGCTGTGTGTTTTGGGTCGTTGTCGTTGCGACTACTGGTTCCCAAGGCCAAGTTTCTCTGCAGACTGCTTGATGTTGTTGTTGAGAATCTTGATGTATTGCTCTTTTTTCATGGTGCCGTTTACTGTGAGTAGGTTCCCTTGGGTGAAAAACACCACCAAAGCATTAGGTTCCCACCACGTTTGACAGTAGGGATGGTGTTCTTAGGGTTGAAGACTTCTCCTTTTTTACGTCAAAAAAAGGATACATCATTGTGGCCAAACAACTCAATTTTTGTTTCATCTGACCATAAAATAGAAGACCAGAAGTCTTCTTCTTTGTTCAGATGAGCATTTGCAAAGGGTTAGGGTTAAGGTTAGGTCAAGCAGGCTCTTGTGTGCCTTATGTGGAGAAGTGGCATCCTCCTTGGTCTGCGTCCGTGGAACCTAGCAGTGTGCAGTGTCCGTTGGACTGTCTGCCTTGAGACGTTGCCACCAGCAGAGCCCAGATTCACCAGGATGGCCTTGGTGGTGATCCTTGGATTCTTTTTCACCTCTCTCACTATCCTCCTGGCCAGTACATGTGTCTTTTGGCTTCCAACCACATCCTCTGAGATTTTCCACAGTGCATAACGTCTTGTATTATAATTGATCAATAATACTTTGCACTGTAGCCACTGGAACTTGGAAACATTTAGATACGGCCTTATAGCCCTTTCCAGACTTGTGAGCAGCCACAATGCGCAGCCGCAGGTCCTTATGATGCTATGTAAAACCCTTCGAGACAAACTGTTTGTAAAAATGGGCTATACAAATAAAATTGCCTTGCCTTGCCTTGCCTTGCCTCAGTGAGCTCCTTTGTCTTAGCCATGGCTGTCCACAAACCAACTGCAGAGAGCTGCTGTTTTTCACCTGTTGATTAAAACAGTTGTTCGCAATGAATCAGGGTAATTAGGATGCTTTAGAACAGCTTGGACTATTTGGAATGGTATAGAACTTTGGATTTTCCCATAGACTATGACAGTTTGCAAAGGGTATGAATAATTTTGGACATGCCACTTTTTGTTCAAATGTAAATAAAAGCTGAGAAATAATTTTTTTCCACAATGATGCCTCTTGTACATTGTCTTATTATCTTCTGGGAGACGCCTGTGTCATTTCTAATAAAGAAAAAACTTGGTTTGTTGAGTAAAAATAAGTTTAAGTCAAAATTTGCCAGGGGTATGAATAAATTTGTGCTTGACTGTATATATATATATGTGTGTGTGTGTGTGTGTGTGTGTGTGTGTGTGTGTGTGTGTGTGTGTGTGTGTGTATAATTGTTGCATGGTTTATTATTAATCAGTTTCATAGGTAGCACTTAGAACCTGACACCATCCCTGACCTCTAACCACAACCAGACTGAGATGATGTGTCTCACTCACCACCTACCTTCTCCCTTTTCACTCATGCGTCCGTGCTCCTCTAACTTTACCTCAACTATGCACTTGGTCCAGACCCAGACTTGAGCCCTAACCTGGATCTTTCATCTGACCTTAATACTGACCTAGGTCCTGTCATCAACCACTACCCTGATTCTGACTTCAGCCCTCACCCTGACATCTCTTCTCTAACCCTTAACCATGTACTTTGACACTAACTGACACTCACCCCTACCTCAACTCTAATCCTAACCTTCACCCAAGACACTAGCTCTAACCCTAACCTCTACCCTGACTTTAACCTTACCCCTGACCCTAACCCTAACCTAACCTTAATCTCCTCCCTAACCCTAACCTTAACCTGGACCGGGACACTCACCCCAATAATCCCTATCTTGACCCTAAACCTAACCTTAACCACAGAAACTAACACCAACACAACCTTCCTTCCTGACCTTAACCTGACCCCTTATCCTCATTCTATACTTAACCCTAAACTGACTGACCCTAACTGACTCTTTTACTCATTTTGCCCCCCCACCCCTCCAACCTGCACCATTGGTGGGGGCCTCAGCAGCAAGCACAAGCAAAGAGCTCATGGTCCACTAAGACTCAGCCCTTAAGCGTCTGTAATGTGGCTCGTAATTGTTGCCATTTCGCAGTCTAAGACGTGATCCCAGCTAGAGCTTGCACCTCCTTCAAAGTCCTCCTTGGGAAATGGTGGAGGGCACCCAGTTGGCAGCGCCAGGATTTTTTCTGGTGGCCTGAGGGTTGCTATGGACTGTGCCATAACAAGGGATTGAGGCTCGTGTTCCAACCCACTGACTCACAAATGCCTGCGGCTAGAACACAAAACTCCTCACAAGAACAGAGCCCCCCTCACAAAAGTTAAATATCCATATGTGAGTAACTCGAGCAGAATCAAGATCATTGTCATCTTCTTTCCAAAACCGTTCCTTATTAATGATATATTTCTTGAGTTCAAGGGTGATCATCACAGTCACCAGTCCTCTGCCTTTGATAATTTGTGATGTCACAGGTGATGTGTACCACTACTACCATTCCACAGGACCCTTTATGGCCCTAAATCTAATTCCACATTCCCACAGAGGACACGTAGAAAGCTCTGGTGGTCCAAGGAAAGCCAGGGTTGTGGCTGAAGGCTCAGCAGCCAAGACCCTCGGGCCTCGACAGCTCTTTGTGGATGGGGGATGGCACCTCAAAACAAACCTAATTCGTGCCGTGGTGGTCCATCACAGATAGCAGTGAGGTTGATACTTTCGGTTCACAAAGCCATTTGTTGGTGGTCCTAAGCACTTTAGTACAAATCTCATGCTGAGGTCCTGAGACCACTGCACCATTGGTGGGATCTGGACTGGGATCTTGATAAAAGCAGCTTGACACATTGCATCATGCTGGAAGTCTTGTTGGCTACAAGACTCAGAGAGGCCGTGGCATTGAAACCGTGATTGGTATTAAGGGGATGAAAGCGTGCCAAGGAAACATCCCTCCACACCATCACACCACCACCTCCAGCCTGGACTGTGGACAGATAGCTAGACAGCCAGTTAACATTTAAAGATCCTCAAATAAACACAAAGGCTTGACTGTTCTTTGTATTCTCTACTTAAGATTCTTTATGATTTTTGATTGATTTTTCTAAAACTGAAACACATTCAGAAATAAAAGATATCAGTATACAAATATTAACACATCCATACAGGTGGAAAATATAATACACATTAAGACATAAATGCACCTTTTTACCTTTTTTAACTACTAACTTCTATACTTTTTACCATTTTAACTACTAAATTAATTACATTTCGAACTTATGTGTAAAGGCAGCCAATCATCATATAGTTATTGTTATTGTTGCCATAATGTTAATTATAATGTTTCATGTAATATTATAATGGATAACAGCAACATTATGATCATGACAGTAACATTATAAAGGTGACAGTAGCATTATATTGATGACAGTAACAGAAATATTATAATAACAGCAACATCATGATCATGAGACTAACATTATAATGTTATCAATAACAATAACT
Source organism: Rachycentron canadum (assembly GCA_038496675.1). Lineage (NCBI taxonomy): Eukaryota > Metazoa > Chordata > Actinopteri > Carangiformes > Rachycentridae > Rachycentron > Rachycentron canadum. The sequence goes on from CM076665.1 coordinate 231,123, forward strand.
ATATGATAATGACAGTGACATTATATTGGTGACAGTAACAGTAATATTATGATGACAACAGCAACATTATGATCATGACAGTAACAGTATAATGTTGACAGTAACATTATATTGGTGATAGTAACAGTAATAAAATAAATTGGTGACAATAACAATAACTATAAGATGATGACAGTGACATAATGGTGACAGTAACATCAAATTACGATGGTGACAGTAACATTATAATGGTAAGGGTAAAATTATGATGTGACAGTGAAAGCAACATTATGATTTTGACAGTGATAGAAACATTATGATGATTACATCAACATTATGATTGTCAGCACTCGTCTGGGTTGAGGTCATGTTTTTGTTTGTTGGCACTGTTTTTGTCTTCCTGTTTTATTTTGGTGTGCTTACCCTCTCCTCTCGTTCAGGCGTCTTGACTTCCTGCCCTCGTGTTTCCCCTCTGTGTTGCCCCTCCCTGATTGTGTGCACCTGTGTCTCATTGCCTCCCCCTCCCCTGTGTATTTAAGTCCAGTGCTTTGTGTTAGTCTTTGCCAGTTCGTCTTGTTCGTCTAAGTCAACAGTTCCAGCGTTTCTTAGTGAGTGTTCTGTCTAGCCGTTTTGATCCTGCCTGTTTTTTGACGTTGCTTTGCTTAGCCTTTCTGGTACCTTTGCCTACCTTTGACTTACCGGTATTTTGACCCCGGCCTGCCCGACTCTGTGTTTTGGATTTTGAATAAATATTTGCTTTTTTTGGAACTCCACTGAGTCGCGTATCTGAGTCCTTTGTCCCTGAGTCTTGTCAATGATGGTAACATTTACATTATGATGATGACAATAACAATCACATTATGATGATAACAGTAACATTATGATGGTGACAGTGACATTATAATGGTGACAGTAATTATTATGGTGAAAGTGACAGTACCAATATGATGGTGATATTAACAGTAACATTATAATTGTGACAGTACCATTATGATGGTGATATTAACAATAACATTGTGATGATGACAGTGAGATTCTGATGGTGACATTGACACTAACGTTATGATGGTGACAATAACATTATGATGGTGACAGTCAACTTATGATGGTGACATTAACAGTGAAATTATGATTGTGACAGTAATATTATGATGGTGACAGCAACAGTAACATTATGATTATGACAGTGACAATATGTCAGAGACAATGACAGTAATATGATGATGGTGAGAGTAAAATTATTATGCTTACAGGCAGGTTTTGGTTCATGCAAACAGACCTCTCTACAATCATCAGACGTCTGCTTCCCTTTCATCTTCTGTAGATTATCTGTATGTATATCCTTAATTTTGCCAGTATTGTTAATTGGATTTGTGAGGTTTATATTTTCACTGACTGTAAGAACAGTGTATTGATTTTGCATTTGTGCTTTGTTATGGTTTCACATCTTCATATGTTATTAAATCTGTGCACTACTATAATATGTCTCCAGAGTCGTGATGTATTGAAGATGTTGACACTCGCTGAGAGACAGTACAATGATTGTGACAGTAAAATTATGATGGTTACTGTGACATTATCATGTTGACAGTTAGGTAACATGATTATGATGTCATTAACATTTTGATGGTGAAAATTACATTATAACATTGACAATAAGACAAGGCAAGGCAAGGCAATTTTATTTGTATAGCCCATTTTTACAAACAGTTTGCCTCAAAGGGCTTCACATAGCATCATAACAACATCCTCTGCCCTTAGACCCTCACATCGACTGAGGAAAAACTCAAAACAAAAACCCTTTTAACAGGGAAAAAAAGAGAAACCTCATGGTGAGAAACAGAGGAGGGATCCCTCACCCAGGACGGGCAGACGTGCAATAGATGTTGTATACAGACAAGAAAACAGGTAACAATAAGAGTAATATTATGGAAGTGACAGTGAAAGTAAAAACTATGATGGTGACAGAGACGGTAACATGATTGTAGTGACAGTTACAGTAACTTTATGATCATCATATCATCAACAGTAACACAAACATTATGATGGTGACAGTTAAGTAACATTATTATGATGTCATTAACATTATAATGGTGACAGTAACATTGTGATGTGACAGTAACATTATGACGATGACCTAATGGTCACCAGTAATGTTATGGAGGTGACAGTGAAAGTAAAAATTATGATGAGGACAGAGGCAGTAACATTATTGTAGTGACAGTAACACAAACATTATGATGTTGACAATTAGGTAACATTATTATGGCGTAAGTAACGTTATGATGGTGAAAGTGACATTAGGATGAACACAATGATGTAATAGTAACAGTAACATTACGATTATGACAGTGACAATATGATGAGACATTGAGTTAAAAATATTATGCTTACAGTGAAGGTCACATTATGATGTTGACAGTAACAATATGTTGATCACAGTGAGAGTAACTTTATGATGATGACATTAACAGTAACACTTTGATGGTGACAGTAACATTTTGATGGTTACCGTTACAGTAACATGATGGTGACAGTTTCAGTGAAATTCTGATGGTGAGAGAAACTAACATTATGATGGTAACAGTGATAGTAACATTATGATGGTGACAGTAACATTATGATGGTGACAGTGACAGTAATATTATGGTGGTCACAGTAACATTATGATTGTGAAAGTGAATGTAACATGACGATGGTGACAACTACATCATGACGGTGACAGAAAGTCATATTATGATTGTGATAGTATCATTGTGATGGTGACAGTAAAATTATAATGGTGACACTGACAGTGACATTATGATGGTGACAGTAAATGTTGCATCATGATAGTGATGGTGGAAGTGACATGATGGTGACAGTGAAAACATTACACTAACAGTGACAATATCATGATCATGGTAACATTATGATGGTGAGAGTGATAACATTATGGTGACAGTGACAAGATCATGATCACAGTCACATTATGAGGGTGACAGTGGCTAACATTACATTAACAGTAACATAATTGTGACAGTAACATTGTGATGGCGATCTTAACAGTAACATTGATGATGACAGTGACATTTTGATGACGAAAGTAACATTGTGATGATAATAGTAATAGTAACATTATGATGGTGACAGTGACTTTATGATGGTGACAGTAACACTAACATTATGATAGTGACAGGTATATTAAAATTGTGACCTGACATTATGATGGTGAGAGTGATAGTAACATTATGATGATGACAGTGACAGTAACATTATGATGGTATCAGGGACAGTAATATTATGGTCACAGTAACATTATGATTGTGACAGTGAATGTAACATGACCATAGTGACTATGACATCACGACGGTGACAGAAACATGATGGTGACAGTGACAACATTATGGTGTCAGTGACAACATCATGATCACAGTAACATTATGATGGTGACAGTAACTTTTACATCATGATGGTGACAGTAACAGTAACGTGATGGTGACAGTGACATTGTGGTGATGACTAACAATATGACATGACAGTTTTAACATTCTTGTGGTGATAGTAACGTTATGATTAAGTTGATGTAAGTGACATTCTGATGGTGACATTGACACGAACATGACATGATGATAGTGACAATAACATTATGAGTGACATTAAACCTTTGGTGACATTAACAGTCAAATTATGATAGTGACAGTAATATCATAGTGACAATCAGTGACATTATGATGGTTACTGTGGCATTATGATGTTGACAGTTAAGTAATACTATTATGATGTCAGTAACATTTTAATGGTTAAAGTCACATTATGATGGTGAAAGTAACATTATGACGGTGACAATAACAGTAATAATATGATTTTGACAGTGACATTCTGATGTGACAGTTAACATTATGATGATGGCATTAACATTTTGATAGTGAAAGTTACATTATGATGGTGTGAGTAACATGACGGTGACAATAACAGTAATATTAGGGAGGTGACAGTGAAAGTAAAATCTATGATGCTGCACTTTGGCTGCACAGGATTTCCTGTCATAATAAAATGGAATTTCAGTCATTGTAGAATTGGGCAAGAACTGAAATTGTATAAGAAACACATCTCATAGAGGTGTTAAGGTGTGATGGAAGAAGAGGGTTTGAGTTTTTGTAGGTTCATTTCTCATATGTTGATTTATCTATTTTCACTTCAAGTTCTTTTTATTCCAAACCTTTCATTTGGTACATGGAAAAAGTGTCCCTTAAAGGCATTTAGAGGAAAGGTTGGAAAAAAAAAATTGTGTAGTCAGCAACTACCTGACCCACCTGATGGAGGTTGAGCAGAACCTGCACCACCTCTTGGCCAGCACAGGAAAATCTTCCTTAGGGTGAACAGAAAGATGGAAGAACAGATCTATGGACTGGCAGATGGGGGAGTTGAATGCTCACTCTGATGTGGCCCAAGCCTAACCACGACCTGACAGGTGAGAAATCATATCGGCTCTAAATGCAGCTTACATTGCACCAGAAAGACTCGACAGTTCTCATCGTCACCAGAGAAATGTTCAGGTTTGGACAAGTGCAGAACAGGAGCATAAAGTGGAGCAGGTACAGAACTAGAAGTCTGGGAACCCTCCACCATGCCTGGTGAAGAGGCGGCCAATCCAACCATCCCGACAAATGTTCAATCATTTGACTCATTTGTTGAGTTGTTGACATAGAACCTAACTGTCACAAACCTTGTCCTATCTGCGATCTGGGTTCCTGGCCAAATCCTCCTTCTGATGGTTTATGAGGCTGAAACCCCCCAGTCGTGTAGTTTCTCCAGGATCTCCTCGTCCGTGATGTAGGCTGGCAGCCCCAGGAAAGAGACCACCAGCTCGTCGTTGCTCAGTTCTTTACTTATTACTTGTAATGTAATGTAGTTGTAGATCAGATTTTAAAACCATCCGTCTGTTCTTCCACATGATGATTATTTCAAACTTTCTGTTTCCGATGTTTCTGTAGGCGATGAGGCCGCCATACAACTCCCTGATACACTTCATCGCCTCTTTAGTTGCTACATTCTCATCTCCATTTAGTCAATATGAATCATTAAATCCTTTTCATTAAATGATTTTCTGTTCCATGTTTGCTGCTTTTTCTTTATCTCTAACATTGTCTTTCAGTCCGTTTTCCTTTCTTATTGTTGTGGTCAGGTACGAAGTCCTGGTGTCCATGTTGTCAGTAAGAAAAAAACTAAATAAAACAAGACTATTCCCCAAAAGAATACAATACTGTTGGGGGAAATGTCTGAAAAATAACAAAGAAAAAAACAAAAACTACATCCTCACTCAGCATGAACAGCAAGAACCTAACAGCAAGAAAACTTAATCAAAACTCTCTCTCTTTCTCTCACCTTCCTGACTGTTTTAGCATCTACTGCATCGTCTGCGCATGTTCAGGGTGGTATGGTCGTAAGCAACAATGTATCTCACCAATACCACCTTTATACATCAGCACCATGATGAATAGAGCTGTATTTTCCAATGATCCTTTCAAAATTAATTTCTTTCCTCACTAACATCTTGTATACTAACTTAATGTGTACCTTAGAAAAAAAAAATCCCATCTATTTGAGAAACATACAGATCCCTAACTGTGCTGTCTCTCTTCCTATCACATTTACCCATCTCCCAGGCAAACCCAATCTAATCTTCTAAATAATATTCCCAACTGTCAATTCACTTTCACTCTCATCATCATATTCTATAACACTATCAACAATAGCCCTGTTAGCCCCGACACAAAAACTTTACCACAGCATCCCTCACTTCATTCAGCACCCACTCTGGGCAGATCAATAGCACCCAACACATAAATACATTTAGGCAACAATAAAGAATTCACTACCACAACCTTACCTTTTGACCTCAACCCTCTGAGTTTTCAAAAATGAAATCAACCTATTTAGGAGCATATTTACATATTTACTTAGGTTATCTCAGAAGCAATATTGCCTCAGCCTAACCTTGGGATGATGGACTGCGATTGCCATGAGGTGGGTTTAGGGTAGTTAATGATATGGTAACCATGATGGTGTGCTTTGTCCTATTTGGGAGTCTAAAGCTGAGTGACAAGTTAAATACCCTCAACCAGCTCCCCGGTTGTTGCAGCTTAAAAAAGTTCCCACAAAACCTATTTAGGAGCACATTTCAAATAATTTGGAGTTGAATCCAACAGGTTAGTAGCGAGATATTTTTTGGGTCAAGTCAGGTTTGCAAGTCATCAAAAGCAGCAGCAGAGTTTGATCATAGAATTATATCACATCATGATCGAGAATTCAAGATCAATTGAAACTGACAAAGGAATGGAGAAATGGTAGGATGGTTGATGTCAGAGAGAAAGAGAAGAGGCCTTATGATTGAAAATTGACAGTGATGGTGGAGATTGAAGGAGAAGAAAAAGTAACACTTAGGGAACTGATTAGAAAAGTCATAGTAGAGTGCGTTGAGATAATAGGGTGCAGATTCAAGACGCCGAAATCCTATGAGCTCATGATAAAGACTGAGAATGGAAAAGACAAACTGGATAGACTGAGAATCAAAAACAACAGAGTGATGGCCAGAGAGATCGAGGACAATGAAATGGTTGTGTCATTCACAAACCTGCCCACCTTCATTGAAGACGTTGAGATACTGAAGAAACTGAAAGAGAGCGCCATTCCGCCCAATTAAAAGACGCATGTGACTGGGAACGGACATCAACAGGACTGTGTTTTTAAAAGTCAAATTCACGGGGACAGTAAAGTCACTGCTTTACTCCACCAAATTTGAAACAGCTGCAGGACATGAACATTTCGTTGTGATTCATGACAAATTGTCAAAGAGTGTCCCACATTTAAATGTTTCAAATGAGGGACACAAGGACACTACACATGGGAGTGTGAAGAGAGTCCAACTTGGGCCCTGGAGGAACCTGGAGCCAGGTATGGAGGTCTAGAGGACGGGCCCCCTCTAGAAAGTTCTAGAAACTGTAATAAAGATATCTGAAGATAAAAATATCTGAAGAGGACAAACTGATGTGTGATGAGGATCTGACAATTGAGGAAAGTCTCCAGATCTGGACGGTCTCACTCAAGAATTTTACAAGACCTTTTCAGATACTGTGACTCCTTTATTGTTGTGAATTTTCAAATGTCTAAAAGAAAAGAAGATGATCCCTGTGGCCATAGATTCATATGGCCACAGGGATCATTACATTATTCTTTAAGAACAAAGGGAGCCCCCTTAGATTAGAAAATGACAGGCCTGTTTTGAACATAGATTACAAAATATTAACAAAGGTATTAGCAAATACAGAGAAAGAAGTCACAGTGAGTATACTGGCACCTATTCAGGTTTACAGTAACCCTGGGAGACAGATAACAAACACAATTTGTTCAGTTAGGGATATAGTGGAAAGGATAGGAACTGACAATGAATTAGCGATAGTTCAGAATTTAGATTTAATGAAGGGTTGACAGTGTTTAAGAACAGGCCATGTATAAATTTTGTTTTGGTGAAAATAGAATAAACTTGATCATGTTTCTATACAGCAATGCAAAGACTTGTACAAAGATATATGGAGTGCATGGAATATGGAATATCACAACCACTGGACAACGGGCCACGGAAGTTATTCAAGAAAAATGGCATCAGCTGCCAGGTTCTACCACTTCCCGATGTCGTAGAGAGACGGCCTAGGTGGACCCAAAAACATCTCACTACAAACCTCTTTCATTCATCTCCAAATGATCTGAAACATGCTCCTAAATAGGTTCTGTGGGAACTTTTTTCAGATCCAACTTGAGTTTCTGTGTGTACCTGCAAGGAACAGCACATATGTTAATTATTTAGAAAATCTTGATTTACAGCTCCTCTACACTAAATCAGTTCTTTTGTCAAACTAGGCCAAAGAAGTCAAAGAAGTCAGAAAACATGATTTAACTTGACTGTCTTTGTGTCCCTGAAAAGAACAGCAAATATATTAATTTTGAGTCTCAATTACTCAGAAAAGATTGATTTCCAGCTACTCTACACCTAAACAGTTCTTTAATCAAACAAGTCCAAAAAAGTCAATTTTTGCCTAAAAGCACTGGAAGTTTCCAGTTTCCAGCTAGAATATGAGAGAAAAGTTCTTGTGTGTACATGCAAAAAACACCATAAAAACACTACTCTACATCTTGTATATTATATTTTTAATCCCTTTGTCGGAACCTTTATAATTATTGCTTTTTACAACCCCAATGCCATATTATGACACCATCTCAGCTACCTTTCACTCGCTAGCATTTAGCAAAGCCCTTAAATGGACCAAGACTTGATATGGCCGCAGACTCACCGATTGAGCTTCTTAGAGACCTCCACACCTATCACAGACGTATGAAAATACTGGATCATTTTCACTACAATTCTGACTCGCCACATGTCCCCTTCACCAACAAATCAGCCTGGGAGCCTGTGTTTGAGTCCCTGTCCAGGCACTGATCCAAAGGGACAAGGAGTGTCTCTCCCAGTTCAGAGCCCCTCAGACCACTCAAAGTAACATCACTGGGACTCAGAGACAGGCTCTATCTGCACTTAGCAAAAGGCAGGATGTACTCATCAAGCCTGTGGATAAGTGAGGTCAGGTAGTACTACAGGACAGGTTCAATTACCTCCTGGAAGCAGAAAGACAACTGAACACCACCACCTACTATGTCCCCCTGCCCCCCTACAAACAGAATCACAACAAACCATTAGAAAAATAGTCAATAAACTATATGAGGATAAGTACATCACAGCCAAACTGATGACTTACCTCTTTGGTCCAGATACTCCACGTGGCAGACCTCCCTAAAATCCACAAACCCCCAGACTGGGCCCACTAAAGTACCTGCAGGGAGGTCCATCGTCAGCGACTGCAGAGTCTTACCGCATAGTATATTGACGCTAGATCAACTCCCTGGTGCAAACACACCCCAGTTATGTTAAAGACACGTATGAATTTGCCAATAAACTAAAAAATATGACAGTACCTACAAATGCTTTTCATTTTACAATAGGCATAGATTCATTCTACACTAATGTTGACACGAAAATAGGCCTGAAAGCGGTCGAAGCAGCATTCCGTAATTCACCTGATCCGCACCGCCTGGATAGTGTAACTGTGAAACTAACTAACAACTATCACACTAACCACAAATGATTTTCAATTCAATAACAAACACTACTCACAGGTCTATGGTTGTGCCATGGTGAGAAAATATTCTCCATCCTATGCCAACATTTATCTAGCGTACTGGGAATGCACAGCTTTTGAAAAATGCCACATGCTGCCTCTGTTATACCTCTGTTATCTTGAGGACATATTTGGCCTGTGGAGCGGCCCACGAGAGGACTTTCAATACTTTTTAACCGTCCTGAATCCCATCACTCAAAAATAGTAGAGTTAAAACACAATTTGCAACTAGAGGAGGTGGAATTTCTGGCCACGCACGTTTACTTCCATAATCACGCTGATCACACGAAACAGCTGGTCACTAAGGTCTCTAAGAGACAGACAGACACACTCTCCTCCATAAGAGCAGCTACCACCCCAGACACACATTCAAATCACAAGTAATCAGATTTCATAGAATATGTACTTGCCTGCAGGACGTAGATGAGGCCACCTCTGTCCTCTTCCAGGCGCTTCCTCAGGGCAATTAAGGCAGAGGTCAGGAACTCCTTCACCAACCAGGGAGAGTACAGAACTGATACTCACTGATAACTCAACCTTATCCCATTTGTAATTACATAGTCCCAGCAGCTCCACAGATTCAACTCTACTTTAAAGGCCAATTTCACCCAGGCACAACAGGCGTGTGACCCCTTAAAGGGGTTAAACATGTCAGATATCTTAGTACACACCCGTTTTACAGGGGGGGCAAGGGAACTTCCATCCTCTATAGACACTTCATCCAGGTTCAGCATAGAAAATTTTAAATATCGAGTCCTCGCCTGGACTAAAGAACAGGGAGAGATTCTGGATTCAGAAACTTCAAACCGTTGATACAACTATGTTTGTTGTTCCCCCTTCCCCCTTTCCCCTAACTGCATGCTCACATCATACATGGTTAAAGTCGAAAATTCCCTCATACAAACACTGAGAACTAATACAATATGACAGAAAACATTTTTACTTAAGTTCTGTTTCTACTTTCCAGAAACACATTTGTTCATTTTTGGTCGAAATTACTCAGATAACCTGAATTTACAGCCACTGCACTTAGTGTACAATAATAAATAAAATCTGTTCTTTCATCAAATCTGTTCTTTCATCAATATTTATTATTATTAGGTTATATTATTATCGCTTCCTATTATTTTTATCTTGAGTCACATTGGCCCAGGTAAGCTCTTTTTAAAGCTGGTGTACAGTAAAACTGCTTGAGTACAAGCAGTTACAAGAACCACTTCTATACAAACAGAGAAAAGTAACAGACTAGAACAGAATATGTTGTAGGCAAACATGTTAAAGCTAGTTAGTTAGTACTTGCTAAAAACATATATGTTCAGCTAAACATCTATACTTTCTGTATAGTGAACACTTTTTTAGCAAGATTTTAGCAAGCACAAACAGAAATAATAAAAACATGTGTGTGTATGTTCTAATAGTACATAATAATTCTATGTGTTTGTATTTAGGAAATTACTTATAGAGGGTTCCTTGAAAGGTAAAACAAGTACAGTTTTATATATAGTGCACATGATTCAAGTGAACAAAGTGACAAGACACTATAGTATAGTGTCAAGACAAGACATGAAAATGATGAAATAACAACTGAAAGCAGTGAATTGCCACAGAATTTCAGAGACTTTTCTTTGGAATATTTGTTAATTCTACCTAAAATTGCAAGTGCAGATTCTTCTTCCAATTTCAACCATACAGTTCAAGAGATGCAAAATGTGCATGAGTTGGGGCAGGATTACAATTTAGGTAGGTTCACATGAAAAATTAAATTAGATGGTGATATTGCTTGAATGTGTGATTGTGTGAGGGATTCAGATCTGTTCTCTGCCAATCACCAAGGACCACTCAGAACAACATGTTCAAGAGCTCACACATTCAAAAGTATGTTTAAATACATTGTGCCTAAAAACGTAACTTTGGGAACTGATGAAAATATGACACAAAGGATTGCTTACTACATTCATGTAAAACAAACAGTGAAAAGATTATTAGAATCTGATTTATGGAAGAAAGCTGTGTCAACAACGAAACAGACTCAGATAGTTTTGGTGACATAAGTGACAAACCTCCAACCTACCAGTACTTTATTGAATATCCAGGATGTCTGAAATTAATTATATATCAGGATGCTTTTGAAATTGTCAATCCCCTCGACTCTGCTAAAAAAAACCACAAAGTTCTTGCAGTCTTTCTTTTCATGGCAAATTTGCCTGCTTATCACATGTCTGATCACATGTCCCTTGTGTTATTGTGGAGAGAGAAGGACCTAAATCAGTTTGGATGTGCTATGGTTTTTTCAGAGATGTTGGTGGATTTAAAAGATTTGGAAGAGAATAGAATGCCTGTAGGTGTTGACACAGGGAAAGAGACACTATATTGTATTGCAGGTGATAATTTAGGTTTACACAGCATTGGTGGGTTTTCTGAAACTTAAGTTGTTTTCAGTACTTTTGCGGGTACTGTGAAATCACAGAAAGTGAGTTTGAGAGTGATGATCCAAATGTATGTGGTCCACAGCGCACAAATGAAAGTTATGATTCGGCGATGATCTACAAGCCAGCCTGGTCTCCCATCTTGTTTAGATCATGACATATCGAGGGTGTCTTATCCTATGATGTTGTATTTTACTTGACGATATGTTTTGAAAGTAAACACGGTTATTTCAATAGATGTGCCAGGCATTTGAAAAACTATTGCAACCTTTACAGTGACACGATTAATCAGGCAGCGAGAGAGTTCTCAGAAAGCAATATACATCACAACATCATACAAAAAGGGCATTTCCTTGTTTCAAAACAAATAATGAGTCTGTGGCATTTAGAGAACTACTCATTATTTTAATTATGTGAATTGTGTATTTTGTGATGAATATACATAAAGCTGACTATCACTCTGAACACCATCTGTACTCAGTGAGAAACCAAAAAAATGCACATGGATGGTTACTAAAAATATGAAAAAGCTGTGTAGTGTAAAAGCCCTCTGACTTTACATACTCAAAGTAGAGGTTCCTCTTTCCTGTTACAATTTATGTATAGTGTTACTTAACTGAATGAATGCTGAATGTCTGACTACTTCTTATATTTACTATTTCGAAAGCTGAAGTTGTTTTCCTTGATTCCAGATCTTGCCTGACCTTCCAGAGGTGTCAAACTATCCACATTGTTTACTTTGGTTTTCCATGGTTCCTGGGTATACCTTTCTTGGCTGGTAGTAGACGGATTGCAAGATTTTTGTCCCCATCTATCATTTCAACCCAAATACATGCAGTTTAGGTTCCCAGCTTTGAAAATCCAAAACCACTCTTTTTTGAAAGGCCTTAGATGTCACTTCCCTAAACATGCACATTCACTTACAGTACCTCTCTATTGACGGAAAGCATTTTAACTGACCTTGAACATTTAGTATATGTATATGCTAAAATTGTTTTGTGAGATGATTCAGGAACACAAACATTGGTTTTAATTAGGTTTTGGTGTTTGATTTCTCTTTTTTTGGAAACTCCTGCCCTTCTTCAAGCCCTAAAAACAACTTTAAAATAATAGTTGATAATAAATAAAAATAATTTAATGTAAAGTTTGTGGATGTGATGAAACTATTTTATCATTAATATAGTTGTCTGTTTTTCTTGTATTTCCCAAGGACCCAGAGAAGGGCACTAAAGTGGAGAAGAAAACCAAATCCCGTCTTCACATGAACTTTCAGATCATGAGTGGCAGGATGCCTGAATATGGACTAAACTCAGTAAGATTTGTGACAGATGATCATGTGCCCCACTCACATCAAGTTGCATAGGTCTTCAAGCTTAAGAAGTAAGTAAAACCTTCAGATGAAAAGGTTAGCTTGTATGCATTTACTGTCTCATGCATTTGCATCATTTGTGAATGCTTGTTTGAAAAAAATTGGTATGGATTCTATTCTTGCATTTAACCCTCATTGTCCTTTCATCTGTTTCTCTCTTTCAGGTGAAAAGAATTGACCACCAATCTTGTCGGATTTCCAAAAATGTTTAAAATGTATTTTTTATAATGTAATTTTGCAAATTATAGCATGTTTTTCTGTGAATTGGTTTACATTTTACTGTATTTTTTACAATATTATTCTGGCAGCCACAGCTGGCAGTTTTTTTCCATAAAGTTTTTACAATATATTAAGACCCTTTCAGCATCCATGCAGGTAAATCATAGGCTTAGCCAGTTACTTCTATATGCAGCATATGTTGTATTGTGATTCATGCATATACTCGTGCATATAAGTGATGTGAATCTTACACATCAAGTTGACAAGACTGTGGCACCAGTTCTGTGATGGCCCATTCTAGACCCAATGTTGATAATGAAAGTAGTGCCACATGACCAATCCTGAATATTGTTGAATATTGTATACACACACAAAGACAGTAGATGTAACATTAAATAACTATTGTGTTTCCCTGACAAAACAATTTCACCAATTTTCACCTTGCTCATCTGCTTCAAACAGTTAGGTATTTAAGGGAGCCATGGTCAGTTAGTGTGTCTGAAAGTGAGAGTTTTGCGAAAAGAACAAGGAACAATTAAAATCTGGTGATAATGTCAGTGAAGGAGAGAGCAGTGACCATGAAACTGATCCACCCTCCTCCTTCCATCCTGGTGAAAGCTACTGATAGTAGCTGTGAAAGACAGAGGTCCATGAGACTCAAAACCACATCTAGAACCGTGAAATGCACTGCTGCTCTCTCAAAAATAACACTTCATTCAGTGATCTTTATTTCCAAAAGGCAATCACTACATTTCATGTAATGGTTGCATGAGATAATGTGAGCAACGTCCAAGTACAGAGCATGAGCTGCTTATGTGTCTTAACACAGGTAGTTCCAAAGCAAAATGTCATGGTTAGCATCCTGTGAAGCACATGGTGGTATACAATCAACACCATATATATAATAATATAGTTTTGCAATATAGCATGCCTTTTTTTCCATTTCTTGGTTTTCTCTTAAGCTTTCACATGTTTGTGTTTCTTAGAAGCATTTTTAATACACATTTATTCCTTACTTTTGCTGCATATCACACAAAATCTGAGCTTTGCTTAGTGATGTGAACAGTAGAATCCAACAGATGCACATATACAATAGTGAGTACATTCAAATGAGATTGGAGAGTCGATGTGAACAAGAGAATGTGAGCCTCATACTGTCTCTGTACTACAGTCATTGACACAGGTTACATGTTTTTGGCATATGGCATGTCCCTCAATGGTACACGGTGAGTATGAAAATGTACTAGACATAAAATCTTGTTCACTCAAGCAGCCACCACTACAGCTGACAGTTGACACACAAGTGCCTTCAGAAGCAGTAAACTCTATATATAATTTCTGTAGGAATTGTTTTTTCTAACAATATGTGACTCACAAGAGCCCCTATTCTGTGCGTCATCAAGATGAGAACCTACCAATGAGGTATTAAGGCTTCTTGAGAAATATTGTTTGGGGGCAGGTTTACTTGATTGACAGAGCATATCAGTTGTCGTGATTGCCGCTTGCTTGAGCTCAACAGAGGCTATTTACGCTTTGATCAGTTGTAGATGAGGGGAAAACCCCAATCCTGCACCAGAAGGTCCCTTCAGGAACTTCCCAGTGAGGCTTACTTTTATGCGTTTGGCTGTGGATAAAAAAAGACAACAGCAGTATGCGTTCTCAAACCATCTGTTTGTTAGTGTCCCATACAGTATGGAACTGTTTCCTCTTGTATTATGGCTTATCTTCCATTCTGTTGTCATTCCTTTTCATGGAGCATAGGTGCAGGCATTGTCCCCTCATCCTCTCAAAGTGTGAATGCAGCACTTGTCAAACAATGTCAACAACAAACATTGACAACAAGCCCTGAGATAGTGTTTAAAGAGATCATGATTTAGGTAGCATTTATACTGTTGTAGTAAGACAACATCTTAGCTTGGGGACCATGCACAGACAACATGACATATTTTATTTCATTCACATTTCAATGCACATTTTAAGAACTGATTTTTAACAGGCAACATGAAAAACAGCATGTCAACATACACATAGTGGAAGTGTTACAGTTTATTCTAACTTTTCCCATATGACTATTCTATTGTCTTTCATGGCTGCTTTTGTTGAGTGGCTTTGTATGGTATCACAGCACCAAGGTTGAGGTCTATGTCCACATGTCAAACCTCATTTAAAATATTTCCAATTCATGTCATTAGTGTTAATTAAAAATGACCAGCAGTCGGTATCTTATTCCAATTTATAATGCTATAAACACTTTTTGCAAACAGTGCAAGCTAATTTGTCTTAGATGAACAGCCTCTCTTTCTATGGTCAGGCAGTTTTACAGATTTATTGCAAATTGGGTCCAGTTGTAGACATTAAGCTTAAGCCATCAAATCTATCTGTGATGATAAGGTACTCACCAAGTGATCAGGTGAACCAGCAACCATGCTGAAATTTCAAAGTCAGTCAGACATTAGAGCGGTGGTAATCTGCCATTCCATCAACACAAGGTCAGCTACATAAATAAATAGCCTGACCTCATTGTTAAGTTAGATTCCTATTAACTTCTAAATCTGACAGTGCCAGGTCAACAATCTCATTATCTCATTAACAAACTGTGCGCAAGTCAGAAAGGATTACCACACAATATACAAACTGAACACAAAAGTATGAGCACCAATACCAATGTGTGAGTTAATGCACAACATAAGTGCCATCCACAAGTGGGTCTACATTCCCACCAACAACACATTGATATCCTTGCTGGTTAACACTGACACAGCTTTGTGACGAGTCACCTATCAGTTTCAAAATGGAAGTGAGTCAGTGAAACCCACATCATTCTCTAGAAACTTACATAAAAAAAAAACCACTGGTCCAGATGTATTATCATTATTCATCTCTGGACTCTGATGTTTCCTCCTCTGGGCCTACATCCCACACTCTGAGTTAGTCCTGTTTACTTTGGCATCAATCTCCTGTCAATTTGCTCATCAGACATCCTGATGCACCTGCCTACCTATTTCCTGTGCCCAGTAACCTAAGCTTCCATGCCCACTCTCACACTTGTTTGCATTTTCTGGTTAAACCTACTATTTACACGAACCTCTGGTTACAGTGTATGCTCATGTCTTTGTGTGTTCTACATATGTGTAACGTGGTGCAACCTACAAGATGGGCATACGTCAATTTAAGCCCTGTATGTTTACATTCAGTATAGAGCAGGTGTAAATTGTAAATTGAGATTAGCATCCATGGTCTTGTTTAGAGAATAAATAATAAATAAGTGCATCTTTGATGCAAAGATGAGAAAAGGCTATCTACTCCTGTGTGAATACCCGACTACCTATATGTCCTATATGTCTGTAAGCCTGATTTTGTTTTAAAGTTCCTTCACTGCACCTGTCTGCCTATGTGACTGTGCTGCTTCCTCCACCCTGTGACAGTATACAACCAAACACTTCTGTCTGTCATATGTAGACGTGTTTCTACGTGTTCATCACCATGTACAGTCAATTGATTTACGTAGAATTTTGTGGTGGTCTCTCAACTGCTCAAAGCGCTTTTCAATATACATCTCATTAACACATACATCACAACGTCAGTATCTTTCTTATTGACACTTTAAAACGTTCACGAGTGTAGCAGGGGATTACCCTAACTTTCTAATTACCTACAGGCTGGATATGCCCTGTGAAATCAATGTCCTTGACAATGACCCTACAGAGCAGGTTCTTGCAAGTATAGATCACAATTTCTGTACATCAGACTTATCAAGAACAGTGGATACTGTGAACATTACAAGACAAAGCACAAAGGGACAGGTATTACCCCTGCTTAAGCACACACAGGAATAAGGGAGACCTAAGGCACTAATGGTATTTAAAACCTCTTTTTGTAGGAGTTGACGCTGTCTATGGGCCCATTTAAAAATGCAGCTCTTTTGGTTGAAGTGTTTCCTCATTATCATTCTCTTTGGTCTGCTCAGGAATAAACCCATTCTGTGGCTTACAAGCTTCCATAAACAGTGGGAAATCAGACAAGCTAGTGTTGCACTCCTTGTCTTCATTTTCATTCTCCCTTTTCCCTTCATCTGCAGAATGTGCACTGCAGTCGAAAGTGGGTGTGCTGTAGCCATACGCCTCACTATGAGGCCGACGAGTCTCATCTGGGATGTTCTTCTTCAGGTCTCGATTCCTGTTACGCTTGGCCAATTTGGTGACGGAGCCTAGGCGGTTGAAAATGTTGTCCTCAGATGTGGTTTGGTGGTTTGAGCGCCGGTCACACTGCTCAGCCCCTCGCAACCTGAGGTTGTTCAGCTTCATGTCAATGCTCTCCTGGGAAGAAGTCTTATAGCTGTTGGTTTCCAGGCTGTTGAAGATGGCACGGCGCTCTGGAGAAAGCATGTCCAGTGACACAGCACGTTGGTCCATGCCCAGCTGCCGTCTCTCCATACTTCGGATGGTGGCAGCTCGCTGCAGCTTATCATGGACCTCAACACTCATACGCCGCCGTGTCTCCCGGAATTCTGCTCGTACATTTGCTTTCCACTCTGCTGCGTGAGCCTTGATCTCTCCAACCTAAGCCAGAGACAGTGATTACAAATCAGTGAGTTAGTTATCAATGTGGGCATTCTTTGCTAAAAAGATAATGCTGCAGCACAATGATATGAAGATTTTTTATCAACCTTCACAAGCAACATAAATTTCACGTGACAAAAATTTTATCTCATCCCAATTAGATCTGTTACACATGTCAACGGTTCACATCCAAGAGCTGAAGGCTGGAAAAGAAAATACATTTCTGAAAAAAAATTATTTTATTTTTGAACACTTTCCTCCAAGCTTGACTTGGCTTACAAAGCCAATAAATAAATCTAAAAAGTAAAGCTAACTGTTTACAGCTCATAATCTCACTGTTTGCAACAAGATACCAATCAGACATCGCTTTGTTGTAGATGACGTATGCTGAAGAAGCTCCACGCCTGTACAACTAAAAAGCTTAAATCCTAGACTGTATTAGATATAGTGGCTACCAGAATGATAAAGTCAACCACAACACCATGAACAAATAACAAAGTATGACAGAGAATGAGTCAAAATTTTGAATGGAAATGCAAATTATTTTAATAATTTTTGAAGCAGAATGTGGATTTGTTTGTTCACAGTTATGATCATCATATCATTGATTTGCTTTTGGTTTAGATGAACCATTTTGCATTACAAGACCAACCATAACAGAAACCATGTAGTTTACCAGCTACACAATTATCTCCATTAACAGTTGGTGTATCTGGACACACTGTCCAAATGATTACACCCAATCATGCATTTATGCCTGGTATCAATCAGCATTGTTATGAGCTGTATTCAGCCTGTGTTGTTAATGTGTAACTTAGGTAGGCAAGGCTGACACAGCAAGGTGGAGGTCATGTGACAGATTCAAGAGTCAACTAAAGGCTATATGGGCAAAATAGGTCAACATTACTCATACAGTAAGAGAGCAAGTGCTGGTCCCCTCCCACTGAGAAATGTGTGGCTGATGACTGTCACTGATAGAGTAACAGTAATAACAGGTTTATAATTTTTTCATTAATTAAAAAAGCAATCAATAAATGATGTAATAATTATATCATTACAGTTACTGCTTGTAGCCCTTATTCGTGCTGCCCCTGTGAGGAGTCTCAGTATTATCAGCATCAATCATTCCTCATGAGAGCATACCTCTTCTTTGGTCTTTTTGGACAGCACCCTCAGCCAGTCACCAATCATGTTCAGCACAGCAGCAAAGTAGGCTAGCCCACCCAGGATCCAGAACCACACTAGTGGTCTGTACCACTTCCGATACTCGATCCTCCGGTCACCCCCTGATAAGAAAACAGGACAGGAATGAATAAAAAAGAGTACACTATGATCACTCTGCTGCTACCAGAATGTATGAACTTGAAAACCCTCATCACCATCTCCATTGATTATCTGTAAAGGTGAAGAAACTGACCATTTTAAATAAAGCAAAATCACAGACTGCTTAACATTGACTGAAGGAGACCTTTATTCTTCAGAGAAATATCATTAGTTTGACTGACCGTGAGGACGTCAGGCCTGAGTTAGTTATAAGCTCTGAAACTGGACTGAACTCAGTGTAGAAAGTGATTTAGAAAACAGAAGTTTTGGAGCCAAATACACAGATAAAAAGTGTCTTTACTTTCTTCCTCATCAGGCTTTACTGAGTTATTTTTTTCTTTAAGATGAGTTTTTGTTTCACTTATGGTAGGATGACATTGTCAATACTTGATTGACAGTGATTACTACATATTTTTGCCCATGGAGAATGATTTACCTTTACCACATCACACATCCCCCAGCAGAGAACTAGACTTTTTATATTTCTTATATTGTTTATTTTTTTAATCATCATTAAAACTGTAAGACCTTAATGTTGTCCAAGTGAATAATACAACTTGTTGTGTTGTGACATGTATTTGTTAATGTTTAATAAATTGTAAGAAACAAAAGAAATCACTCTTGTCCATTAATTAACAATTCCATTAATTTAACTCGTAATGACAAACTCTCACCTGCCACATAGTCACCTATTCCAACTGTTGTAAGAGTAATAACCACAAAATATGTTGACTCCAGTGCCGTCCAGCCCTCAATGTGTTTGAAGATCACAGCTGGGATAGTGACAAACAGGATGCAGCCAGCCAGGATGAAAAGCAGGGTGGAGGCCACACGGATTTTAGTCTGACTGATCTGGTTGTGTTTATTCTGTGAGATAAAGTTACACACAAAAACACACTGTATTAAGCACGAACACCTAACACCTCAGAATTCTCATAGTGTTTGGAACTTGGATGCTGGTCTGACACTGACTCCATAATCACGCTGATGAGTGTGAGCACTGATTATAACACGAAGACAATTACTATGTTCACTAGGAACAGCTGGTATATATGGGCTAACAAGGCTAAGCCCTCCCTTATCTTTTTCTAAAAGATGAGAATGTTGTAAAAGAAAACACATTGTTTTCTTATTTTGGTGGAAACTAGAGCAGAAACAGCATTAAATAGTCACAAAAAAAACACAGGACGTATTTGAATGGGTTAATTTGTAAAGTCCAAACACAGTGGCATGAACTTCCATTGGTTGAGTGTCAAGTGTGGTGGCATGCCCCCTGGACTAACTGATAATTGGGGCTGGTCACTGACTGTTGACCAATGACAGCCTACAGCCAGCTGCTTCTTTAGCTCCTGCTGGAGTGGAGAGGGAGAGGAGAGCGACTGCGGTGATGACAGTTGTTTTCATGAACAAAGTGGATTTTTTGCTTTTTTTTTCTATTTTCGTTGATGTCTTTGGAGGAAAAATTGTGTGAAGTGAAGAGACTGTGGACACATCATCCAAACAAGTTCAAATAACAAAAAGCCAAATGACAGAATTGTAAGTTTTCAGCAACTTGGTTACAATGTAAGCAAGTATCGCTAGTAGTGGACATAAAGCGACTCATCAGACACATAGCTGGTGTGAAGATGTTTTCCTGCAACAGATCAGCAGTAGCAGCTGCAACGCATACACCACACACTGGAGTGCTCTGATGTGTGGTGAATTCACAGTGTGTCTCCATTGCAAGAATTCACTTTTCTGCTTCCCGTGCTTGCTTTTTGGTGGAGACATGACTTGGACCCAAAAAGGAATTGTGGACTTGAGGCATTTATCTGAAATCTTTCAATGTTGGGAAAACTTAATATTTTGTTGTACAACACTGTTGCTGCTCTAATTTGATATTTCTGATGTGCTGCTCTTCCTGGTCAAGCATCAACTATTAATGAGTACAATGCATTTGTAGCAAACATATCGCCACCATCCGTCACTGTGTGAACTTCAGCCACATTATTTCAGTTTGTCTGATAGAGTGTGCTTCAGTTTGAATCATTACAGCTGCACTCACTGGATAGCTGACCTAAAGCTTCAGGAAGTGACTAGATGATTCTTTTAGGCTTCAAGTTTATTTTTTCCTGACTCAGACTCTCTACTCACAACTTACAATAGAATTGTTTGCCTATGGAGAGAACCAACCGTCCAACCTTTGGTGTTAAAAGAAACATAACACATTCCCACCTCATTGAAAGTTCAATAACATTCAACTTCTGAGCTTTCTGCACAGTACTAACACTCAACTTATTCTGATGAATTAATTGCTAAACCAAAAACAGTTTACTGGACAGTTTAATAAACCCTGGCAATTGCAAATGTGACTTTGAAACCCCAATAGCGACCCAGACCAGATGATGGCATGGATTAATCTATAACCTCACCTTTCTTGGTGACTTGGAGGTCTGAGGAAGAAGCTGTGAAGGTGAACATACTTGTGGCTGTTTTGAGAAAGTCAGTCTGAACAAGAACCAACTCACCACATTCCTGCACATCATCAGGAAAACCAACAACCAAGAGCCATTACTGCCAAATTTCTCTGCTTATAAGGCATGCTAAAGAGCCAACACTCAAGTGCAATAGATATTTGCTAGTCTTACAGGATTATGTTGTTTACTAATGATAGTAGCTTAGACACAGCGCCAGTTCAGGGAGATCAGGGAGAGCAAGAGAAAGCTATATGAACTCTGCCTAGAAATACCATAAGCCTTCAGACATTTGAAGAGGGTGCCCAGTGTGTCTCACTATGTTAAATATTACTGAGTGGCTTGTCCTCATTTTAAACCAATTGACCACCAAGTTATACAGAACAGTGTGACTCACCCGGAACATCTTCTCCACCTTGGCAATGCTTTTGACAAATATGGTACCTAGCTGGTCCCCTACACCTGCCAAGAGGAATCCAAACAGTGGGATGCCAAATATTGCATAAAGAATGCAAAAAATCTTCCCTCCCTCAGTGCTTGGTGCAATGTTACCATAACCTGGAGAGGAAGAGGAGAAAAAAGGGTAAACAAAGCACTGATTGGATTTACTTCCACACTGTACAACAGGCATATCAGGCATTTATCTGATCCACAAAATGAGGACTCGCACACAGAATAATGGAGTGTCAGCTAGGATCAGTCCAGTATTAGCTAGTTTCAGTCTAGCATCAGTATGTTTCAGTCTAGTATTACTGGTTTCAATCAGGCTTGTTTTGTCTAGTGTCAACTAAACTATGATACTGTCTAACAACATCACCAAATACATCAGTCAAAGCCAAAGACTGAGCTGTGATTTCAGCTGCATTTACAGTACAATGTCCACTCTTTCATATCTATAATAGTCAGCTGAATGAAAAGCAAAGAGACCTGCAGAAGGCCAAGTTTATCCAAGACTATATTTGGTCAGGACTCTCAAAAACAGATTCTGGTTAAATGAAGACGACTAGGGAGAATACTAGTCATCAAACTGCAAAGACTTAATTGATATAACTAATAACAGTAATAGATTCTATTTTTATTTTATGTGATTGCTCATGCTTACATTACATACTGAAATAATTCAAGAGAAGAGACAATTGCAATCATGTCATCAAAAATTGATCAACATAGCAGATAGATAGAGCCAATAACCACAGTACCTATGGTTGTAATAACTGTTCCAGCAAAGAAGAAGGCACTGCCCAGATCCCAGTGGCTGGAGTTGTAGGAAGTGTCACCAATGGGATTCACTCCAGCATTCACTGCCTCCATGGAGTGCTGGAAAGAAAAGCAGAGACAGAGGCACATGAGAAATGCTTTAGTTGTTCAGGACTATGCTGTGATCTCGATTCAGCTTCTCTTTGGATTGCCATCTCTCATTGTTTGCTGAGCTCTGAGGAGACAGGTTAACTCTGACTGCTGCTGCTGGTTATATTGTCATTGCTGTAGTGTAAGTTAGTTAGTGTTAAGTGACTCAACTAAATTGGATCACACAAACGAATCTAGAGGTTTGTTTTTACCAAACACAAGGTACTGACCTTGACAGGATGATGTGAATTAAACAACTGACCAGGTTCATCTTATACTGTAATGTGGATCTTTTCAAGTGATTCAACTAAATGAAGCACTGGGTTCGTTTAGGTAGACCACTGAGGTCACAGTCATATTGGCTGACAGGCCAATATGCTTCTATTATTTGTTCATTCCTACCTAATTCCTTAGAGTGTAGTTTAAGAAATATATTGAAGCAAAGAATAGCTGAACAAAATGTGCTCCATAGATGTTTTCCCTGTTTGCTTGTTTGGTATTCAAAGCACTGAAACCTGTGTCAGCAGATAGTATATTCATATATTAGACTTTACATTAGACTCATCTCTGCCTCCTGACACAAAGATGTCAAAGAAAACTTTACCAGTGTCATGAAGTGATGCTTCGGCAACAGTGTTCTGATGAGGCTTGATGATAAGTTTATGTTTTGAGTATGATGGAAATGACAAAACATGCATGCTTATGGAGGTAAACCTAGCACATCACTGAATCATTAGAATAACCTCAATTCAGGTTTGGACCAATAATCTTTGTTTCAGCTACTTTAATAAAAGTTTTCAAATTTCAGGTGGTTTGTTCCATTTGCATCAAAGAACTTCCAGAAGATGAGATCACATGCTAAGGCTGGGCTGTGTGGAGAAAGGGTTACCCTCTATTAATGATAACATCCATCCATGGATTATCTATACCACTTATCCATGCAGTATCAGGGGGGAGGTTTATGACAACTCATGTTTTGTTTGATTTCCGAAAGTTTTCTTGTCTGTTAGATGATGTGTGTGTTTCCTTCAACAACATCGTCATGTTAAGAAAGTGTTGGCATATAAGAACTTTACCATTGTATACTTCACTGTTGGAACCATGCACTTCTCACTATGCTTCTCCTCCTCGTCACCATATATTTCAGATGGCATGGATCCAAAATCTAAATCAAACCAGGGTGTGGATTCCTAAAACTATTCACCTTTATCAATATTGCCAATATGGGACTGGGTAAAAGGTAATAGGCTTTCACATACAAGCAGTGGGCAACAGCCATCCATTCGACTTCTGCAGAGACTACCTCATACTGTGAGCTGATTGTTCTTGTACTTTTAAAGAAAACGCATTTGTCGCAATGTAAAAACTTATGAAGACTTGGATTTATCCATCTTTTTTGAATGTCTTTTTTACTTTTGCTACTGCGTTCTGACCTAATAACACTTCCTCATTTGTACTATCTACATCAAAGTGCAGAAAGGATTACATCCATTTAAAAATTATTGTGTTGGGAGAAGATCCTGAAAAATCCTGTTTAGCTGAATAAATACATCTAAACAATTAATTCCAGAAAAATATCCATTATGGGAATAAATGTTCGAAACATAATGTGGTCTAGTGGGTGATGCTGAATTAAGTGTAATAGTTTGAATAGGTAACCTCACAGTGAGCATACTCAGAGTTGATTCAACTAATTAAGATCAGAAGGGAAACATTGCCTATCACCCAGTTTGAGTGGGATAGTTCAACTGACTCACCTGTGCCTGATCCCTTTGGGAACACCAAAAAAAAACATTTCATTACTTTGGAACTTATCATATAGGAACCTAAATGTCTTCTTAGTAAAGAGAAAGCATTGAATTTGTTCGGTAACAGACGGTGTACTCATTTATGCTGAACTGCATGTCACGTTTTGTATAGAGTTTCTTCTACTCACCTTTCACACCCCAGCAGTCCAGTCAACCAGATTAATGGCCTTGTTTATCCCACTCCCAGTAGTCCAGCCCCGTGTCCCTTTCAGTATCCGAAGCATAAACAGTATGGCATCTGATGACAACAGGTGAGGAACAGGAGATGTCATCCTCAATCCTTCTACTGACCTCTGGCATTTTCCCTACCACGTAAGAGGACGTTTGAATTTTTTGAATTTTTGATGTTTTTGTAAATTGAAATACGATGATTTGAATTGGCTGTTTTACATTGTTGTTGGTTTCAGTGTAACCAAGCATTTTGCAACATTCATACATACACTCATGTAGCGTTATCAGTTTACAGTTTATGTTTTATCATATATATTGTATATTTCAAAAATGATTTGAAATATAATTTAAGAGGAAAGGAAATGTGGGTAAAGCTAACAATCAGCCTGCTCTGGGATTGTGCTAAATTTCACCAGTTATCAGATAAAATCATTGAAAGGTGGTCAATTAAAAGAGACCCTACAAAGCCTCTGCACCCAACCTCCACAGGTAAGCACCTTGCTTTCCAGCCCTTCTTCTGGCAATCTTTGACTAGGGCATCACATTTCTCTCTTTTCCTTTTGAAGGCCTCTTCCATGCATTTCTCCCACGGCACAGTGAGGTCTGGCGTGCATGTTTTTTGTTGCTTCCAACATCAGCACTATGTCAGGTTTGAGGGTGGTCTTAACTACATGCTAGGGGAACTTGAGTTGCTTCCACAAATCCACAGGCAGCTGCCTGTCCTGTGATGAGTTGAGCAGCCCTGCTGTTGCTCTAGATGTTCTACTGGGTTTCTTTTCCACTTTTATGAAGCAGATTGCTGGCTTCACTGGTTTTGTCCTCTGGCAATTAATGATGGCCAAGGAGATGGACTCTGCAATCGGCTTGAGCACCTAGTTGTTCTGCCATCAATACCAGCATTCGCCTAGAACCTTTAGACAGCAGCCAGAATGTGCTCGAGGGATCCTGTCCTTTGGCAATGAGTGCATTGTGGTGACTCACCATTACAGGTTGGATGGGCTGGGGAGGACTTCATAGACTGCTTGGATCAAGAACAGTGTGGTTCCATCTGCCAGAGGTCTGTCCACATGATCTTTCTTATAAGGATAATGTGATTGCCTTGTTCTTTTGAGAACCTAGGTTGGGTTTTTTCTTTAAAAAAACAAAAATCCACAATAGTCAGTTTTCCATACAAGCTCACCACAACACTAATGGCATAGTAGTCCTGTTGGTATTGGAGATATTTGGGAGTTAGATGGTCCAGGATTTTTATTTTAGTGTCTAAGTCTGTAAAAGTTTGAGAAATGCTGATTTAAATTTAATGTTTTTCTTTCAAACCATCATCACTTTGTGTGTTTGGAGTAAAAATAACCAGAGGTCTGTTTGAAACTTTTGTAGGATTTGATTTTTAAAAGGCCAATTAGGCAAACTGGTCTACGGTGCTTCACAGCAGCCAGAGTACTCTTTGACAGAACAAATGAGAGACATTTACTTGAAACAAAAAATAAGTGTAAACAAATAAATAAATGGATGCAGACATGAATAATTACAGAAATAAATGCAAAATAAAAACATTTTGGTAATGAAAATGCTATTGCTGTATTTTTACATTTATGTATGTTTGCATTTTGACATTTATTTATAGCAATTGGATGAGTGCACAACTACTACTTGAACTGGTACAGAGGAGCTCTTCATTTCCAGTGATAGCAGCTGCATGGTACATTTCACTACATTTAGAGACTTTTCATATTGTGAAGATGCGATGTAAAATGTATTGTAGTCCATCGTAGTGTGACACGAGGATGATATCAGTGATATCACACTCAGTGCCAGTCTGCTCTGTGAGTGTCCATTCTGGCAGATTGAGAGTCAGTGTAATGAACCCCACTCAGAGTGTGACAAATTGCTGTGAAGCCATCTGAAGGGCAAACACACAAGGACACAGCTGATCTGCTCCATCTATACAGAGTCTGTTTCACAGATTTGTGGATTTGCTTAACATCTTAACCTCTAGTTTGGACTTAGCCAACTAGCCTGTTACCACAATTACTGTTGAGTGTAACAGAGAAACACTGAAAGTGACTAAAGGTCTAATATACACCAATTAGCCATTACATTATGACCACTAACAGGTGAAGTGAATAACACTGATAGATAATCAGTGTTATTCACTTCACCTGTTTAACATGGCACCTGTCAGCAAGTGAACACTTTATCCTGAAGTTGTGAAGTTATGTTGAAGCAGGAAAAACAGTCAAGAGTAAGGACTTTGACAAGGACCAAACTGTGATGTGTAGATGACTGGGTCAGAGCATCTCCAACACTGCAGCTGTGTGGGATGTTCCCAGGCTGCAGTGGTCAGTACCTACCAGAAGTGGTCCAAGGAAGGAAAACAGATGAACTGGCTACAGGGTCATGGGTGGCCAAGTCTTACTGATGCATGTGGGGAGCAAAAGCTGGCCCAAGTGGTTTGAGCCAACAGAAGAACTACTGTAGCTGCTGAAAAAGTTCATGCTGGTTCTGATAGAAAGGTGTCACAATACAGTGCATTGTAGTTTGTTGTGTATGGGGCTGCATAGTGGCAGACCAGTCAGGATGCCCATGCTGACCCCTGTCCACTGCCAAAAGAGCCTACGTGTGTTGTGCGTTGTTTAATTGGAGAAGACATGGCACCGAGATATACTATGGAAAGAAGACAAGCTGGCGAAGGCAGTGTGATGCTTTGGGCAATATTCTGCTGAGAAACGTTAGGGCCTGCCATTCATGTGGATGTTACTTTGACACGCACCACCTACCAAAACATTATTGCAGACTAAGTCCACCCCTTCAAGGAAGCAATATTCCCTAATGGCAGTGGCCTCTTTCAACAGGATAATGCTCCCTGTCACTGCAACAATGGTTCAGGAGGTTTGAGGAACAACCAGTTCAAAGCATTGACTTGGCTCCAAATTCCCCTGATCTCAATCCAATCCAGCATCTGTGGGATGAGCTGGACCAACAAGTCCAATTCATGAAGGGCCCCACCTTGCAACTTGTAGAACCTAAATGATATTTTGCTAATGTCTTGGTGCCACATACCACAGAGCACCTTCAGAGGTCTAGCATTCCATGCATCAATGACTCAGAGCTGTTTGGGCAGCAGAAGGAGGACCTAATATTTATATATAATATTTGATAGCTGGTCATAATGTTATGATTAGTGTGACATCTGATAAAAGAAAAAAGGATGAAGTCAGTTCATACTGATTCGATATTGAATGACAAACATGAAGTGAACATTTCTAAATATTGATATTAATACAGGTACTACAAAGAAAACTTTGCAACTTACATACATGACATAGTGCAGCAACAAAAATTTGAGATTTTGTACAGCGGAAAATGACAGTGTGGAGTTCCTTTTCACTTCATAAACTTTCAATGCAGTAAATGGAATGCTCAGTACAGAAGTAGCATAGATTGCCAGAAATGATTCCAGGGCCCCGCCTCCCTCTCAGGTGAAAGCTTGTATCAATGTTTGTGCTTGCTGGGCATGATATGAGACAGTCAAGTGGCAGTTCCCCTGGATGTCCCTCCTAAGACCTTCCACCTCAAACTATAACTATAATATGACAAAAAAACACATGGTGACTGTCCCTCCATCAGTGTAGTCAGTTAATGCTGAGGACCAACCAACTCTGGTCAACTCTGCTGAAGACAACCAGGAGTCTCCTGCTTTTCTCATTTCCATTGATTTGTTCTCATTGATTTTGTATCAATGTACCTGAGCTGAGACATATTTGTACAGGCCTTGCATAAGTGTGGGGATGTAATTTATTTTAATAAAAAGTCAAATATCCTTTGAAAATAAACCAATCTTATGGGTTGACCACTATTCTTTATACCTGAACATTTTGATGTATGGATTTGATACTAAACTTGCAGAGCATGGGTAACAGAGAGTACATTGCACATTGTGGGGGATTATTTCCTTTCTTATGTAAAATGGTCTTGGCCTGATTTAAATTTTTATTGGCTTGAACATGTGATCAAACAAAGGCAGGCCTACCTTGGCCTTACTTAATCCCTGAAACCAGCCATTTTGTCTTCAGTCTCCTGAACAAAGGAAAGAGTACCGAAGACCCTAACTTCCAGCATGCTCTGCAGTTCATACATACATATCCCATCTCAGCAATACAGCTATGTCACTGCATCTACAAATTTCTTCACAGAGATGCAGAAATCCCTATGCCTGTTATACTTTGAACAAGTTATACAGCTATGTTTTCTTTGCTGCCAGTCAAAAAACCAGCCAAAGCAACCCTCATGGACAGAGGAGAATGGCACCGGAGAACCCATGCTGGACTTTACTGGTGGACACTTGTGCCACCTACCTTATGTGCTTACCATCTACCTTTTCGATGTTTGTTTCTTGACATTAATGTGTTTGTCTTGCAATTAATGGACCTCTGAATCCTCATACTGTGAGTGGTACTTGAAATTGCTTTTGATAAGCTGTGTGTGCCACTGTGGGTGGAAAGTGAACTTGCGAGTCCATTAAGAAATCAAACAGCCTCCTGGCCATAGGCATGCTGTCTGTGGCTCGAAAAACTACTGCTTTCATATCACGCCCACCTGAGCATGCCGAGAGGCCCCTTTTTCTTTCCTCTACCTGCCTCGCTACACACACGCACATCCACATAGACACTAGGCATCCTGTACCACTTGACATTGGTGGTGAGGAATTAAATTTGAGTAAGCACAGAAACACCATCCACTAGTTGGCACCATTTACTGTTGTTTTGCCAAGTCACATCCACCATTTTGGGTCCACTAGATGTGAGGTCCTCAAGCTATGTTGTGGATCTTGTGTGATGTCATTTGTTCAGATCATGTTTTCCATCTTTAAACACACACACACACACACACACACACACACACACACACACACACACACACACTGTTGCCTATGCATGTTAGTAACTAGATGGACTATGGGTAAAGCCAGACCATAGTCTCTTAGCGGATCAGCCCGTCTCTCTGACAACCGCATGGATGAAGGAAAACCACCTTCAACTATATTTCTCTAAAATTGAACTCCTAATCATCCCAGCCAATCAGTCTCTTCAACACCACATCAAAATCACCTCTTCATCCCTTAACCCAACCAAGGTCACAAAAAACCTGCGTGTCAAGTTTGACAACTAATTATCCTTTGCCGACCATGTTGCATCCATGTCACCCAGCTCTTAGTGCAAGTCCTTGTTATCGCTCGCATTGACTAGTGAAATACTCTTCTGGCAGGCCATTGTGCGCTTGAGTTTGAGTTCATCTGTCTCACCTGTGTCCAATTTGTAACATTCATCACATCTACAAAGACTACAAGGCATGAAAAAAACATCAGGAGGACAGTATGATGCTGTAAACAGGCTTTGTAGCCCATTATCTAGTAGTGTTGGCCTTTCAGAACACTTTTGCTTTTAGACAAAAGACAAAGTTAATCTTGTATCTTAGGCCTAAGTAGTATTTATGCTGTTGCCACCACTCTTGGACCAAAGAATAAATAATTAACTTCTTCTTAGATTCTTTCAACACCGGAAGACTCGATTTAACATCTTTCAGCTAAAAATGTGTGTAATTATCACTGCATATACCAGTTTTGGTATTAGGAAGCATAAAGTGACACAGCAGTAAGTGCTCTTTCTAAAGAGTTGTGTTGGAATTGCACAGGTACACAGAGGATGCTATTGTCCTACTTTATGTATATAGAAAATGCACAGCCTCTGTACTGCATCATCATACAACAAGCGAACGCATGAATGATTATCTATATCTCTTAAATAACCCACATTAAAAGTGCACAAGTGCTTGTTTTGATGTTGTTTTACTGAATGAGCATTTGCTGTGGCAGCATCACAGGTGCCACTGTCTCGCTGCAGGCTTGGCCTTCAGCTCAATCTACAACTTAAACATGGTAAATCTCAAAACAGAACCTTACTAACGTTGAACAAGTTCAAGTTATCTGAAGTCCTATATTACAGGTTGTTATGCTGTGGGGTTCTGGTTCCATTGATGCTCTTTATCAGTCATCAGAGAAGGGGGAAGATTGGGGCAAAAAAGTAGCCCGGAGATTTTTTTTCTTTTTTTCAATTAAAAGCTACATGGTTTAAACGAAGTTTGTAGCAACAGTACATGCTTTGATGAGATCGTAGCCAGATTTAAATGACATCTGTCCACATTCTTATAAAACATGTGGAAAGATAGCCAGCATATTCTGCCCAGCAATAATTCACATAATGGATGAAAATACCACATGCATCATGGCTTCCTTTGACCTCAGATATATTTATTTACAGGTAAAGGACTCACCATGGGCAACAAATTAAGGTCTACCTAATTCACATATTGAGAGTGGATCATAATGTACAAGAAAGCACATCAATTTCAGGTGTGTGGATTCATAACTAAAACTATATGATGTGCATTTCTCTCACAATTCTGTTTTATAAATCTCACTCACATTATTTGTTCTTAAATAACAAATCATGTATGGGAAAATGCCTATGCATGTTTTTTGTGTCAATGGGCAAAAATTCCATCATCACATTTCAGCATTTTTCTAATTCAAGTGGTCTGAGAGCAAACTAGACATCTGCACCTCCTTCTGGTTCTAGTCTGTGATGGACAGTTTGGGCTATCACTGTGCTTTTTAGAGAAAGAATTCCTATGTGTGTGTGCACACTCCTTAAGATGGACATGTGTCAGTATCAGTTTCAGAGATAAAGAGAAATTGCTGTACTTAACATGGACAGGTAACAGGCTGCTGTTCATGCTGACTGTACTGTAATGGTTAGCTGTGTAGGAAGATTTACCATGAAGGCAGGCAATAAGTGCATGTGTTGAATGATGCTAACAGTTTAGCCTTCTGCTAACTGTAGCCAAAGGCTTGTGGCTGTGTCGCTCATGTCCTGTGTGTGTGAATATCATGCCCGTAAGGT
This sequence comes from Rachycentron canadum, assembly GCA_038496675.1. Taxonomy (NCBI): domain Eukaryota; kingdom Metazoa; phylum Chordata; class Actinopteri; order Carangiformes; family Rachycentridae; genus Rachycentron; species Rachycentron canadum. The sequence continues at coordinate 262,945 of CM076665.1, forward strand.
GACAGATGCGGGAGAGTGGCTTTACTTTCAATCCACAGTCCTTATTTAGTTAGATAGAGGTGGGTCAGTTGCTTTAGCCTCATCAGTATAATTCCCCCTTTTTGTTTCCTGTGCTGAGCTTATCTTCAGATCATTGAGGATATTTTCACACAGACTGGTCTTCACTTCCAGTGAGACTGTGTGAATGGGAGGGATATTTAAAGCAAGCAAAAACTGTTGCATTGGTCATACAGTATAAGCGTCTGACTCATTTTTGAAGACTTGAAAATAGTGAAACTGTTATTTAAAGTGGTGTTGTGACATGTGACAAACATCTGCTATATTACTGCCTGACTCTATGCAAGTCCTATGTTAACAAATCAAGTCTGTCAGGTGGTTCAACTAACCTCTATGAAAGAGTGTGTGGGTGCAATTTTTCTTTGTTCAACCAATAAAAAAACCCCAAAGACATTCAGTTCATCAACTAACCATCCAACAAATATATCTAATATTATTTTCACATTCACACAACTTCAAGGATGTATGGAGACATTATGTCATTTCAGTCTTAATGTCAGCAGGACAGTTCAGTGTGGGTTGTATCCAGTTCCAGGGTGGCTGGCACAGTGTGGAGTATATGTAGAGTATGAATGGCATCTGATCAATATAAAGCTCAGGTTCCAGTAGACATGAGTCCCCACTGGGGACCACATCCAGAAGAGAGGAAAGGCTGGAGTATCGATCAGCGGCTACACTTACTTTGATGATGGCCTCCAGCTCGTCCGGGGACACACAAGGATGTTTCTGTAGGAAAGCTGCCTTCTCAGCTGTGATGGTGATCTTCTGATTGTTTTCAAAGGGCTGCTCCAGCGCCCGAAACACCAGGCCCCCCGCAACCAGGTAGGCCACCACGACCACGAACACAGCCAGCACCGTTTTCAGCTTCATCATGGTGAAGGGAGCTGAGCCATCAGCCACTGCCTCCATGCTGGCCACCATGCTTGCAGGGCGGGAGGAAACAGAGAGCCGTGGCGGAGCACAGCCCATTGGGTTTTGCATGGTGGCCACACTGGCTTGCACCAAGCTGGACTGAAGCATGCCTGGCTGCACCTTTTTCGGGGGGACCAGATTGGTCTGAACTGCCACTGAAACAAAGAACGAATTAATAACTCTTTAATACCTTTATTAAAGAATGTAGTATCAACAGGCTCTAGTACTGGAAGAAAAGTTCTCTTTCACATTTTATCTCACCAACATTTCTGATGAAAACAAGAAAGTATGTGTGATGACACACACACGACCTGCTCTTTGTGTCAGTGGCTCAATGCTGACAACATTAGTTGCTGGGAACATGCACAAACCTCAGTGAAAGTCTGTCACATGCAGACGGAGTAATGTAGAGCTTTCGATCATCTAGCTTGTACTTCACCTGTCATTGCTTCAGGTATGTTGTATATGCTAGCAGCCTGGAACCCACTGGTCTTATTGAACTACACAAACATTGGTTAATGATTAAAAGTAAGTATTAGCGATTTATTCAAATGATGCTGTTGCAGTTTGCTAGTCAGGTACTTTTGGTTACAGTACATATGAGTAAATAAAACGGTGGTGATTGTTTTATTTTTCTTTCTTATTTTTCTTTCCTAAAAATAATTTTAAAAAAGAACCATTAAAGAATCAGATCAATCAGTTGTTTCACTAACAGTAGTAGTAGTGCTACCATATCAACTATAACTATATAAACAGTACATGCTGTCCATCAGAATAGCTGCAGTCCTGACCTGCATCAGTGAATCTACAGAAAAAAAGAAAAAAAATTGCATTCAGTCCCCAGACCAGCTGCTGGACCATGTCTTCTGTCTGCCTGACAAGGTGCTGTATGCTGTTTGTGCTGCACTCAGGATGTCATTGCCTCTGCTAAGTCCTGACCTGTCTCTGCTGAGCGTGACTCTACAGTCAAGTAACAAGGACCCACTGAATAAAAAACTGACTGTTGGTCAGACAAAATAAGCAACATGAATATTAAATTATTCATTAGTTAATCAAGGAGATAGCTGATGATATCATCAGTAATAAAAAATTATCACAGGTTCCAGCCCCTGGAAGTTCAGTCCCAGGAAACACTGGAAATCATATGTGGAAAGAGAATCTTAACTCATGTCTTTTTCCAGAGCATTAAATTGGGTCTCATAATCATGATCAGAAGGTGAGGTAGTCAGGGAGATGGAGAGGAGAAAACAGCAGGAGAGGACTGTGAGGTGCAACTGAAAGCTCTGAAAAGGTCAATAGTAATGGCTTCACCTCACTAGTGTTCAGTGTTGATATAGAAAAGGCAACATAACAAATGTCACGCCTTCTTCTGGATGATCTGTTAGAACCTGAGTGTTGATTAGCCCGTGTGTCAGATTTCATCATCTGTTCATTATATAATATTATGCAACGGCGGGAATCCTGACGACTTTACCTCATCTTACTGACCTCATCTTACTGAGCTCTTAGAAAAACCAACAACCGCTTCGCACTGCTAATGTGCAGTGACATCATAGAAATACTGGTGCGAGGAAATGAGGCTTTCACATCTCTTTCGAAGGTCATATACTGTTTGTCATCACCTGCACAGGCGGTGACGCCCGGATGAACAAGTCCTGATGCTGGTGCATCAGGGGGGACGTGAAACACATGCAGGATTTGGGGGGCATCTCCCAGCGGCGGATGAGGTAATGTTTCAGACAGACCCAGTGTACATCTCTCCACCGCATCACACTGACGGCGTCTGTTTACAGTCTGTACACAGCCTAGTTCTGGGCATAATCAGCTCATGTGTCCCCACCTCAACACACATCCCGCTCGTGTTTAAACGCCACCATGAAAACGTGGCTCCAGTAAACTTCCGCATCGTTTGTATTCCCTGGAGAATAACACTGGTCTGATTTATTTTTTCACTGGGAAGTCTACTGTAGCTGCAGACCGGGAAAACCCGTTTCTACTACAGTAACAATTGCACGGACTGCAGCATTTCATTTCCTGACACGCAGCAATAACACGATCTTAACTTCCACCACATCCACCACAGGATCTAAGATGGACAGGGAATCGACTGCAGGCTTTAAAGAAAGGCTGTAAGAGACTAACTGACGGTCTAACCTGGTGGAGGGTTCGTGTTCCCTGGTTTTCTTGGATTCTCCGTCGGAAATTTCATCTTGATTCTTGTTGCTATTGTGGAGGGAAATAAACGTCTCTAGTCAGCCAGAGTCCTGTCGGTCGATTCCGTCGACTTAAACCGTGAGAGGATGGAGGGCGGCGGGCAGTAACAACACATCATCCGCGCCGTGTTTTGCTGCTAGAGTGGAGGGGCTGGTTGGATGCAGCTCCTCTTCTCTCTTCACCCACGGCAGTGCTCAGGAGCGCACACCCACTGCTCTCCGCATCACCGTCTGCTTCTTGTAGTGCTTAACATCGTCGGCGCGCGGCGGGAGACAATGTCCATTGAGGAATCTTACATTTACATTGTTCTTGGTGAATTTTCTGTTGTGTTTACGCCAGGATGCAGGGGAGCAGTGGTCTCTACAACGCCAGTTATCAGTATCCACCTCCCTACGACACAAAGTTGCATCCGCTGTCAGGCGGCTGCGTACTACAAGACACGACGTAAAAGGACGCTTGGGGGCGAGAAGAGGAGAGGTAAAGGAAACGAAAGAAAAGGGAAGAAAATAAAGGAAAGGAAATGACAGGAGACAAAGGAAAGGGAAGGGAAAGAAAGAAATTGTAAGGAAAGAAAAGGAAGAAAAGAATAGCAGACAAAGGAAAGGGAAGATAATAAAAGGAGAAAAAAGTTAAGGAAAGGAAGTAGAAGAAAGTAAAGGGAAGGAACAGAAAGAAAAAGTAAGGAAAGGAAGCATAGGAAAGAAAAGGGAGAGGAATAAGAGAAAATGAAAAAGGGAAGGACAGAAATAAAAGGGAAGCAGAAGAAAGGAAAGGGAAAGAAAGATTAAGGAAAGGAAAAATAGGAAAGGGAGAGAAATAAGGGGAAAGTGAAAGAGGGGAATAAAACTAATAAAGGAAAGGCAGCAGAGGAGAGTGTAGTGGAAAAAATAAACTTCATTGGTCTATTGCACCAAGTTTTCTGTCTTGTGAATTTATTCAAATGTTTGCAAAGCATGTGTCAGCATGTATCTTGCAGGAAGAAAGAAAAGGAAGAGCAATCTTGTCTTCTTTTTTTAATATATGTATTGATAGGTTCTGGATGTTAATTGTGTGGTTCAGGTGGCACACCCAGGAAGCACTATTTCTCCTTTAAGTTCTCTTTATTCACCTTTATGCAGATCTGTGTACAGTTGAGAGTCTGTGTGTGGTCAAGTGGTCTAAAAGGAGTCAAAAAAAAAAAGATCCGTCGTCATGTCATAGTCTGTCTCTGCTAACACTCAAACACCAACTTCAAATCAACACAGTACTAATATATTGTAAATCTAGAAGTAAACTGTGATCTGACTGTCAGTGATGAACAGTATTACAATGTGGAACAGATTTTCGTTCCATGAACATTTGACGGCAGACGTGGGGGCACAACAGTCCATAACAACTTGAACCTTAATAGCCTAAAATATTAAACGTGTTAGTTAACAAGCATGAAGCACACCCAGACCACCTCAGTGCAACACAAGCCCAAAAGTTCACTCTTTGGTGAGAACAGTTGTATTTGAGTGGATAACTGTATTCGTCTTCATTATTTTAGCTAGTGTGTTGAACAAGCAAGTGTTTTGAACCTAAACGGATTTTGTATTTCAGTGTGAGCTCAGTCTGCACAATTGACACAAACCAATGGAAGCTTCTTCATATCGTTATTTTGCAGCACTATAGTCTTCAGACTAGTTGGACCAGGCATTGCAGTCTGAGCTTCAGTGACTAGGCGAGTGGCCTTACAACTGTAACTGTAAAGTGTTATAGTGGTATTAAACACAGGTTAGTCTGTATAGTTATGTTTAGAATGTTAACATATTGCTTAATTTAACAGACAGTCAGACAGAGTGTAGCGTACGACTAAAAAAAGCTGATATTAAACTTTAAGAACTCTGCTGTGAACTAAGATAATAAACTAAAGTAAGTGGTGTATTGCAAAACAGTTACTGTCTGACATTAACAGACATGCTAACTGGTGAGTCAGCATGTTACAAGAACCAGGATGATAAGATACTTGGGAGGTGTGTGCCCACTGCAGGACCTGGGAATGCAAACAACAGGTTAGGTGGACAATTATCAGGAATTTCCTCACCATTGAGCACTGACTTGATCTCCTAGGTCAGTGCAGCCATGACACAGGAGGGAGGCATAATGGTGCAAGTGGTTACAGGAGTTTCACCCAGGGAAAACTGGTGAAAGAGGGCGACAGGATTGATGTTATGGGAGCTGGGTGGTAGGTGAGGGTTAACCAACCAAAAAAAAAAAGGCAAGTGGGCTTGACAGAAATTAAGGCATTCGGCTGACTGAATGTATGCCAGGTTCTTATGGTCAGTCCAAACTGGAGGGATGTTCCAGCCAGTGATGCCACTCCTCTAAGGCCAGATTCACCGTCAGTAGTACTACGAGAATTGTGAATGCCTCTCAGCCAGTGACAGTTGGCAAGAAAAAAAAAAAAGGCGCAAGAATGAAACTTCTGGTCAAGAGGGGAACACTGGGATAAAACTGCCCCCACTCCCCAGCTTGTGCATCTACCTCGACAATGAACTTCTGGGTCGGGTCTGGATGGATGAGAACTGTAGCAGAGGAGAACCTCTTCTTAAGATCAGTGAAGGCTGCCTCTGCTTGTGGAGGTGAGCTGAGTTAAGGGAACTGCCACTCTGCTATAGAAATGGTGATAAAAGTTCATAAAACCCAGAAACTGCTGAAGCTGTTTAATAGAGGAAGGTCTGGGCCAATTAATTACTGCCTGTATATTTTATGGGTCTGTCCTCACCTGCCCCTTTTTTAATTATGGAGCCCAAGAATGAAACTGAGTCAGATGAAAAGCGTTGCAGAGGTGTAGAACTGGCTGGAGGGGAGAGTGGCACCAGGCAGGAGGTCGATGGAGCAATCATAGGGCTGATGTGGAGGAAGAGACAGTGCTTGCTTCTTAGTGAAGACCTCTCCGAGGTCATAATACTCGGAAGGAACACTGGAGAGGTGTTCAACGGTTAGTGCAGCCACAGTGGCCTCTGCTGGAATGAGGGCAGGTTTTAAACAGGCTGAATGGCAAAATGGGCTCCAACTCACCACATTGCCCCGAGCCTAGTCAATATGGGGATTGAATACTTTTAACCAGGGTTGGCCCAGTACATGTACACCCATACATTTGGTGCATGAGGTGTTGAAATCAAATGAAACTTGATCTCACTGTGTTTACCAGACAGAACCAGATGGATGGGCTCAGTGCAATGAACAATATGGGCTAAATGATTTCCAGTCAGGGCATTTGCATCTGGAGGAGTTGATAGAGGCATGCGTCAGAATACCCGCTTGAGTTGTTAGGTCCAAAAAGTTCTCATCAGCTCTGGAATCAACCAAGGCTCAAAGGAGCACCGATTGTTCATTCTAACACAGTAGCCTCCCAGACCAGGGCTCACCAGTATCCCCACTCTTACTGGTGAGCTCACCCTTTTTGGCCAGTGAAGACAGGCAGCAAGGAATTGTCCGTTCTTACAACAGTAAATACACTCATCAGCTTTCATCGGAGAGAGAGGGAGAGCGAGATTGCAGACGCACAGCATATCCAGGTATTTTTCACAGGTTGTAGTTACTTTGCAAAAAGATGTCTAGTCGGTCATCAAATAGTGTATTAATATTTGAGTTAGAGTTCAAAAGGTGTATATCAACAGCTGACATTGACAGGTAAACATATGTTTATGTAAAAGGCAAAAGAAAAAAACATTTACAATAAACATAATGTTTATACACTATGTTTATTTATGTTTAGATTAACTGCTCACAGTCACCCATTGGATGCTGTGCATTGAGAGTAAAGTGGTTGTGACCCCACATCCCTACCTCGTGACTGGAATAGCAGGTAAATACTTAAAAGGTAACATTGTGCTTAAAGTAGAATTCTGATGGGATTACCTTCCCTGAACTGAACTGAATGGGATTTCCTTAACATTTGTGTAAGGTTTGGAAAACATAAAAACATTCTTAGTAAGCCACAACATAAAACATTTAAAACTAAATATTTTATTATTATTATTTTTTGTACCTGTTTTATGGTGCAGGTCTATTGGGTGTAAAATCTGAATCATATGGACTCTACCGCTAGCTTTTTCCATACTTTATTCCCATTTCACGCATGGATTATCAATAGTATTTATGTGGTTTTGTGAGTTCTTATCAGCTAAGAATGCCTGTATGGGATGTTTTTCCACTAAGCAATAGGTCTTTTACTCTACCATATATACCTTGATAATATATTTTCCAATTGGTTAATCTTTATTGGTAGAGTCTGAAATAAATATGACAATTGTATTCATTTTAATGGATTAAATCCTTGAGCTGAAAGAAAGGAATCATTGTCCTTAATTTCCTTTCCTTAATTTTTTTATTTATAGGCACTCTTGGCACACTGATGCCCAGACAGCTGCCATTCTTACCTGATCTACAGCTGGGCTGCTACACTATTACTTACAGTAGGTCTATCTGTGACTGGTCAATCAGTAGAATTGAGGACGTTGTATTGTTTTGGGACTGTTGTAATATAAAATTGATAAATGCAGCTATAAAAATAAATGCTGAAATAAATAAGGTAATAGATATTGATAAGGATCAAAATAATTTGATTTATAAGATATGATCCTAACTGTTCACACCATCTTTCAATCAGACCTACTGTTTTACAGTAAATGTTAACTAGATATCTAGCTACCTAGCCTATGTCATTTAAGTAATAGTGTAGCAGCCCAGCTGTAGATCAGGTAAGAATGGCAGCTGTCTGTCACAACCAGTTCCTGCAGTTAAGTTATGTCTGTCCATTTCTTGTGTCAGTTCCTGTTTTATTTTGAAAGACTCACCTCTTGTCTCATTCCAGATCACCCACTTCCTGCCCTCTTGTGTTTCCCGCCTGTTTGATTACTTGCTCCTCCCCTAATGAGTTTCACCTGTGTCTCATTAGCTCCCCTCCCTTTATAGTATAGTATATAGTATATAGGATATAGTCCATGTGTGTATTCCCCTCAGCGCCAGTTTATCTTGTTCCGATAGGTCAAGAGTTCCAGCGTCTTTGTGGGTTTCCAGATTTGACCCTACTGTTTTTGGCATCTTGTTGTCCTTGCCTACTTTTGATTTCCTGGTGTTTCGATCACAGCCTGCCTGACTGTGTATCTTGGATTTAATAAATATTGCTGTTTTTGGAACCTACTGAGTCATCTGAGTCCTTTGTTCCAGAGCTGTGATACATCCAGCCATTATCTATACTTCTTTTCTGTCACAGTCGTGGGGGGGGGGGCTAAAGCTGTAGTACCCAGAGAGAACCCACACAGGCACAGGGAGAAAATGCAGTCTCCACACAGAAAGCAAGAATCTTTTTACCGTGAGGCAACAGTGCTGACCATCACGCCACTGTACTGCCCAGTCAGATACAGAATTGGATTAAAGAATTTTTCTTACTTTTTACAGTTTATTAAGTTGTCTGGGCCCTACATATACAGCTCAGGAAAAAATTAAGAGAACACTCCAAATTTTTATTAAATCAGCATCACTACATGTCTGGCAGCCATTACATTCCAGTGTCTGTTTAATTCCAACACAAGCACAACTCATTCTACTTAATGAGGTACTGATCAAATCTTATTTAACAAGGAAAAGTATAAAAACCACTGCTGTGGTCATTGCTGTCCTCCTGCAATAGGACCAGCTGGATGGCAAAAACAGTGCTAGTAGTACCTCAAAAGTAATTGGGATCAAAAAATTATCATCAATGATGATGCCAAAAGAGTTGAAAAGAAAACCTTTGAGTGAGGAAAAGAAGGGTTCACTTCTGGCTTTACTGGCAGAGGGATACAGTGAGCATCAGGTTGCTTCCATCCTTAAAATTTCACACAATGTGAAATTTGGGGGAGGATCTGTGATGATCTGAGGCTTCAGCAAGGCTGGAATTGGGCAGATTTGTCTTTGCGAAGGACACATGAATCAAGCCACGTACAAGGTTATCCTGGAAGAAAACTCACTTCCTTCTGCTCTGACATTGTTCCCCAACTCTGAGGATTGGTTTTTCCAGCATGACAATGCTCCATGCCACATAGCCAGGTAAATCAAGGTGTGGATGAAGGACCACCAGATCAAGACCCTGTCATGGCCACCCCAGTCTCAAGACCTGAACCTCATTGAAAACCTCTGGAATGTGATCAAGAGGAAGATGGATAGTCACAAAGCTGAACTGCTTGAATTTTTGCACCAGGAGTGGCATAAAGTCACCCAACAGCAATGTGAACAACATTACTATTGTTTTGTTTAAAAATGATTATGAACTTGTTTTCTTTGCATTATTCGAGGTCTGAAAACACTGCATCTTTTTTTTTTTTATTTTGACCAGTTGTCAGTAGTTTATAGAATAAAACAAAAATGTTCATTTTACTCAAACACATACCTATGAATAGTAAAACCAGAGAAACTGATAATTTTTCAGTGGTTACTTAATTTTTTCCAGAGCTGTATTTCTGTAATCAAACAGCTCATGTCAACAATACAAACAACACAAACAAATGTGAACATGCATTGAACAACATACTGACATTGCAGCATGTCATGTAATGCTACTGTTACCAATAGCAATCGTACATAAGGTGCAGTAGCTATATGCTACTGATTGCTAGCTGGACTAACTGAAGTGGATGACAAAATGATTAAATGACTGTGATGGATAGAAATATAATTATAACTATTCCAGAGGAAATAAAAAATTTAATGGTTACTTACTGCAGCGACAAACAAATCAACAAAACTTAAAATTAGCTCAGAGACTGTGGTCAGTGCTGTTACATATCACTATCCCTATTACAGATTATTTGATGATACCCACACTGGGTTTGGGAACTGGGTACAAGTGTTTGATGGATATTAACTTAACGGGTCCAGAACATACAGGAGCTGGTTAGTCAGTGGCACCTAGGGTTAAATCAAAGTGTGGTGAAATGTGCTACAGCCACTGTGCTGGCCCCTGGTGGAAGCAGCTCCCCATGGTGCCCAAGTGTTAAATTCAAAAACTGTTCTCTTCTCCTCTCCCTTCTTGATCTTTTCATCTTGCATTTCATTAATTAGATAATTTTTGTATTTTGTGATCTAATTTATAATCTGTGTTTTTATACTGTCTTTATACTGTTTTTAAGATTAAGATTCAGACTATAATCAGGTCAAGATGGCAAAAATGGGAAAATGTTCAATCAAGCAGAAGTGTGGGAGTGTATTTCCATTTATTCGATTAATTATTTTCTGTAATGACAACATCCCTCATACATACACATGTCATACACCTATATCTTTAATGCTGTATATATGATTATCTTTTTGATATATATGTATTGATTTAATTGCTATATTCTTTCTGAAATATATGGGTTTCAATGGTGCTGAACAGGTCTGGACTGTTCTAAACAGGGCTGAACAGGGCTAAACAAGTCTGAATGTGTCTGAATAGGTTTGAACAGGAGTGAATGTGTCTGCAAGGGGTTAGGGGTTTTTATCTGACTACAACTGGAGGCACTGATGTAAGCAAAAGTAAAAGGTTCAAAGATGAAGTCATGGAAAAATAGTTTGGTGCAAGATACAGTATGTGATCTATGTTTCGCTTTGTTTGTTTTTTACTTTTACTTTTTTTTTTTTAACTTACTTTTACTTTTTTGCGACAGTGAGGAAAAATCAGCAATGAGCTTTTTGTATTGTGTCTCAGTCCTGATCAGGGTTTTGTAGATGTGTTATGAGGACCCAGCTGATAGTGAGAACAATCCAAATGTGCAACTCTGGTGTTAGTGCGTGAGCCCACAGGCTCACACTGCTGCCTCACTGCTCATGGTAGTGACACATGGCCTAATTAGGTAAATAGGAAGCACTGTGTCTCTGTCATGTCATGTTTCACTAACTGAACATGCAGAAATAATCTACATGTTAACATAGGTGGAGTCATATGACCTGTCCACAGCTATGGGTTGTAATACGTGTGTGCAAGTGGGTGCTGAGGGTGTCAATGTCAATTAATTAATAATAGGTTCGTACCATATACCTCTCCAACAGACAGAAACCTTTCCTTTATTTTTTCATTTTTCATTTAGACCTGGATCCAATATAAAAACCTTTGGGGAATGGTAGAACTGGTGATTGGCAGCATGAATGTGCAGCTGATAAATCTACAGAGATAATGTGATATGGTTATGTCAATTTAGAGCAGAGTCTCATAGGAAGTTTTCAATGTCCGTTGGATCCATGTACAAAAGATGGGGGAAAAGATTGTTATCCATTGTGACAAGGTTAGGATTGTACTTTTCCATGTGATTAGCATACTCCTGACTAACTACACTTTACAGCAACAGCGCAAAATACCTGTTTATTCGACACATTGTTTAATGTCCAGTAGATGGAGATGTTGAGCTGTGCAGCCAGGAAATATAGGATGGCAGATCAACCAGCAGGAGGTGGGTCCATCCCACTGTGGTAATGCTGTCATTCAGTACATTTTTTCCATTAAGATGCAAAGCACAGGTCAGGTTGTGATAGAACTGAATTTATGTCCAGTTCTGTGCCAGAGGCTGCAAAACGATTATGAGCTTTTAAGTATGTTTCTTTGAGCCAGTGACATTTACTGCTTGTATCTTTAACAATCTGATTGACCAAATTTAATTATTCTTCCAAGTCCATCGTATTTATACTGTTCATGGAGGTGTCAGTGACCTGCTGTGTCAGTAAAAGAATCATTTTGCATGTCTGAAAAAGTAATATGGACCATTAGATTTAGTTACAGCTTCATTGGAAACCTGGTGATCACATCTATTCTATTCTACCAACAATAAAAGAGGAGCAGAACAGATATGCATTAGATATATACAGTAAGCACACATGCTCACACACACACACATCACAATAGAAGTGGTTACTGAGCCAAATCTTTGTTCAGAATTAACAATTAAAACCCCCAGAAGGAGACATAATGAGCTTGCTGGCTTCTGTCCACAATGCCCAAGGGAATGAAAAAAAGAACACACACACACACACACACACACACACACACACACACACACACACACACACACACACACACACAAGTACACACGTACACACACATACACACTCCAGTGCTTTGAATGGTTAATGACCAACCAGATCTTTAGTGACAGTACAGAGCAGAGCAGCAGACCCAAAAGTAATGAAAGGCAAGAATTTATTTTTTGTATTTTTGTGCTTTATATTTGTTTGTCATTTATATTATGTGAACTAGTCTGGAGGCAAAATATGAGTAATATGAAGGATTGATGTAAGGATGTAAGGATGTAAGATGAATCATTCTCTATGTGCATTGCAATTCTTCCAGGCATGCAGCCATAAGGCCTATTTTTCTTTATTGGATTTCTTTCTTGCTTTGAATAAAAAGCAAAAACATACAGTGAACAAATTAGTGTGAATTATGTATGAAGTCTCCACTCTCTGAACTTTCAGAGCAGAACAGAATAAATAAGACAATAACCTCCTTGTCCTGCAGCCATTCTCAGCAGGAGAGATGTGAACCACATGAAAATGTGTCAGTGAACACTAAAGTGGACAACCTGCAAGGGACACACAATTAACACACACTAATATAATATAATATAATATAATATAATATAATATAATATAATATAATATAATATAATATAATATAATATAATGAGTCTATTAACTAAGTAGAACTCAATCTGTTCTCTGACTTTGTTCGATCCTGAACCAATATTTAAACTTATAAGTTCATTTTACTGTATGAAAATAGTTAATGTGGAACGTGTTTCCACAGGACCAATATGTCATCATATATATGTATGTCAGAGTGAGACTTTCTACAGATTTTCAGCAAATAAACCAGATTGTTATAGGACCAATGGCAGCCAGTTTACAGGTTCCACTGTGGAACTCATGGGATACAATAATGACTGATGCAGAGGGCAACACTTACTGCCACAGTCTGTGTCTGCAGTCTCCATCTCTCCAATGTATTTGCGCTATTTTTTACATTACTGATGTTTAGCATTTACCCAGCATGACAGGCCGTCAGGCTCCAATTCAGTTTCACAGCAGAGCTTGATTTTTCAAAGCAGTGTGTCCTGTTAGCTAGTAGTGAGGTGGACAGAGCAGAAGTGGAGGTATTCACCAGGTGTTCCAGAGGAACTTTGGTCAGTGCTGTTACCAAGAATAACCACAGGTGTCGCCAAATCAACCAGGATGTAAACCTTGAGGATTAATGAGTCTCTCTATAAAAGGAGTTGTGATAGCGGGAACCATCAAAGAAAATGAAGTATTAATGCTTTAAGGAGGTGGAGCCACACATGGAGTCAGATCAGCCATTATTCTGTAATCTGAGTTCACTATTATCCCTCAGTTGTGTTTCTGTAGCTACTGATAGGTGAAAATGCGGTGCTGCCTGTGATCTTTTGTTCACACCCCAGAGTAGTGATAGGGAGCCCAGTGACTCATGGGATCTGTGGTCATCAGTGCTGCTCCACCCTCGGTAAATCCTATGGCTGTTGTGTGTCACTCCAAAGCTGATAAACTGACCATGTAAACAGGCCCAGCTTTGTCCAAGTCTTTGGTCAGAGTAGTGCTACAAGTGTGGGAGTGTGTGTCTGTGTGTGTGACTCTAATCTAATTTTTAGGATGTTAAATCATATTCAAAGGGACAGGTCATTTTTCCTACCACCATGTACTGGATAAGGCTTTTGAATGGGTATGAGGTGATACTTTCTGATGCAGATTGGATGGTGCTGCTGTGCTTTCTGTGGCCAACTGCTACAGGGTGATTAATGTGTTCATTTCCCATTATTAAAGACTAGAGCAGTGCTGCAGGCTACAGATACAGGGCCTCGTCATAAATCTCAGCCAAATGAACAGTCAAATAATCGCTCATCGGAAATGAAATCTGGGCTGATTAATACTGACGCCCAGACTGGGGAAGAGCACACACACAAAGTCTTGGCATCTCATTCTCATGCCGCCACGCACCCGCATAAATACACGCGCGCGCACACACACACACACAAAGGAGTGACGGGGGGGAGGGGCAAACATTAAACACACACAGGCTCGTTGTGGGTTTTCTATCAGGACTCAGAACAAAGTCCAAAATAAGTTATCACACCAAATAATAATAAGGATGACATCAAATAAAAATAATAATAATGACGAGATCAAATTATAATAATGATGATAATTAACTCTGCACATGGTTTGACTCATCACCGGCTCTGACTCGTGGATTCATGGCTCATACTTTCGAAATATGATTTCATGTCTGTTCTTCCTCAGGATTATTCATGTTTAGACCTCAGTTCAGAATTGTAAAACCTACTTTTACAATTCTGAACTGACACTAAAAGAGACCCAAGAAATATATTTTAGTGTGGGAACAGAAAAGCACAAAGTTTAGATTCACAATAATAATAACGTCGTCTTTAGAGCGTTATTGCTCCGCGATGGTTTGACCTAGAGACCTAGTGTTTTTATCTCTTTAAACTAGAGAACCGATCCTGCGCCAAATTCTTATTTTACTCCCGTAAACGAAGTTAGGTAAGACTTGGATCAGTCTCAGCCTTGAATTGAAACACTTCTGCTTTACTTCTGTGCGTTTATCCATCGATTCTCCTCCGCCATCTTTGATAGTGACGTCTAGAGACACTCCTATTGGCTCCAGTGGGTGATGTCACAGCCAATCAGAGTGTCTCCTTCAGAGGCCTAGTTGTCAGCTGCTTGTATAACCAAAGTCAATGGGATCAAGCCTGTATTTTTCTGATCTCAGAGTGAGGAGAAGTTGCTCTGAGTTTATTGTAGTGACAGAATAATAGACATGGACAATAAGATATTTGGAGCATTAGAGGCCTTGGAGCTGATTTTTCATCATTACAAGAATGGCAGAACTCAGATCAGATAAAGATCGAAACTTCAAATCACCACAAATCACCACAACCCAAACACACGTGTCTAACTTTCTGTGTTGAAGTTTTCTTTGGGTATTATGGTTTAAAGTGTTTTTATGAATAAAATAAAGAAAATTCAATGTAATTTTTTTTTGTTTTTTTCTTGTTTTATGAGCTATTATCATTACTACAGTGACCAGAAATCTTTATTGATTGTCATATATTATTAGCTGAGGTTGTGCTGACTGTGAAAATGTGGAGCACTTTATAACAACTTTATTAGGAAAAACACAAAGACATGAAAAAACAATCTTTGTCCTGTCTCCTGCCAGTCCTCCACCTATAAGGCCGGAGCTACCACTGAGGACAGAGGGAACAAAAAGTTTCACTGTGCATGAGAGAGGTTAAGATCACTGGACACTGAAACTCTGCACTGGTGATAAAATAGTTTAATCAACAAAAATGACAATCCTACTGTTTTTATTTATTTATTTAAAATGTATTTATTTATGTTTGGAGAGGGTGGAGACAGTGGCGACAGGAAGAGTCAAACAGGGGACTCCGAGCCAATGTGCCCTTGTGCTATATTTACACTCAGCCCTGACCCATTGTATTTAGTTAAACATCTGGATCATGGCATGTTAATTTATACACAACATGATTGGACAGTTAAATGAATAAAGTTCATATCTGTACTGATTTTGAATCTGAATGAAAAACAGAACAACAGACCACACGTGTTACTGCAGTAAATGACTAATAGCTGCGGAGGATTGATTATCAGAAAGATTAATGGCGTGTGCAGCCTGCATTAGCTCAGAGATTTATAATAAGTAAGCTTTGATTTATGGTTAATGGAAATTATGAAGGCTGCCTTTTTTCAAAGCTCAATAATTACTGCATGCAGGATAGGTGAAGGTCCAGCTGAATTTGAGAGTGTCAGGAACAGATCTGCTGCACTGATGAACCAGGGAGGATGGTACAGGACAGAGGCTGCAGGAGCCTAAGGAGAACAGAAATCTACATCTTCATATCTCCATGAAAGTGCTGGTTCAGTTGTCCACACTCCTGTCTGTCAGTTGGACTAAAGTGCAGGATAGATAAAGGAGTTGCCACTGACCACAAACCAGCAAAGGTCAAGGTCATGGAGCTGAGAAAGGTGAAAGTGGACAGAGGTTACGACTGAATCTCAGCTCTCAGGGCAACATCTGTAAAAAGCAGTTTGCAGACTAATTTGTTTGACTCAAACTGTTTTAAACATCCTGTTCACTGAACCATTTCCTGCTTCATTGTGATCATCTAACTGCTCGGGTTGACCCCTCTGCTCACATTCTGCTGAGAAGTTCTTCAGGGTCCAGAAAATTGGATCTAATCCAAAACAGACAGATGGAAAACCTCACCCCACCTGCCTTGGAGAATGATGTCAGAAGATAGTGTCAACCCCAGACTGGCTGTTTTTACAGTTCAGGTTCACAGAGGTAGGGTCAGGGTTAGCCTGACTCAGGTCACCGGAGCCTGGAGAGACCTCTGTAATATTCAGTAGTGATGTCACAAGGATGTCAGTGTGATATCACTACAATGTCCAACATATCAACTATCATAATGATGACTATTAACTCATAAAATAAAAGGGAAACATTTTTACCAGCAGAGTGACAGCAATTAGTTTCATTTTACCCATAAACCATTTGTACTCATTTCATCAGCACAGCTCAGGTCACACATCAGCTCTGCTGAGGAAAATGCTAAAACCTGCCACATATCATTGATCAACCTTCCTGTATCTGCATACATTACCAACATGCAAACACAGACACACACACATACACGCACACACAATGCCCCCCCACACACACACACACACAGACACACACACACACGCCCAGTCTCTTCTGGCCTCCTTTCCAAGCCACTTCTGACAATGCTAATGACTCTCACTGGGGCACAGGATGACGGGTGACAGAGCCAGCAACTGGGACTGGCTGATGATCGAGGGGCAGGGGGTGTAGATGGGGAATTGGAGGGCAAGGACTGCATGTCAATGTGTGTGTGTGTGTGTGTGAGGAGAGTGATGGTAGAAGAGGAGGTCAAGGATGGTGGTGCACAGGCTCTGGTGATGTGTCGGTAGAGATGCACGGTTTCCCGGCTCAATGCTAAATTATTACATATAAGACAAGGCCTGACACCCTGAATCAGGCTCTATTCAGATCACATTGGCTGGCCAGGGTGGTGGAGTGTGTGTGTGTGTGTGTGGAGATGGGTGGGGGTGGGGATGGAGGGGGGGTAAACACAAAGCAGGGAGAGGAGGAAACTGAGAGAGACTACATGGAAATGATATGCAATGAGGAGAGATGTAGCCTGGGGCATGGTGCATGTTTCCTTATAGTTAGTGTATTTATAATTCAAATATGTGCTTTTAATAATTCACAGATGAGGAATATCAAAGAAAAGTGTGTACAATATCTGTGATCAAAAAATATCTATATACTGAATAATCCATTTCTCAGGCCACTACTTTATGAGTTTCTTTCACAGAGTAAAGAAACTCATCAAGACATTGCAGCTAAAAATAAAAATGAATAATAAAATTAATTATTTACATTATTAGTGCCATTTTATTACATATATTACATAGATTGTTACATACAAGCACACCTGTCATGGTTGTAAAGACTCTTTTTGGTGACTGTTCAGTGATGTAAGAGTTAAATCATTATAATGTAATTTTTAGAGTTTATATCAGTTAGGAAATGAATCAAATCAGTCAGTCCCCTGGTGAAGTGAAACCTGCAGACCTGTGCCCTGGTTCAAAACAACTTTATCTCAGTCATTCACTTTTTTTTGTCCAAAAATTAAAAAGCTTTAAAACTGAGCTGAGCACTGGGGTTCAGGACTGTGTGATGTTTTTAACGGCAAACGTGTGAATTCTTCTTCTGTGGTGTAATGTGACAACCACACTACCATTAGTACTACTATTTCTACAGATGAATGAAGAAAGCAGAAGAAAGTCAATCTTTTTATAACATGAAGTATTTGTGAGTGTGGACTGACACACAAGCTCAGTCGCTGACACTGGAGATTTTTTTTTTTCCTTTTTCCACAATGTCTGATTCACCTAAAACTAGGTAAGAAGCACTGTGGCAGAAGAGTTCTATGAGTGTGGGACTTCATGAAGGACACTCACCTGTATCACACTCCAACACTCACTTGTATCGCACTCCAAAACAGTAACAGTAACAGTACAGTACAGACTGACAGAATAAATGCTACTGTAAACATAACTAGGCTGTGAACCTGTTCATGGGTTTGTTCCTCACGGTCTTATTTTCTGACTGCATCACTGACTGTCTCAGCCAATGAGAACCACACACTGAGCAAGTCCTCCTTTATTATTATTATTATGGTGATGCCATTAGCACACATACTAGTTTGAGGATGAGGTTCTCTTTGAAATAAAAGCCTCCAGACTGAGAGGGTAAGAGACATTTTGATCACATTAAAGCAGAGTCAATAGATCCATGTGGGACACTATGGAGGTTCTGATCAACACTCCAAAGATTTTTTGATCCTGGCCACCCACATTTTTTTTGATGAACCAGTTTGACATCAGACATTATTGGTGTAGGTCAGGGTGTAGATAAATCATGTAATCCTGGCTCAGGTACAGTGACATTCTGTAATTCTGGTTCTGGTCTTGTCCTAGCAGTAGGATGTCCATCACGATCTGACATTATGCTGGTTGTTATATTCTTGTACACACACTAACTCTCAAGAAAGCAACTTACACCTGATATACTAATTCAATTTTTATTAAAATTCAGCAAAAAATATATTACGTCTCTCTCTCTCTCATATACATATATAAAGTCTGAGACCATTTTCCCAGAATGAGGAGAGACATGTTTAGAATTAATTAGTACAGTGAGCAAAACACTATATATTTGCAGCACAATGTTTTCAACACATGGAATACAGAATCATTGCAATTCTACAGTAACCAAATTGAAATATACAGAAAGGCTTGCCAGAATATTCACATTAAAATGAAATAATATCATTCCAAACACAACTGACTGCAATTTTAACTGGAAGCCTAACCAGGTGTCCTGTTACATATGCCACATATTACAGTATAATACAGTATGTTTATATTTTTACATGAACTGACATTTTGAAATATATTGATTTTTAAATTTTTTTTATTGGAGAATCCAAAGGTGGCTTCCCACAGGAGGGAGATAATAATTTATTTTGTAATTATTATTGCAGCCCTGTAATTTCAGTTTTTGTTTAAAAATTTTTTTTTGCAAAAAAATAAATTATTATATGCAAGGATGGGGGGAATCAGGATAATGAAGCAATTTGAATGCATTTCCGATTCATTCTTGTTATCTATACTTTACATTTAACAAATGAAAATGTGTTTTAGTGAATTTTTTAAAAATACTGATTTATGTGAAAAGTGTTATGGTAGACAAGCCATGTATGAAGTATTTTGGTTTTTTGTGTCTTCAATATTGATCAATGATTGTTTGCGATTTGAAAAAACAGCCTCTGATTCTTTACACATAACTTGCCCCATGTGCACACACTGAGGACAGAAATATGTTCACACATTAACATACAACAACATCTGATGAGGTTTTTACAGGTTCTCTGGGAACTAAGTCATTTTCAAGTTCAAATCAATTCATTCTTTACGTTTGTTTTATGTTGTCGACCTTCCCTGCGCGATCGCCTATGGGTTTATTTTGAAATAAATGACCGGAAGACAAAGTTTAAAAGCTCTGTAACTTGTTAACAGTCTGGGCTGGCTTCACCCACCCTGCTCCTCCACCTTCCGCCATCAGCCTATAAGCGACTCCGCAGCAGACCTGCGGACAGTGAGCGTGTCAGCGCGCGAATCATGGACACCCGAACACAGTGAGATCAGAGGACCGACCGCGCACCGTCAGAGCCAGACCCTTACATGTGACAGCCTCCAGCTGAAGAAGGGTGTGTGTCAGTCTATGTTGTGGTGCTCTAGGGTGTGTGTTGTTAGTGTGTTGGTGTGTGAAACGGGCGGACCGATGCTGCCTCTCGTCCAGTTGTCTTCATTGTGCGCTGAGTTGAGTCGTCAGACCGGGACCGTTTTCTAACCTTTTGGATTGTAAAGTGTTTGCGCAACCTCGTCATCATCAAACTTCTTCTCACGCGGCTGGAATTTGTGCACAGAGATGTCTCAAAGGGTGAGCCTTAGTTTTTCATTTTATTGACAAATTCATGAACTTGTGTAAATGTGTGTTTGAGAAATGGGATGCCGGGAAACGACGAGGATCACGTTCAGGTCTGACTCACGACAGGACTATTATCGATCCTGTTATTAAACCAACAGTATCCCAGGGTTTTTCTTATTCCCTTTTCCCGCCACCTGTCCAAGTATTAATGTCCTGTCTCTCACCTCAGTACGATGAGCTTTCTCATTATGGAGGCGCGATGGACGGAGTCGGAGTGCCCACTTCCATGTACGGCGACCCGCACGCCCCCCGACCCCTGCCCCAGGTCCATCACCTGAACCACGGGCCGCCCCCGCACCCGACCCAGCACTACGGAGCCCACGCCCCACACAATATCATGCCCAGCAGCATGGGGAGCGCCGTGAACGACGCCCTGAAAAGAGACAAGGACCAGATCTACGGGTGGGGATTCAATAACGAAGTATATTATTATTATTATTATTATTATTATTATTATTATTATTATTATTATTATTATTATTATTATTATTATACCACATTTGTCATTATAAGATACACGAATAACGTGTGTTACATTATAACAACAACTAAATAATAATAATAACAAAAATAACTTTTACACGGCGAAAATAATGGTAGTCAACAACATCAACTATAGAAATAATAATAAAAATAATAATAATAATCGATATGATGTAAAAATAACAGTAATAAATCTATTATTATTATTATTAGCGGTATTGTTTATTATTTTTGATTTAGTATTATATTATATTATTGTTAGTCCGTTGTTGTTATGAAATAATAGAAATAATTGTAAATTAAACGTATTGTGTTTTCATGTTATTATTGAATAAGCACATTTTATTTAATTTATGAAACATACATAACATCTCACATTAAATCTGTTAATTTCATTGATTGTTGAAGAAATGAAGGAAGCAGCAGCTCTCAGCTCAGTGGAAAGAGACCCGTTCGGACTTCCGCTGTATTAAGACTAGGAGGGCTAGGAATAAATAAATACATACATATTTGTTAAACATAATCACATAAATACTGACACATTTGTATACAATTAGTTATTTTATAAACAGATAAATAGATATAATATATATTTCTTAGAAATAATTGGGCCTATTGGCGGCAGGCAGCTGGTGCAGTGACAGTTCCTGTCCAGGCGTCACACACAGTCTAACCGAACCGTCTTCTGTGCCGCAGCCACCCATTGTTCCCGCTGCTGGCTCTGGTGTTTGAGAAGTGCGAGTTGGCGACCTGCACGCCCAGGGAGCCCGGGGTGGCGGGAGGAGACGTCTGCTCGTCCGACTCCTTCAATGAAGACATAGCCGTGTTTGCCAAACAGGTGAGTGCACGCAAAGCTTTGTTGAATATAATGGATTGCAGTATAGTGAATATAATGTTGTCTCCTGTCTTTTCCCGCCTCAGATCCGCGCAGAGAAACCCTTATTCTCCTCCAACCCGGAGCTGGATAACCTGGTGAGCCTCCTCCTCATTGTATGTTATTCGTCGCAGTCATTTTCATTGCGGTTGATTTAAAATAATCTGTTTCAGATGATTCAAGCGATTCAGGTCCTTCGGTTCCACCTTTTGGAGTTAGAGAAGGTGAATATGTTTTAAATATTACTCAATATATAACTCAGAGGATCTAACAACATATTAGTTTATTTTTTATTTACCTCAGTTAAACTCAGGGGTTCTAAAGTTATATTTTATATATTTATAAGTGAGCTGATTTAACCCCAGGGAGTGTAACAATATGTTTCGTATATTTATAACTGAGCTCAGTTAAACTCAGAGGGTCTAACCAACTCCCTGATCCTGCAGGTTCATGAGCTTTGCGATAACTTCTGTCATCGCTACATCAGCTGCCTCAAAGGAAAAATGCCCATTGATTTGGTTATAGAAGAGCGAGACGTCTGCAAGTCAGACTTTGACGATCTCTCTGGATCCTCCACCAACCTGGCAGATCATGTAAGTCCAATATGAATGTCCGCTCTGAAATCAAAGTTCAGGCAAGTAAATGTGGCGGCTTGTCTTCAAAATTCAGAGGTTAACAGCTGACCAGTGGTTCCCAAACTTTGGTTCGGGGTCCATCATAGTGGTCAAATGACAAAAGAGAAGAAATTATAAAAAGTATCAAAGTAAACTACTAAACCAATAAACAGTAACTAGACCAAAATCATATTTATTTCTATCTCCACAAAAAAGATTATGATGATTAGATGTAACAATGTAACATCTTAATTTAAGAGATGAGGTGGTGGTTGATAGTTGATAGCTGAATGTTAGTGCTTGGTGTTTAATAGTTGGTAGTTGATGGTTGATAGTTGATGGTCAGTGGTTGATAGTTGATGGTTCATAATTCATGGTTGATTGTTAATGGTTGATAGGTGATAGTTGATGGTTAATAGTTTGCAGTTGATTGTTAATGGTTGATATTTGAAGGTTGGTGGTTAATGGTTAATACTTGGTGGTTATGATTGATGGTTGATTGATGATGGTCGATATTTGATGGTTGATAATTGATGGTTAATAGGTGATACTTGATGGTTTTTAGTTGATATTTAATATTTAGTATGTCATTGTTAATGGTTCATAGGTGATAGTTGATGGTTATTGGGCTTTAGTTGCTGAAGATGATTTGTTGTTTGAATCATATTGTCTAACTTTATTTATTTGGACAGTATGATGATGATGATGGTCATGGTGCAGCTGCTAGCACAGTGTTTGGAGTGAGGCTTTAATCCCTCTCAGACTGATGTTTTCTCAGGATTATTATAGCTGGAGTGGGGGGTCTTTGTCAACCAACCCCCACCTACCCCCTGCTATGTGCTTTACACAACCTCTTCCTATTTTTGGGATTTGTTCATTACAAAGAAACTGTGGTGGTGCAGTCAGAGAGTCAGACTCACAGTACAGCAGCAGGATGTGATGGGACTTCCTCCACAAACAGCTGGAGTTCACCCACATGTGTCAATCTCATCTTTTAGCAGCTTCTGTAAATGTTTACTATGACAACAACCAGTGTGTAAATAAATAATGTCAAGAGAAATGTATGACGTAAATCATGCTGCTGATGGTCCTGAAACTGCTGATCTATTTGAGTGATTTAATGACTTAAAGTCGATAGAATCCTTTTGTTTGATTTGTTTAACTTGAGCAGGTTCAGTTTTGATCCATGTTTGTCAATATTTTTATTTTTATACAGTTGAATATAGCTGAATCCTCCTGAACCCTCTTGAATCCCCCTGAACCCTCCTGAATCTTTCTGATCTCCCACAATCCTCCTGAATCCTACTGTACCATTCTGAATCCTACCAAACCCTACTATACCTTCCTGATTCCTCCTTTTAAATCTAGTTCCTCACTCTTCTGAGTAGACATCATGTAGTCAAGTCTGTGGTCTTCCCTCAGTCCTTCCCTGGTGGTGAGTCTGCAATGATCTAAAACTCTGGTTGTTCACAGTATGCTGACTAGTATTGGCCTTTTAGTGGAGGAATGTGTTCACAGTGAGTCATGTGGAACATGAGGCAAACTGTACAATTGTCCTCACCTGGGTGTAGATCCAACACATGGACCCTCCTCTCCCGTTACCTGTGTCTGAACAGATGGGCTGTAGAAATATGAGGCTCATTAGCTTGATAAATGTGCACACACATGGTGCCTCTTTGAGGAGCTGTGTGTCCTAAGGAGTTCTTGGATAAGAAAAGAGGGTCCATCACTGAGGGGCCTCGTTCACACTGCGCCTTTGTCCCTGCGCTTCTTGTTGTCATCTGTGAGCTCTTCATTTGATCGCCATCCGGCAAACAGCTGACGCAGAGAGGCTGAAGAGGGAGATCTGCTGTTTGTTTTGTACTTAGAGCCGTCTGAGTGGCCAGGCCGCCTGGCCGCATAAATGCCGGTTCTCTCATTTCTGGTCTCAGACACAGCCTGGACACAGGAGGGTCTACAAACTGCAAAGCTGCTGAACTCAGATACATGCAAATACATTGTCACTTCCCTGTCTGAGTTGAACGGAATGGTAATGTTTTTGTGCCTTGGTGTCTTTGGGAAATAATGGAGCTCATACTGGACTTAATGGACCCTCCTCATCTGTTTTTCTCTCTTCCTTTCTTTTCTTATCTCCTGTCTCCTGTTGTGTGAACCTCTCCCTGACCTCTCAGAACCCAGTGTCCTGGAGAGACATGGATGACGCCCACTCCACACCCTCAGTGGGCACCCCAGGACCATCCAGTGGGGGTCATGTCTCCCAGAGTGGAGACAACACCAGTGAACTCGGTAAGATCCTCCTGCATCCTCATCCATATCAAAGCTGTGACTTTCCTTTGACCTCTCTGAGGCATTCAGAGTTCATCTCATCACTTTACACTGATTAACACACGCAATTCATATATCTGTAACCATCTGTCACGTGTATCAGTGTGAAAAAGTTTTTTCACCTGAGTAAGAATTACTGATCTCGGATAAGAAGAGGACTGTAGCTGCCTCTGAGGAGTCTCAGGTTCATTGATCTCTACTTGACAAAATGACTGAACACTGAATTAGTTGATTATTTTAGATTGAGTATCTTAAATGTTGACAGCATTACTTCTAATGCTAAACTAAACTAACAGATGACAGGTTCAGAATTAGTCTTGGCCTTTATCTGTAAGTGAATAACATGACATCGACTACACCATTTACAACATGTGTCATTTAGGTTGATACTCTATTAGGAAAACAGTGGCTCTGGACTCATGTAGACTTCTGGCTCCTCAGTTACACGTCAGTCAGTGCTGAGATCTTATTGTCCCGATCTCTGCTGCCTCCCTCTGAAGCCATACCGCCTCCTCTTCTTAATGTGTTTTCTCTTGTGCTAATTGGAGGCTATGAGGGTTTTATGGCTTGTTTTTGTTTTTGTCCTCTTTGGCCACAGTAAAAATAGAATGGACTTTAAAGCAACTTTCCACCCTCTGCCCATCAGGCATCAATGAGCAGAGCACAGATGAGAACAATAGGAGGATGCTTTGCAAGACAAGTGATTAGGAGATAATCAGACACAGTGTTGTGGATCTGCTTTTGAAAATCACCTGGGTTTCAGGGCATCAGATAACATATGTGTGAGTGTACACTTGATACATTTTAAATTCAACTATTCAGTGTCCAGAAGTCCGTGTTGCAGCGAGGTGAGGATGACCATAGTGTGAATAGTTTCTTTTTTTTAAATGACAGTGGTGGGAAAACCCATTCCCATTCCTGCCCTTTTGACCTGCAAGAGAATGCATGGAGCATGGGGGAGCAGAATGCCCCCTGTAGGGATGTAAGGACAGAGCACTTTATGTATGAGGAACAAAGGGGAAAGAGAGGGCAGAATGATCAGAGCTGTTGTTGCTGCAGCAGGATCTGCTGCATGCTACCTGCTGCTTCTCCCTGGGCCCAAGGAAGAGGCAAAGACACAACCTGAAGGATAGGAAGCAAACTTGAAGCATAGCATGTTAATCTCATTTGGAGCAGACACATTTATAATGAGGGTGTGCAGGACAGTCGCTGGTGTGATTGTGAGAGCAGAAAACACCACCATCTCATTGTGACCTTTCACATTCGGTCCCTATGAAACCAGCCTGCACCAGTGGACTAATGAGGGGGCTGAACATGTTCTTACATTGTACAGATGTGTGGTGGCCTAACTCTAACCCACCCAATCTCTCCCTGAGCTTCAGTGAGTGCTTTGAACTGGTTAAACACAACCACACTGGTAGGAACATGTTGATGTTAATGATCTTTGTGGCTTGTGGGGCTCAGATTTTAACTATTGAACAAGAGAGAAGAATATCTTACAGTTTTTGTCTGTTACACATTAAAATTCAGGTTTAGCTGCAGGAAGAAACATTGTCAAAGACAGTACCATTGTTACCATATTCCTATGGTACAATGATAATGAAAGTTCAAAGGGATTACACCACCCTGTGGTGGGCTGTCATCAGTAGTGCTCCCACGGTCTGAGGAACCCACTGTCATCTGGGACCCAACCACAGGTAGAGGATCTGTGTTTCTGGTGGTTTGGCTCTGGGTTCTTGCACCTGTGTGGGCTCCCAGGCTCTAGTTGTTGCCTTGTAAGCTGTGTGATATGCAGAGAGGGCTGCCTTTGATAGCTGAACCCCCAGGGGGACTGCTGGTGACCACAGCTACAGGAGCAGAGCTCTCCTAGGAATGTTTGCAAGTGTAACTGAGAGAGGAGGAGGGGGCAGCTTGAAATGTCCATTACAAAAAGCCTAGTAAAACAAAGGCAGTGGGAGGGGCTCAGAAAGGCACTGCACACTGGTGTTGAGAAGTGGAATGTGAGGAACAGGATGTGTTGTATCTTTTTGTCACATGCAGAGCCTGGAGAGGCACAGTAGAAGTGCTGACATGCCAATGACTTCACAGCCTCCCTGAGAGCCCTCCCTGAGAGCCTGGGCTGACACATCTGCAGCATCTGGCAAGCCATCGGTCTTGGAAATTATTTAAAAAGAAGGGTAAAGACAGTGGGTGGCAGGGATGGAGGTAGACTGTGTGGATGGAAGGTTGGTTTTTGGTACTGAATTTGGAATTCTGAATTACATCTATGCTGATTTAGCCTGACTGTGAATTTCTGTTAATAGTGCAGCTTTCAAGTAGAAACAGAGCCACTCAGTTGTTGACAGCCTGTTATATGAGTTAGCCACAGTTATGGCCACTGCATGGTGCTCCTTCAAACCTATTCAGTAATATGACTGCATCTAGCCTACTGAACCAGCACATACCTGCTGACATGTGTGCTCGGCTCCTGGTTGTGTGACCAGTCATTGTAATTGGTTGGTGGCCACAGACAGCACAGGGAACAAAGTCTTGATAATGTTTTATTGTCACTGGGTGAAAGTTTGAGGGTCTGCTGCAGCCAATAAACATTTTGTTTTAATACTTGCTCATGTTCCTGAGATGTTCTGCCTTTCTAAATTCTCATTGCTCTATGAGAACATCTAGTGTTACACAGTGCATTCAGCATGTATGTTCCCATAAGTGACTGCAGTATTGAGGATGTGAAATTGGCTGAACTTTGAGACTGAGTTTTTCTGCAGAGAAATGTAGCTGTAGACTTTGTTTGTTCTGAAATTGTTCTCCTCCAGTTTTTTAGATAACTTAGGTAGATGATAAAGGACAGTTTGTTACAGAAAACCACAGCAGGCTTTCTGCCTTTAGCTGTCCTCCCTGTGTGACCAGATCAACCTATCCTGCACTTGTCTGTGCTCCTCTCCTAAATCAAAAGTCAGGACCTTTCACCTACAGTCTGATCAATCACCTAACACCACACACTGTTATCTGTGGATTTGTGACAGTTCTTCAAACAGCTTCTCTGCTTCAGTCAGCATGTAAACTACACTGCCTCAAACAGCTTCTAATCGTCAGGTTCACATTCTCACACAGAGGTTGTGTGAAAACCTTCCTGCTCCATTTAGTATGATGTGTGATAAGGGGAGGAGTTGGAGGTGTCATTGATGATGGATCAGAGCCCACTGATCTCATTAGATGGGCTGTGCTGGCTTCGCATCACTGATGCATTTGCGAGTGCAGCAATCAGTTCTGCTAGACACTCCACACTTTGTCTTGTGGACATGTCATCCAGTGTAACAGCTGAGCTGCAGACAGCAGAGAACGAAAACAAACAAAACTAAACTAAAAAAACATACAGAATATCCGACAGGAACATTAACAAAAACAAAAAGACAAAAACCTAGAAAAGAGATGATGCAGTTCACGTACTAAAAACAACAAACTAAGTCAAATTCAAATGTCAACCTGTTTTATTCATGTCTGTCAGTGGTTTTAGTTCCTCTCAGGTAAAATGATTTTTAACTGTCTACAAACACGAGACACCAATCATTGATCATATGACTTGATTTTTAGTCAAAGTTTCTTCAAGAACCTTGAATTGAATACAGTTAAGTGTTAAGAAACTGTTGTACAGGGAATTGTAAATACAGTGACTTTGCTCACTCCTTCTAATGTAAGATATCACACATGCAACAATAAAATTGGGAATGAAATGTGTCCTCCCTTCAATTTCATGATTAAATGTCAACAAAACACACAGCTTTAATGTAAAAACAGAGCAGGTCTCAGTGTTTTAGTACCAATGTCCTGTAGAATAACAAGACTTATTCTCAGTAAAATGGAGGTTTCTGTGCATTCTCAAGCTGTGTCCCAATTCAGGAGCCACATCCTCTGGAGGACCTGGTTTACAAAGGTGTGGCTTGCCATAGCTGGGTAGTTGAAATGAGATGTGTGGTTTACGGAGGATTTTTTCTTTGTGTCACCAGCTGTTCCAGCCCTTATCGTTGTGTCGCAAAGCAAGGTTCTTGTTGCCTAGCAACCTTGACAACACTTAACATTTTTTCACAAAAAACTGGGGTTGTAAGGCCCTTGGTACTGTTAGCTGTTGGGCTGAAAGAAATACTTAAATTTAACAGTGTTTATCCTCAAGTATTCTGTCAGTGCTGTTTGCTGACATATTATTTTTATTACCAGCACACATTTAATCTTGGGATAAATTAGACCATGAAGGATCCACCTGTTATAACCTTTGTTTCCCAGGAAAAAAAGGAAACATTTGTTGCTTGGAGCCTTTGAAATGGGACAGTCTAGTCACACCACTGTGACACAAGCAGTCTTCAAATGCAGCCTCTGAAGGATGAGACCCTTAAAGAGAGACACAGCCACAGTTTCTCAGTTTTTCTCAAGATTAGCTAGTTGGATCAATCTGAACAGCATAAACAGGAGTCAATGTTAGTTTCAGATCACCTGTTTGGATCAATCTGAACAGTATAAACAGGAGTCAAAGTTAGTTTCAGATCAGCTGGTTGGATTAATCTGAACAGTATAAAAAAGAGTCAATGTTAGTTTGTTAAGATCAGCTAGTTGGATCAATCTGAACAGTATAAACAGGAGTCAATGTTAAAACAGAGTGGAGTATATGAGAGCAGCGTGCAGGAATATGTCTCTTCATGTCTTGGGGTGCTGCTCTTTCTTTTTCTTTCTTCTTAACCCCAGGGCATCGCTTCAGTCATCACTATAGTACCCCCCCCCCCCCCCCCCCCCCCCCCCCACCGCACCCCACCTCATCCCCACCACCAAACAGACACTTACCCCCTCCAGTGTCCCGCATGCAGACTCTGGGAGGCAGGGTTAAGCAGGGAGGGGAGGGGGGTAGAGAGAGGAGAGTGGGCCGAGATGAAGGACTTTGAGAATGCACTGTCACACAGTGGTTAGATGGGCAGAGCTGCTGTGGAGCAGTCAGAAACGATTAGTGTAGCAGAGGATCTGCCCTGCGGCAGAAAGGGTGGGGGGGGGGGCTTCCTTAGATATAATTAGGGCGAGAGTCCTGTTTTTTGTCTTTTTTTTTTTCTTTCATAAAAATCAGTTTTTAACTGTGGCCACATCAGGCTGGTGTTAATTTTACAAGAAAACATGAGAACATAAAAGTCTATGTACAATTATATAAGAACATATTAGAATATATGGGTAAGAAGAATATATTAAAATATATAACTATATGTGCCTATTTATTTGTGAGAATCTATAAGACTGTATAAGAAGACAATATAAGTGAATAAATGTGTTTTCTCTTCATCAGCTATATTCTTGATAGAGGATGAGTCACTGTTAGTTAGTGTAAATAGTTAGTGTTTTATATGACAGTTAAACTAATATTGTGCCTGTCACTACTGTTGTGTGCATTATTCTGTGGGTGTTATTCACTGATGGAATCATTTATGTCTGAGGCTCACACACATGCCTTAACCTGAATTCATTAGTTCCTCTGGAACCAAGTTAACTTTACATTCAAGACAGTAGAGCTCTATGTCTTTTCAATTTCATGTACTACCTTGTGATGAAGAAGAGAGAGGACTGTCCTCAAACTCCTCCTCCTGTAATTAAAGTGGTTAGTAGAACTTTGTTCTGGTTAAGTTACCAAGGACTCAGAGATTTAAGGAGTTGAAATACACATAGTATGATTTCATTAGAGAGGAGCACAATGATTTTATAGCATGAAAAACACCCCCCATCTCCACCTGAGGACCAGTAAGATGTAATGTAACCAACAAGCTATAGGAGAGGTAGAGACAAAGTAAAAGTGGAGGACAGGCAGTGTGAACTCCTTCTGTGTCTCTGGACACCATCAGTCAAAACTCCCTCAACCCTCAGAACCACTGTCCCTAAAACACATTCTTTTTAATGTCAATATTCATTAGCTGAAATATTTATGCATGAATATGGCTCATATAGGCGTGTTTGATTGATGTATCTCTAAAAACAAAAAGACATGCTCGGGCCAATCTTAAGAAAAGTATGGTTTCTGTCCCGCCTCGGGGGAGGAGTCTCTTAGATGCATTATTCACATGCCCTCTAGGCAGGCTTTCAAGGCTTCTCTGCCCTGAGGGCAAGAAAAATAACCACCACTGTTAAAAGTAAATCATCTCTGCTGATGCACAATTAATGGCAGAGGGGAGAGGGATGGGAGAGCCCCTTGTGTACTGAGATGGAGAGAGTTAGCTGGCAGAGGCGGAAATCTCAGCTTAGTGGAAGCCTCCTGTCTAGCTCCACAGCAGCTTCCTTCTGAAATCAAACAGGGCTGCTGTTCACAGCAGGATTCAGAGCCTGGCACGCCACCACGCTGCAGACAATCCAACGCAGACAATGTCATGAAAGGGAGGTGAGGATGGGGGTTGGTCAGTGAACACATAAGACCACAAGGGTGATGATGGCTTCATGTCCTACTGACCCACCCACCCACATCCCCCTCATTTTGCCTCAGTACACAAAGCCAATGCCTGATGTCCAAGTTCAAGCAGCACAGTTCATTGTTGGGCTCCTTCTTCATTCACAGTCCAGACTTAGTCTTTTGTTTTTTTCCTCCTTAGAAGGAAATCATTATTTCAAACAGAGGTCACATATAAATAAGAGCAAATGGCACTGAATCCGACTGCAGCCTGAACGTTCATTACTTTATGGCAGGCGCACAGCTCCCACACTCATTACTTCATGTCAAACGCGTGGCTCACATTGAATTAATAGCTCTTGGTTTTATTGAGCTTCCACACTACAAACTCCTCTTCATTATCCAGTGACCAGGGAGTCGAGAAGAGGTGAGAGGTAGAATCTTGTGCTGCTGGGCCACAGAGCAATGTAACTTACTCTGTGTGTTTCTGTGGAGGAGGATGAAGGTGACGGGATCAAATTAAAGCTCTCTCATTCTCCCTTTATCTGTGATCGCAGGAGATGGCCTTGACAACAGCCTGGCATCACCGGGCACAGGAGATGAGGATGACCAGGACAAGAAGAGGCAGAAGAAACGAGGCATTTTCCCCAAAGTAGCCACAAACATAATGAGAGCGTGGCTCTTCCAGCACCTCACGGTAAGGGCATCTACCCAGGACCCTGTGAAGCGGCTGCTCCATACAGCCCACATGCAGCTGTAGCTTCTTACAGACATATTTGTCTTCTCTGTCACAGCCAGCACTGATAATACTGATAATACATAATGCTAGAAATGAGTGTTGTCTTACATCAGCCCCAAAAGCATCTTGAAGCTAAGGTCATCTTGGTTCTATTGTAAGAGAATGGAGCAAAGACTAACCCACTGAAGGTCTGGAAGTCCTCTTTGAAAAAACAGTCCAGAGTTTGTACAGAAATAAGAGGCCTCCCGTTCAGAGGTAGCAGCACTGCGACAGAGCACTGCGAAAGGGGGTGAGCAAGTCCCAATGAAGAGAACTTTAGCTTTTATCCCAGGTCTAAAAGATACCACCGCCACTTCCTTTCTTGGCCTTTCTGCTTCTGCTGCTTTTAGATGTGGTGTAACCCCTCAGTGTTTAGTTTGTAAGAAGCCCACACATGTCTTGTAGTTGAAGTAATCCCTTCTTTTCTGAAGCCCACCTTTAGATTTTCTAGATAAAAAGGAGGATAATTGAATTATCCTCTCTCTGTTCCCCATTTCCTTTCAGGCCTAATTTGTTAAGCAAGTGTTTGCCGTGGCAGGATGTGCCCATGAAGAGTGTGCAGGGGGACTTTGGCCTCTGAAAGGCCTATTGCAACACCCAAGCGATCAAGCATTCATCAGTTGTGAGGGCGTGAAAGGAGCGGGATTATGTTTTGTCAGACATTTCAGTGTGAGACTGTCAGAGTGGGGGGGGTTCTGTCTACTACCAGCTGTAGCCTTCTGCTTTTGTCATCTATTTTGAGGATGCTGAGGATTCTGAAGACCCTTAATATATCCCCTTCTGAGGAGGCTGTGGAGAAAGCAGCTGTGAAATGTTTGGATTCATTATATTATTAATTATGGGCCCATTACCCTGGTTGCAACTGTTGGTTTCCTGCATTTATATAGTGAAAGATCAATGTCAGTGTGAGCTAATCAGTGGTCAAATGTTGAGTCAGAGTCATTGGAGAAAGAAGATTTCATCATTTGTTTATATAATATCTTGATTTAAATGACAGAGGATTGTGTTCATGGTCATACTCGTTCTTCTGGAATCAGCTGAATATTCTCCAACATGAACACGTTTCAGACCTTCAGTATCAAAGACACTAAGTGACTGTTGTCATCGTGGTTACAGGCAAACAGTAAAATCTTCAGTGGGAATGGGTGTGATTGACAGGTAGTTAACTCAGTGACATTATTAGACTTCTTGTTTATGTAAACCAAAGCATGATGAGAAGCGAAGTACCAAAACTGAGTGTGGTCCAAACAGAAACAAACAGAATCAAGACTAATGAAAATTCTTCAGTATTGTCGTTATTTTTTACCAGTGGTCCAGAGCACTCTTCTCTGTCCACTCTTCTCTGTCCAGTCATATTCCATCATTAATAGACATCAGCTCAGGGGGAGACATAATAAACTACAAACTCGACTGAGAAAGTAAAAGCTGTCACAGTGACTTGGTTTTAGTTTTGTAGTTTGAGATTATTGATCAGTGATTGATCGTACATCTTACACACATCTTGTGTGTATTTCTGTCAGCTTCTGTGTCATGCAAGACATTTGTGTGTGTCCAATTTTGTGCCTGTCTTCATTGTTATTTTTGTTCCTTATTCTGTTTATTTGTTGTATTTGAGTCTAGAGACAGTTGCTGTGGGGGGCATCTTCTGCCATGGTTTGGGACCACTTATCACATTAGAGGGAGGAGTAAGTGCAGATCGATAAATAATGTTGCTCTAAGTGATCACCTTTATCCTTATGGGAGGAGTCTCTCCAAGTGACAGGGTCACTGATGATGACGATGAAGAATCATATACTGTGAACCTCACAGTCTTCCGATGTCAGTCCAGTGACATCAGACCAGTATGGGAGATGTTGGAGCGACATGCGAGACAGATTCTCCACCTCCATCATCAGAGCATGAGGAAATATGAAGAATCAGTTCATCCTCCAGTTCAGAGACCTCAGTGTTGTGTTGTGCTGTTGAGTCATGGCCCCCGCCCTCTGCATGTGCCGGTCATGTGTGTATTCATGCTTATGTTTGTGTGGGTGTGTCTGTCTGTGTCTGTCTGTGTGTTTGTGTGTGCGTGCGTGCGTGTGTGATGGAGTGTTTGGAAGCTCATCCTTCACTGATGACCACGGGGTGGCTGCAGGTTTGACAGCAGCAGAATGGGGACTTGCCCACGACCCTGCTCTCAGTGCACAGGTCACCTGTGTCTGCCATCTGCTGCCCCCTCCCACTGTCTCACACACAGAGTCAGCAGAGCAGGGGGATGGAGCAATGCAGGGAGGGGTTGTGGGGTGACGGGGGACCAGGCTTTATTGGGGCCCCAAACAAAGCCACTATTGTGCCTCTTTATATCCCACCCAATCATTTGTCAAGCAATGTCAAATAATGTCAAATACTGTCACATAATGCCACGCGCTTCCAGTTTCACGATTATTTTGATCAATTATGAAAATCATCTATCATGATTATTTACCACAGTTACTCATTAACTTTGGAAACACAACACATTTATTGAACTGTGTCTCTTTAACAATTTCTTGAACATTCATAAAAAGACAGACACCCAGTCATCATAATTAAAATTGCTTTATTTAATGTTTAACGTAAAGATTAGTGTGCAAGTGATACAACACATCAACCCTGGCAGCAAAGTTGTTGATAGTAAAGCTAATATCAAGCACTATAAAAAAAGACAGCTGATAAAAAATTTCAAAACAAAAAGTGTAGGGGCATCTTTCCAGTTGGGGATGTTTTTTAATGGGGGAATATAATTTGTTTTGAAACAAAATGCATCACAGTAACTGTTTGATCTCAGTTGTCTTGTTTTCATAATCGTTGTAAGCCAAAATCCTAATTGAACCGAGGGACTGAGTATGAGTTCTCCTGAGTTTTACTGACATGCCTTCCCTTCAGGGCCGCTCATCTCTATACATGGAGGTCTTGACATTTATTAGTTTTACTCACTGAATGTTTTGTCTTTTTGTCACTCACAGCACCCATACCCCTCAGAGGAACAGAAGAAGCAGTTAGCACAGGATACAGGTCTCACCATCCTTCAAGTGAACAACTGGTAAGTCATCTAACAAACTGTCTCAGATCCAGCATCTGAGACAGTTCTGTTTAGTTCTGTTCTGTTCTGTTCTTTGGTTCACTGGCAGGGATCAGATTTAGATTAATTGAGATGATTGTTGTTCCCATCCTCATCTAGAGTTTTCTGTGAGCTGTGTCAGGATTGTAATTACACGGACCCCACCTCTTCTACATGACCCCAGGCTTCAGTCATGGCTCCATCCAACACATATATCAAAGCCTGCAGGCTCAGTGTTCTGTCTATCATGTATCAGTAGCAAAACATTGGCAAAGCGGTTAGCTGCCCCACAGCCCCAGGGTATAGAGCTAAACCCTAATCAATAGATTTTAAACTACGACTCTTCACGTCATAATGCCCCAGATTATGCTGGCAGATAGATTATTCTTTGGATCCCTGGAGACAGTGAGGTCTCTATGCTCCAAATGAATTATATATGATATTTTACACATCTAAATATGTATAATGTTTATGTTTTCTGTTTCTACTCATTAGCTGATTTAAACTTTACTTACTAGCTTTTTCCCATTTTTTGGCTGCTTCCCATAACCTTCTTTATTGAATGTAATTTGTCATGGAGTCACAGGATGGACATGAGATACTGTCAAAAGCCCAAAAAGACTACTGAGTTTAAATGATCTCTACTCATGTGTTCTGTGTGTTCCAGGTTCATCAATGCGAGGAGGAGAATTGTCCAGCCAATGATCGACCAGTCCAACAGAGCAGGTAGAGCTGAACTAAATCATCCCTGACAGTATGATACATGGATTCTAGGGAGAGACTTTACTCTGTTTCTCCTCTCACAGTGAGTCAGGGTACAGCTTACAGTCCAGATGGCCAGCCAATGGGAGGCTTTGTTCTTGATGGGCAGCAGCACATGGGTCTTCGACCTGGAGGTGAGCAGTTTCCCATGTGTCAAATGCTCTGCTGTGTTACTATGATCGCATCCTGTCTAGGCTGCATAACCTGCTGCTCTGTAGACCCTTCTCCAAGAGAACCACTGTGCAGCATCAGCTACAAGTCGTCTGTAGTCAGCCTTCAGAGGACCAAGTGTGTCCAACTCTAGTTCACTTCCTGTTACAGTTCAAAAATTAATATCAGTATTTTAATTCAGCAGAGCCACGGTCTTTACTGGCCCTGTTTCTAGTATATGTGCATTATTTGTCCAAATGGCCATAACCAATATGATGGGCTCACACTGTGGGGTTTTGCAGGATAAAGTAACATGTTTTTGTAAAGAGTTGAGATCTTAGACTGTAGCTCCATCATACAGCTCCATCATACAATAAAATATAAACAGGTGAACTGGTTCAAACTCTCTGTGATGTTGTTTACCACTGTTTTTGCAATTTGTCCCAGGACCCATGGGTGGCATGGGCATGAACATGGGCATGGATGGGCAATGGCACTATATGTAAAACCACCGTGAGGCGAACCTGAACAACAGGGTGAAGTATGTCTGTGTCTCTCCTTCACCTCTGCTCCATCCCTCATATTGATGTAGAAGCATGTTCACAGATATCTCCTCAGTGATGAGACAGTGATTCTGGCTTGTTACAATCAGGTTTATCCACCTTATCTTAGCAGTAATATTTTAATATTACAATCAGCCCCTGTCTTTTAATTGACTTTTAAGTCAATTAAAAGACAGGGGCTGATTGCAACACAGGACCAAAGCTGCTACCACTTAGGCCCCCTAGTGTTTTACCAACCTGTGTGAAATCTACAGTTAAATAAAGCATATGATTATGGCATGATTTATTATTTCTCCAGACAAGGAAACAGCAGCAGCATTATAAACACAATATATAATTTTTTTGAATAAAGTACAGGTAAGAAAGAAACTTCTGTTTAAACCTAAGGGTCAAAATCATCGGATTATGGGAGTCATTGTGGGAAAAGAAAAGGGACAGTCTCTTTTCTGTCTGTGTTTGGGAGACCTTATACTGATTTTTGGGGTCTGTAAAATCTTAGACCAGTTAAGAGAAATGGTGGACGAAACTAAGAAAATAAAAGCCAGTTTGAAGTTTAAATCAGCCTGAGAAGAAGACTGTAGAAGACTACAGAAGACTGTAGTGATTACATGACACGATCTTCTGTCCATGAGATGTGTTATTAGAATAGATTAAAATTATTCTACCTGCTCTGTGCTTTTAGAATAATCTTAAATCTTGCTAGGGATAAATCTGAGTGTG
This sequence comes from Rachycentron canadum, assembly GCA_038496675.1. Classification (NCBI taxonomy): domain Eukaryota; kingdom Metazoa; phylum Chordata; class Actinopteri; order Carangiformes; family Rachycentridae; genus Rachycentron; species Rachycentron canadum. The sequence continues at coordinate 300,043 of CM076665.1, forward strand.
GGAAAAAATTCTCTCTCCACATCACTCCTTCTTTTCCTCTTTATTCCTCTAACCTCCTCTTCATACATTTTTCTTTCCCTCTATCTCCTCTATCTCTTCTCCCTTTGCAATCCCCCCCACTACCACCAACACCCTCCCTGGCCTCTATCAGCTTCCTACCACAGCTGACAGTTCTCAAAATCAAGATGTATTGGCTGCCGGAGGCACTGGAGCACGGAGAATTTTATTTAACACCCACTCTCCACTGCTCAATGAGCCTTTGCTGTAATGACACTTACCTTGATTAATAGAGCTCTTTATATGTAAATAGGAGTCCAGTTGCTTCATTTTTTCACCAGGGCCCATTTTCAGCAACACAGCCCCCTCCTCCCTGTCTGATAATTCCCCTGGTTTTGCTAATGAAGTTGAAAGAGCAGAGATTGATAATATATAAATACATCTGGATCTGCAAAGAGACATCATGCTCTCAGTCTTAAGAAATGCTGCCTTGATGTGTTTAATCTCATTATTTCTCATTGAACAATCATTGATGAGTCATTTTTGCCCTCCCTAATTTGATCTGTGATGAGCACGTACAGTGACTGACAGTAAATCTTCCAGCACTGAGAGAGGGACAAGCTCCACATTTGGAGTCCTGTGTTCCATGCATGATAAAGCCCCAGCCATAATATTTAGTCATTATGGAATACATGACGGAATCTACTTTATTCTGCTGCTCAGCACAGCTGGCTCACCATATGTTTTATTTAACTGTGTCCTGCTCATCTCAACTGCATGTGTTTGTCAAAGAGGAGCTGGTAGAGTTTAATTCAAAATGTAACAACATTGAGATCATGTCTTTAATAGTAAAATGATTTAGAGATCACACCAACAGAGAAACACAGGTGAGGCACAGTGGTTCAAGCTTTCAACGGCATCTCATTGTCTTCATCAGCAGAGATATTATTGCATTATAATGAGCTCCATATGTATAGGAAGTCAGCTGATGACTCTTCCACCAAAGACAACTCTAATACGTGGTTGAAAGCATGAGTACAAGCTCGTAAGTTGACCTTGGGTTCATATGTACACATCAACAACAAAGATGGAACAAAGTCTTTCATTAGTAGACAATGGACCAGAGGTCGTCAGAGTGAGGAGAAGAGCTTTCTGCTTTACTAAATGATGTCTCTACTACTTTTACTCATTCACCACACCAGGAATGAAGGAAGAAGAGTCTAGGTATTTACCTGGGTAGACAGGCAAATCTCTGTTTGGAACACAACAGCTCCTCTACCACTCCAATGCTAAGAGGACTCTGCCAGTTATTAACATATACTTCTGTATTCACATTTAAAAACTATACACAGTGGTAGATCAAAGCCTAACAATCAAATCTAGGAAATAACCAGTTAAAGGAAAAGATTTAAATTTATTTATTAGTTCCACCTTGACCTGCTTCAACAGTAAAATCCAGTGATTACAGTAAACAGGTATAGCTGGTGGTCAGATACAGCTGTAGACAGGTACAAGGTGGTCAGGTACAGTTGTAGACAAATACAGTTGGTAAACAGGCACAGCTGGTAAACAGCTACTGTTGGTGGACAGGTACAACAGGTAGTAGACAGTTCTTCTGACTCTCTGACCTCTTACCTTTTGACTTCTCTGCCTCTCACTCCCCTGTCCTCTGGACCCTCTGTCCTTTGGCTTTCAGTCGTCTGTCCTCTAACTTCTGACCCTCAGTCCTCTACCCTTCAGTCCTTTGTCCTCTGGTCCCCAGTCCACTAACCTCTGACCCTCAGTGTTCTGTTCCCTAGTCTTCTTTCCTCTGACAACCTGTTCTCGTACCCTCTGTCCTCGGATCCATTATTCTCGGACCCCTTGTACTTTGACCCTCTGACTTCTGACCATCTGTCCTTGAAACCCTCTATCCTCTGACCTGCAGCCCTCTCTCCTCTGAGCCTCTGTCCTCTGTCCTTTCTCCAGGCCTCCATGGTTGGCTCAGGGATCTTCTTCCATCTTGCAGTGGAGCTCAGCAAGGGGAGATGTTGCTGCAGCTGCACGTCACACCTACCTGACCACTCCCACCTCACCTTGCTCAAGCCTGCACAGTGCGTGCCTGTACAGGATCACCATGGCAACTTCTGCATGAGAGGCTGCCCCACAAACTTAGACATTGAAGTGAAGAGAGACTTGCTGTGAGGCACAGAGCTTTCTGGCTGCACATAAATACAATGGGCGAGGACTTGACAGAGAAGAGAAACAAAGTGATATGTCTCCTCAATTTCTTTTAAATTATTTATTTATTTTTCTACAAGGTGGGAGAACCTCCCTGTTTCCCTCCTTTTTAAAAGCTCTGCCCCGTAACATTCTCTCCTTCACAGGACAGAAGATAAACACTATGGGACCTGTATGAACAGTATGACTTGTGAGAGGTGTAATCAATTTGCATAGATTTGTGCTCTTGATTTCTGTCCATGTTTGTGAACATTAGACATTAGATGAGCTTCACAAACATGTTTTTAAAAACGATTTTGTAAGAAAAAATATGTTTTTGTTCTCCACTGCACCTGGGACTGAAGAGAGAAGGGACCGGGACTAAATGGCAGACTCTCTTTTTGACAATGTTTTAAATAGTTTGTTAGCACGGCAACATGGGGAAGAGGCCTGGTCTGCATTACAACCCAAATAAAGACTTAAAGGACCAAGACAAAAACCACCTAGTGTTTCAGTGTAGACCATTTTAAATATGAGAGGTCAGGGTGGTGGAAGTTGCATGTATTCATTGGTGGAGCGGGTCACGTAGCTCCGGTTTGATTGGAGTTGGATTGTAGTGTCTGCTCTTATTGGATGGATGGTGACAGGGATGATGGATGAGCCCTTATGTGTGTGTGAGTGCGTGATGTAGAAAAATTAAAAGACAACTCGTTGCGTCTCATTGTTTCCGACAGTGAAATAAATTTTATGTGGAGAAAAGAAATAAACAGATGAAGCAGCTCATTAATCACCGTCATCCTCCAGCATAGCAGCTCCAAATTAGCCTTTATGATCATTGATAAATGACCATACCAGAGTGATCGCGCGCCCTGTAAGTTAAACTCGATTTGGCTTTTAATTGTGATTTATAAATAAAGACATATGTGATGATAATAGTAATTTAAAAATAATAATGACAAATAAAATAATAATGAGAAAAGATAAATATAAAATCTAGTAATATAACACACCCAAACCTAATTTTACAGAGAGCGATACGTAGTTCGATAAAAAGCTTGTGCTGCAGTTGCTATCTTCTTTTTTCATTTTAGTTTTTACTCAGATACATTTATTATGATCAAAATAAATTCAAAGGAGAATCACGAGGCCGAGCCTCGGGCCTGGGAGTACCGGGCTTCCCTTTCTCTTGTGGCTTTTTAGATAGGTAAAAATAAAACTGAAAAACCATACGTAAAAATAATATTATGCTATGACTACGACTTAATACAATCGAATAAAACTCATCCTGATTTTATTCTCAAAAAAAAAAAAAAAAAATCTATTCTATTCCAGGATTATTGTGGTGATTTCCTGCTGTGGTTTCTCCACTTGAGCATCGGATTTTAAAAGAGTCTCGGGTTCATGTTTTACGGCGATTAAAATGCTCTTTATTGGATTTGTTAAGCAACTAACGAAATTCACCTTCATCGCGGACAAGCTGCAGAATAAACCCTGAGCAGACCGACGGAGAGCGGCTCTTCTCTGTGATCCCTGATATAAATCCGTAGTGAAAGCTGCCGGAAACAGGCGCGATATGAAATATGGGTCAGAGCTCCTGCATAAAGCTGCATCACATAAGGCAAAAACTTTACTCACAACAGCAGAATGTACAGCACTTTCGCGAACACGGCATAGTGTCTGCATAGAGATAAGGTCCATATAAATGTTACTGTCCATTAAAATAATGTCACTGTCAGTAATATTCGAGAAATATTATAAACACTGCCAACCATAGGAAACTATCACTGTCAGTCCACAAACACATTTTGGGTCTGATAACATGACGACTAAATGACAATGATGATAGAGCAATACTCCCTGTAATCTCATTATTAAACCCATATGTTGATTTTCCATCAATGGGTTTGGGGTTAGGTTGTAGTTGTACTAGAAACAATAGATTTTCACATACATGGAAACTGCCTCAGAATTATAGAGGATTAATGCACAGAACAAAGAAAAAATAATTAAAAAAAAAAAATCACGACAGAGACCGGGAACAGCTGTATATCAAGATTAAAGCACTGTCTGACTGGTTGTTAATAATAATCATAATAATTAAATCAAGCAGCGTTGAGTAGGCCCACACACCCTGTGCATCTCAGAACGTTTCGCAATTGCTGTGGTATACTGCGACACCGTGAAGTGATACGTGATATGGGATGTAGGTTGCTGTCTAGAGTAGGGAGAAATATGACCATTTCTCAGTAGCAGGGAATGCAATTTGTGCTGCCATAACAATGCAGTTTCAAGAAAACTGAAAAGCTTAGGTATTTAAGGTGATGGTGGTGATAATAACAACAATAATAACAATAACAATAACATCCTGAAGCTCCAGAATCAGAGAATGAGGACAGTGAGAGAGAGCGAGAGAGAAAGAGAGAGAGAGAACTCGCCCCCAGCAGTCTAGGCCTATAGCAGCATAACTGAGGCCAGGACACATATGAAGCCTAATAACTGAAGGCTCTGCCTCCTGAACTCAGGTTCACAGCTGGTTCTACTGGTGAAGAGGCTGATAGCTGAGGGCTCTGCCTCCCTTAGTTAGGGCCGGTTCAGGTAGCTCTGAACCATTTTTATGCTGCTATAGGCTTAGACTGCTGGGGGACACATCAGGTTACATGGAGCTCTCTCCTCTCCTCTCCTCTCCTCTCCTCTCCCACACTTTAAATTATCATTTTCATTATCTGCTGCACCTTGTAGTTTGGCCTTGGTGTCTCGCTCTCTCTCCCTATTTGTGTTTCCACAGATCCACCGAAGCTCCATCTATCTCCACCAACCTCCCCCTGCATCACCCCTTCCCCTTTTACCCCTGCTGTTAAACCGACATGCCCTTCCCTCCCAGGAACCAGTCTACCACCCATTACTCCCATTAAGCTGCCTGACTCTCCCTGCCTTCCCTTCCACCAAAAACTACCTTCATTAGCTCCTGCACACCATTTCCATGCTGTGCATATTCTGTATTGTTACCTGTTTTCTTGTCTGTATACAACATCTATTGCCCGTCTGCCCGTCCTGGGTGAGGGATCCCTCCTCTGTTGCTCACCATGAGGTTTCTCTCTTTTTTCCCTGTTAAAAGGGTTTTTGTTTTGAGTTTTCCTCAGTTGATGTGAGGGTCTAAGGGCAGAGGATGTTGTTATGATGCTATGTAAAGCCCGTTGAGACAAACTGTTTGTAAAAATGGGCTATACAAATAAAACTGCCTTGCCTTGCCTTTCTACTCTTTCATACTTTAAGTTGAGTGAGCAGAGTGTTCTCTTAGGATAATAGGGAACTATGAGCTCTTTAAGATGCAGCAATGTCTGATCATTAATTCCTTTGTAGATGAGAAGGAGGATTTCAAATTCTGTTTTGGATTTTTTAGAAAATTTGTTAAACTCTTATGTTCCAAATTTAGTGATATGGTCGACGTGGTAGGTTGCTGTCTACAGTGGAGAGAGAGGTATAGCCATTTCTCAATGTTGAGATGTGCATGCATTAATGTTTAGGACCTTATCAAATGTAATTTGAGAAAGATCTTTGGTGTGGTGCCATACCAATGCAACTCCATTATTAACTTCTGTATGCATAGAAGAATCATTATTACCTTGAACTGGTTTAAGTCAGACTTTGTAGATAAGTCTGACTTAAACCAGTGGCGTGGTTTCTTTAGTGCCAATGACTGGCTCTTGGAATCAATGGTGTTATATGCAGCACTAAGATGTTGTAGGACAAGATTTGAGATGAGTCCATTGTCTGTAGGCCATGAGGAGATCATTACTAACCTTAACCAGAGCTGTTGGCCAAGTTGGCAATAACTAACTAATAAGTTGTGGTTGTATTAGAAAACATAGGCAGGGCAGTGGATGGCCTGTTTTCTCCAAAATCCTGAATCCTTTGTGAAGTTTATGGACTCTAAATCTTCTATGATGGATTCTAGATCTTAAAGTAAACCATTCCTGTGCAAATAATTGCTTACCTGGTCTGGATTTTTTTCAAGTTTACTTTTGAAATAAAGGGATAACATGTTAAGATTAAATTTTTCAAACCTTCTATAACCTCATTGAACAGCAAGGTCTAGGAGACCAGTTGGTGGTTTAGGATTAGGGTTAGTTTAGAGATCTACAGGAGAGATGCCAAGTCTAAATCAGTTACAGTTGACTGGACAGCACATCTAAGTCAGCTATGGAGAGGAGATAAAGATTTTTTTGTTACCATGTTATTTGCTAAGCTAGCTACTGTCAGCCTGTGCAGAGCCAGCTTGTACACACACACACACACACACACACAGGATTCTGGAAAAACATCCAGAAGCCGTTCATTCCCCTGCCTATGATTTCCAATACAACCACAACTATGTTATTGCCAATTTGGCCAACATTCTTTGATGTGATCACTAAATGACATTCTAGAATTTCTACCAATATTGATGGTGAAAGGGATAGTATTTTTACAGTTTTTCTCAATTGCTTTGATGAAAAGCATCAGGAACATAATTTTCACATCTCTTAAAGCAGTTCTGAATACAGTTCATGCATTTCTCACAACAAAAAAATCACCATGCAGAAGCTGATAAAAAAAATCAAAACCTTGTCTCTGAGGATGTCTGGCCCATCATGACAGCAGCTTTAAGCCTTCAGAAATGAAGTTTTGCATCTGTCTTATGGGAAAATGTGTGTAAAACATTCCTGTATTTTATAACAAACATTTGTAGGTCTTAATGGTCTATAGCCAGGCATTTACTGCACTGCATTGATGTTTATGATACTGTTTTAACATTTGTATGGTGTTTGTACAAATCCCCATATGGTACACTGTACCTTATACACGGAGGCACGCACAACTCTACTACAATTACAACAGTAACATTTAGCTAAAATAAATATATTCTGTTTCAACATTACATTGGTGTTTAGTGTGAACCTCTCAGCAGATGTACTGTACAGTTTACCTTTGTTTTCTAGATAGCTAAAATTATGCATGTCATTCTTTAGTCTCAGTTAAAATTAACATTTAAATAACACTGTTGCTTTTGTAGAAAGATAATTTAGCTAAACTAATATAGTGAGGTAGTCTGTTTTCCAGTAGGCAAAAAATGTCATACAAGCTGTATTGTCTTGTCGTGAAGTTTTCTGTAAGATGTGACATGGTGGCACACATTATAAAGGGCACGAGAGAGAAACAGTGACAAAAGGTTCAGACAAAATATGGTGTCTATATTTCCATCCCATTTAGAACTCAAAGTGTTTTGTGCAAGATAGTTCAAGCTCTTCGACCTCTTTGCTTGATATTTCACATTCATAGATTGATGTTACCTGGAAGATAAATGTTTATTACACATTACACAGAACCTGCACTTAGTGGCACATAAGTTATGAGAACCTTCCTGAGTGGGAAGATGGACAAACAGAAGACAAACAGTCGACAACATCACTGAATCAGCATGTCTGCACACACTAGTCAATAAATGACTTCAATAAATATTTAGGAACAGCATAATGGATATTGTCCCTTGTCATTAATTTGATTATAATAATAATAATAATAATTATTATTATTATTATCTTTACCAGTACTAGTAGTAGTAATTGTACTATAGAAACATTCTTTACTTATCATTAAATGCAAAATACATACTGTAGCTTGAAATGCAGTTACATACTGTAAATATATGGTGAGTTACTGGCAAAACTGTAAACTGTATTTTTCTGTAAATGAACAAGAATACAGTAAAGAACCACATGTGTACTTCTAGTAATAAACTTTTATTCTACAATACAGTAAGAAACTGTAAACAGTAGCAGTCAAAACTGTTGCCAGTAAATTACTTTAAATATACAGTGAAAGGTTTTACAGTGTACCATCACTTTATAGTGCTGTGGAAAGAAAAACAATTTACATAGAGCATTGTTTTTACAAAAAAGTACTATATGTCTGACAGGAACGTGCTAAAATCCTCTACTGGAGGTGGAAAGTAAGAGGCACAATGTGTGGTCAGTTTCCATAGTGAGGAGTAGTGCGGTAAAATTGCTAGTAAACATACGTTAGACCTTGAGTCTCTGAATTTGCTACGTGGTTTGTCTAGTCTTTATCAAAGAAGGCTGTTCAGTATTTTACATTTACTGCCTGGAAAATATTGTTTAGATGGATTTAAATTAAGATTTCATATTGTCACAATACTGGAATTGATTGGAGGAAGTGAAAGTTCGCTATTGGCATACTTCTCACGTTTATTTTTGTGACATTGATTTGCTGTGTTTGGCCAGCAGGTGTCGCAATTGGGCCTCGTACAAAAGCTGGAGCCAATCCCAGCTGACATTGGGTGAAGGCAGGGTACACCCGTTACAAGTGTCAGTTTATTGCAGGGCCAATATATATAAAATATAAACATATACATAAAATATAGCGCCATACAGAAACATACAAAGACAAACAACCATTCACACTCACGCACAGGGAGTACATGCAAACTCCACACAGAATCCAGAATCTTCTTGCTGAGAAGCAACAATGCTAACCACTTTACCACCGCACCACCCTCTCTGAATATTAATATTCTAATTTGTGAATTATTATCCTGGGTGACTATAGTATATTGTTACTTTATGTCAGTTGTTGCTGTAGTTGTGGTTGCTGTAGTGGTTAAGAAGTAGCATACAGTGCCTCATTTCATTCATGTGATTTGGTGACATTTCTTTTTGAATATTTTATGCTATTTTATGCTCTGTTGCTGATGCCTGTGCCTAATGCTAATTTCATTTATCATGATACTGATACTGGCAATACTAAATATGCAATGAACACTGCTGAAATAGTTTGTCTCCTGATCTTCATTGCTGTGTCCTCACTGATACACCATCCTGTTTACTAACACCCACAAAAGCTATCTCTATCATTTCACCTCACAAAGAGAGACACCCTTTTCCACTACCAGTTGAGTCACATGCACTTACGCAAGGAGAAACAGTGAGCTCCTAACAAGCATGCAAACTGTCTCATCTGTCTAGGTTGGTGCTCCTTTCACTGTAAGACCCTCCACATGAGATGCTTCAATCAGTGAATGTGTGTTTTCAAAACTTATTTCATGATTTTTCCTCACCCTGTCATCCTAAGCTATGTAGCTATGGTGTCTGGTTTAACAGCCTTGTGCTGGACAGAAAAGTCCATGTCTGTGTGCTTCATTACAGCAGTAAATGAAAATTGACATCTTTACCTGGGTGTAAAGAGGCAATAAATAAACACCCATGTCTACTGCAGAGTCTTGTGACCTGGGTCTGAATGATGATTGTAGCCCTTTCCATTGACAAGTCTGAAGTTAACAGGTGTTGGAAAGAAGCTTCAGAGTAGAGTAGGTGTCTTCAGTGGCAGGGAAATGGTGATACTGGTGGCTCTGTCCTCCACAGAACACTCATCTTCTCAATCATGTCTTCATCCTGTCAAGCCACTGTCCTAGATATCTACTGCTGACATCCCTGTCCTTCTTTCTTTAGTCATCACCTCCAAACTCTAAAACTACATCAGTGAAAGGTTTTTCAATGTCATTATTAAACAATACAAACTTTCTCTGTCCCTCCACCTAGTTTGAGGTTTGAATTCCCTCAGTTAAACCTTCAACACTAATAGCAGTGGATGTGGCTGTGTTGAGTTACACATGCTCCCCAATCCCTTCACCATTCATTTGATGGTAGGTAGAAGGAATGGGGGTAATGTCTGGAGACATGGCATGACTAAATCTCTGAGTCAGCTCCGTAAAACAGTTTGACATACGTACATCACCTCCTTCTGACTGGCCCACTCCACTTTGAGCATTCATCAATGTGGATGGACAGATCATGTTCTGAGCTTTACAGGATAAACAATAGTAGAGAGAGCTATTCTTGAAAGGACTTGCTCTACTCCTGTCTGCAGAGCTAACACATCATTGTAATTTGCTTCTTTACTTGCAAAGGTTGGTTTCCACACACTTCTCTGGATGATGCAGTAAAATCATAACTGATCATAGAATGGTAGAATCTGAGCCAAGGACATTTTGCCTGGCAAACTTTGGCTGTAGCCATCCACTAGTCAAAGATCCAGGATTATCCTCAACAATCAAACCTCCAAATGAAGCATCTCCTCTTTGCTTTACAAGCTCCAGTTTTTGTCAATGGAACATGGTCACATCCACAAAAACGACAAACAAAAAAAAGTAAAAAGAGCTATAAGGCCAGCAAGCTTGCAGGAACAATTATCCTTCTGCCACATGATGAATGCAAACAGGCAACAGAGATGCTTTATGAGACAGAAATCTGTTCTGAGATCAAATAAGGAAAGATATTGCTTTCACTTGAGCTGCACAATAAATCGAAATATAATTGAAATCACAATCTGTCCAGGGGCTGCCATTTTTTGATAAAGGTAAAAAGTGTCACAACATTGTTGTGCATTGTTAGCACCATAGGCATTGTGGTGCCACAGAGAAGCCCCAGACTATAAATTATAATCTCCAGATGTAAAGGTACATGTGACCAACAAAAATCACATCATTTTAATTTTCTTAAAAATAAAATTATCATTCAGGTTTTAAGCTGTTGAAACATCGGCTGGCTTAGCTGGTCATAGGTGTAGACACGCCTAGGCTGTCGAACTCTCTTAGGTCTTCCTCCCCGACCTGCCCTCCCTTCCCAGGAACCAGTCTACCACCCATTACTCCCATTAAGCTGCCTGACTCTCCCTGCTTTCCCTTCCACCAAAAACTGCCTTCATCAGCTCCTACACACCATTTCCATGTTGTGCATATTCTGTATTGTTACCTGTTTTCTTGTCTGTATACAACATCTATTGCACGTCTGCCCGTCCTGGGTAAGGGATCCCTCCTCTGTTGCTCACCATGAGGTTTCTCTTTTTTTTCCCCGTTAAAAAGGTTTTTGTTTGAGTTGTGAGGGTCTAAGGGCAAGGGATGTTGTTATGATGCTATGTAAAGCTCTTTGAGACAAACTGTTTGTAAAAATGGGCTATACAAATAAAATTGCCTTGCCTTGCCTTCCTCTCCATGTTTCAGCATCACGCTGCTCATTATCAGATTCCACAGCTGAAGCTTGCTCAATACAATATTCCACATTACATATGTATACTGTGTACGGTTCCCTGATGGTGCAACTGCTGCACTCTCAAGCAGACATGACTCCGTCTCACAGTTTGGCAACTTTATTTTTGTCCCAGTTCTACTTTGTTTTACGAGTATACACAGACTCGCAAGGTACACGTGTGGAACAACTTAAATTGCAAGTATTTAGCTTTTAACTACCTTGGCTCACTGGCATCTAAATTATAATTTAGTAAAATATTAAAATGTAAATTAAATAATATTTATGTCTAGGTCGCAACACCCTCCCCAACTAAATAAAATGTTGCCAAACATTTTCTAAATTCCTCACTATTAAACACTTGGTGAAAAGGTAAGTAAACGGGTATGTATGACACACAGCACATTTTTTCTTTTACAGGATGATGAGGTTGTACAATCTTATAAATCAATTATTTTTTTCCTTTCTTTGCTAAAGTCTCTCATGGCCACAACACAGGATCAAATGTCTATAGTCCATAAGTAGGGTGCATAGAAGCATTGGTGGGCCCCCCCAAATCTTCACAAATGGGACAAGGAAATTACCATCTACACCCAGAGCTGTGTGTTTACACATTTCATAGCCATGTATCCATTGAGTCTATTCTGTAAGCGTACACACTGCTAATTCCTTCTCTACAGTATGTACCACACTACTATCTTAACTCCAAAGTACTAGCATAGTACCCCCCATTTTCTGTACTTATTAAAATAAATATTCAGATGACCTGTTTTTATATTCTGTAATGTGTGTCAATTACCACATCCTCATGAACTATAACTCATGTAGCAAATCAAAAAATGAACTAACTTATTAAGTCTTCTCGTGTGTGTGTGTGAATCCCTATTCATGACAAAGAGGATACATGGATGATGATCTGGCCAGCAGGTCATCGCTGGTCTCAGAAGGTTCTTACACACCAACAGGGCAGGTTTTCAGCTGTTGAAACATCGGCTGGCTTAGCTGGTCATAGGAGTAGACACGCCTGGGCTGTCGAACTCTCTTAGGCCTTCCTCTCCATGTTTCAGCATCACTCAGCTCATTCTCAGATTCCACAGCTGAAGCGTCACTCTTTCCCTCCACGCCATGTCTCTCCTCCACATGTTCCTCTTCAAAGTGTTCCTCAGGCATAAACGCCACCTCAGGTCTGTCTCTGGGCATTTCACTCCTGGGACAGAACGCTTTTGCATGAAAGGGCAGATCTGCATGTCTCACTGCTGTCCACGCGATACTCCTCTTCACCGGAACTGTCAGACTGTCATGTTTGCTTGTACGTTGTCTCCCCGTTCTGTTTTGTTTCCACTGTTTTTCTCTTTCAGGTTGGATTCACCCACCTCTGGCTCTTCAACTAGGTTTCCGTGTAACACACACCCTCTCCCAGCTCTTTGCAATGGCTCAACCACGTACACTGGACTATCAGGGCCTTTCCTTCCCTTGACAACATAAATCATGTCTTCCCAGTAGCTGCGCAGTTTTCCAGTGCCACCTTTGGGTGTGAGGTTCCTTACCAGCACAAGTTTCCATACACGCTGATTGTAATTTTTCTGTCCTCTTCTTGCAATTTTCTTCATATTCTGCCTTGCAAAGCATAAGCTTCTCACATGACTTCTTTCCACTTCTCTGCATAGCCAGTCTGTGACTGGTTTCTCTCCTCTTCTTTCCAGGTCCACTGGGAGTGTTGGTTCACGGCCAGAGAAGGAAGAATGGAGAAAATCCTGTTGCCTCATGCACAGTTGAGTTACAGGCATGGACCATTTTGTTTAGGTGTTCTTTCCACCTTGACTTCTGAGACTCCCCCAGTGTGCGCAGCATTCCCAGCAGTATTAAAGCGCTCTGCAGGATTTTCTTGAGGATGATATGGGGAAGTGTGGGAGTGACGAAGCTTGGAGCTTGTGAAAGAGAGCTGTCTTCCCAGAAGACAGCAGCCAGAAAGGCAGGGGCAGGCAGGGGCGTTGGTCAGCCCAAATGGGATCCTCACGCATTCATAAAGTCCCCATGGTGTTATGAAAGCGGTGCAGGGTCTGCTTTTCTCACTCATGAAGCCCTATGCTTTTTCCTGGTCAAGCACCGTGAAGCAGGAATTGCCTCCCAGGTTGTCCAGAATCTCTTGTATCCTCGGGATGGGATGGCGGTCAGGCAGTGTTTTCCCATTCAGTAGTCTGTAGTCTATACACAGCCGCAGACTTCTATCTTTCTTCCTGACGCACACTACAGGTGAAGAGTATGAAGAGAAGGACCTCTGGATCCAGCCTCGGTGGAGTAAGTCCTGTATGTGTGTTTTTGCTTCCTGGTAGAGATGTTTAGGGATTGCATTGTATGTTCTTTGGACAGGCATGCTGTACCTCCATCTCAAAATCTTTAATGCACCCTGTATCCCAGTCATCCTTTGCAAAAACACCACATTCTTCCCTGAGCATTTGTTTTACCTGCTGTCGCTGGTCTTCTGACAAATGGCTCAGGTCCACAGGTGGATCCCATGGTTCCCCTTGTGACTCTCCACTCAACTGCTGCACAGGCGGAGCAGCACTGCTGTCTGAAGGTGTCTGTTTCTCAGCCGACTTTGTCTGCAACGGGTAGATGGCAACAATACTGTGCAACAGGCCAAGTGTGGTTGGACTGCAAAGCACAATATCATTATCAGTCATATTTTCCACAGCCACTTCATTTTTACCATTATTTTCTGAAGGAGGCTGAATCAATTGTTCTCTAATGGCAAGACCGGATGGTCATGGTGCCTCAGGGTTTGGCTCTAACACTACATGTAATGCACTCACCACACTCTTGTTTAGCCGACCACACTGTATGACTTTGTTCCTCGGGATGGTCACTGGTTGTCTGCCAACTCTGGCTAAGTGGGGCTGGTTTTCAGGCTTTTGCTTTTTCAAAACAGATAAAACAGCTCTTGCAGTTCTGTGGCCTACCTCCAGGGCTGTGCACAGTCTCTTAACCATATGACCCGATGTAATACAGCCTTCACTTGTGTCATTGGTCAGTGCCAGCAGCTTAGTCACTGGTCTCATTTCAACATCTAGTAGGTACTTTGTTTTCCAGTTGGTTCCCACAATTGATACTTGTAAACCAGTGTCCCACAGTATCGTGGTGTCAACTCCTCATAAAGAAGCTCGAACTAGACATCTCTTTCCTACCAACTTCGCCGTTTGCAGCTGTTTACCAGTGAGAGGTGCCCTTAAACTGAAAAGCTCTGCTTTCTCTGTGTTTTCAGCAGAATGATGCAGGATTTCAATTTTGCTTGTCCTGGCTGTGATGGTTTTCATTCGGCATCCTGACGGCCAGTGTTCTGTGCTGCCACACTTGTAACAGTGATCACATTTCCCATTGGACTGTTGATATTTCCAACATTGTATGCTATTGACTGAACTTGAACTTGAGACTGAGGGGTCAGCTGAAGGCTTGCGATGTGCGTGGCGAGGTTCTGAAAAGCTTTACATATTGCTTTGTTACCTTGATCAACCTTTTCCATGAGTGCATCATGTTTGCTCGTTTCACCACCCTCGTTCTTATTTGGTTTGGGCACATGTTCAGTTTGTTCATTTTCTTCACCAATTGCCAACACTCTGATAATTTTTGCTTTTGATGTGGTTGACAGCTTGTTCTTTCTTTCCATTTCCAGACTGTATGCAGCCGTCATTTTCTCCAGAAGGACTTCATCTGTAACTTCGGGGTTTTGTAAGTATGGATTTATGTCTGTTCAAATAGTGTCATCATGAAGACCAGTCATTACTGTTTGAAGGAACTGATTTTGAATTAGTTCTGCACTGTACTTCAAACCAGACTTTACCCTATCTGAAGCAAGGACAATTTGTTGTCTCAGGTGCATTGCTCGCATCAAAAAGTGTATGAGGGTTTCTTTGGGCTCCTGAACTGCATGTGTGAGGGAGTAATACAGCTCTGTAGCATCCTTTTCAATGAAATGAGTACGTAGAATTTGTCTGAGGGCTTGCAGTGTCAGATCTCTTCTACTTTCCAAATAACTCTTCAGTTTTGTTCTTGGAGCTATTGCTTGAATAACAGCTTCCACAACTTCTCCCTCATCATATCCTTTCTTTCTTGCTTTTTGAATTTGTCTCTCCAAACTTGAGTAGGTTAATTTGTCCTTTTAAATTTGGTTCTCCAATTTGTCCAGTTATTTTTAATTCTCTCCTGTACAGCGGATGGACAAAAGACATTTTGACTAGCTACAGCAGCCGTTGCATTCAGGGTTGAACCATTTTCTCCTTGTCCTTCTGTATTTTTGAATGTTGTTTCTTCAAATTTCTCTTTTACTTCGTCAATTTGGTCATTCAATTTCAGCAAAACAGACATTCCTTCATCCTCCCTTGTGATAATATCTTCTCCTTCCATATGATGAAGAATTAGCCTTCTCAACTTGCGAGGTAAGTCTTTGTCACGTTCATCCGCTGTAAGACTAAGTGCTGCACACACATCATTCAAATCCGGTGCTTTCAGTGTCAGTAACTTTTCTTCTATCTCTGCCACAATACTTTCCCACTCAGGCGACATCTGTTGCAGTTTAGACAGGATTAAAAAAACAAAAACCGTTTACCTTCACCGTTTGTGGCTTTTCAAGTCTGCAGGCTTGGTTAGCAGCTAGCGTTAGACCTCACAATGTCCATGTTGGTTGCTCGTCACTTGTCCTGCTTCGCGCTGAAGAAAAACCTCCAACCGGGCGGAAACACCAGGTTTATGTTGCACTCTCAAGCAGACATGTCTCACAGTTTGGCAACTTTATTTTTGTCCCGGTTCTACTTTGTTTTAGGAGCATACACAGACTCGCGAGGTACACGTGTGGAAACATCAAAATAAAAAAACCCCGCGCTGGCCGATGACATCACACGAACTCTGACCTCAGTCTCAACAATATGAATGAAATATAAGAAAAATGAAAATACAACTTAAATAGCAAGTATTTACCTTTTTACCTTGAATCACTGGCATCTAAATTATTAAAAAATAAATTAAAATATTAAAATGTAAATTAAATAACAATATTTATGTCTAGGTCGCAACACAACCAGCTCCTGAAGTCTATCAGAGCAGGAGCATCCGTCTCGATCTATCTGTTCAGAGATTTTCAGTTCACTTATTAACCTGATCTCCATAACACTTATTAAATAGATATAAGACTGAGTCCTGACACCAATGTCTCCATCTGCACTGAGCTGATTTTGTATTATATTTACAACTGCACTAACTGAACTTTTTGGACTCTTGAAGGCAGCTATAAACACAACAAAGGCTCAGCAAACCAATCCTGCTCCAATATACAGCTTCTTTAAGTGTGATGTGGAAACTTAAAACCTAGATGTCAGTTTAAGGTTTCCTTATCAAGGAATTGATTTTTTTTAAATGGAGAAACTGATCAAACACAAACTATTAATCATTGCATTTTCTCAATCTTGTTTAAATCATGTTCAAACCTTTTTACAATTATTGAATCAAAAGGATTTTTCTCAAGCAAAAAAAGAATAGTCAGAGCATGTTCATCAGTAGTGTGGCTTTATCCAGTAGCAGACCCAGATCATTAGGGTCCAGCCATAGAAATCTGTATTTTCTGTCAGCCAGGCCCTTCCTCCCTTGCAACTCTGTGCATCTGGCCCCACATATAAGTGTTTTCCTCCAGTTTAGGGGGAGACAGAGGAGGATTTGGACAGGCATGCTGGACACTAAACTTGCCGCACTGGAATCAGAGTGACACATGTCGTCCCAGGTTTTTCACCTGACATTTCTGTTGCCACTGTTGTCCAGCCTGTGTGACAGCCCCTCGCACTATAGTTACCATATCTCTGCAACCCCTGAGCCGGCTGGCCTCACCCATGAATCCTACTCGTCTTCATGTAGAAACTCAACACTGGCTTGGTAGTCTGTAAAATGGTAAATGTATCTCCACTGTTTGTAATGGCAGTGGAGAGAAGTGAGATGACATATTGGCTGCAGCTGCTTCTCTGTCCTGCCAGAATGTTGTGGAGAGGGTGGTTGGTATTTGTCTAAGATGACCTGCATCTTATAGTGCAGCATCTCTTCACAACAGTTCAGACTCCTGACCAGACATTAAAGGACCTGAGCAACATTTTAAACCTTTATTAATTATTGGTTTTAATACTAAGCTCATGTAATTTACTGAAAAGAATAACTAATGAACTAAATCAAGACTGATGTACAGAGGAGGGAAAACTCAAATTGTGTTGTGTTGTAATAAAGCATTGGTAATTGATTAATTATGCACTGCTATTGAAAAGCTTCACAAAAAGTGACTTATTGGACAGTGGGGCCACTCAGGAGATAGTATTAATCAAAATGATGGACATTTTACATTCAGTGACTGAGGTTGATTTTGAAGGATATGCGTATGTACTGCAGCTTGAATTTGGTTAGAAATTAGCAGTTAGATAATTATTCCCACATGTGGAATGGTTGTGCCTTGAATAAGAACTGACAAAGGAGATATTGTATGTCAGCATAAATTATTGAGAAATTAAAGGTCACTTAAAGTACATATCCAATTTTGATTAGCGGCCCCTGTGTTTGGCTGTTCGTGTCACAAAGAGTCAGGCCAATCACAGGAAGGCTGTGTGCCTTCTTTAGGCACAGTGTCGCCAGCTCCAGGCCACTGTATATTTCATGGATTCAAGGTGGAGGATTTCTTACACAGCACTCCTTTCTCAAGTTTTGGCAGATATCTGAATTCCACTCAGCACATTATTACACCGGTCATTTTACAGATGCTTTTATCCAGAGCAAAACCAGAACAGGTAACACAATGTTTGGGAATCAAACCTGTTCTTTCCTCACATTCATGGCTCTAGTTCAAACTGTTGACAGACACAACCTGGACTTTTAACGACCACGCCAGTGTTTCAGGAACAAATACCACAGACTTCACAATACCTATCGTATTATCATTATGATGATTATTAGTATTATTACTGCAATGGTTTAATATTGTACTGAGTACTGTGACACTGCATTAGGCTCCAAAATTAGGCTCCACAATTAACTTTCTCTGTGGGAATCTCTCACTGGTGGCAATGTCTCTGCTTAATGACTGCAATGAGACCTGAAAGGCTCATCTCAGGCACATCACATAAATCTCACAGGGTGCAGGTTAGGTCAAAATGGGTACATTCTGCCTTTAATTTGGCTCTTTGTAATTGATCCTTTCAGACCTCTATGCTTTGATAATGGTATTTTGTCATGGTTTGTCTGAGAGTTCAGTTAATCTTTGGACTTACATTAGTTTGAACAGTTTATGTTTGATTGGTTTGAACTTTTGGTTTATTTTGTGTTCATTACTTCCTCTTCCTTCCTTTTTGTTCCTGCCTAGGTTTTGTTGATTGTTTTTTTTTTTGTTTGTTTGTTTGTTTCTGTTCCTTTTTTTAGTTTCCTTCATTTACATTTATTATCTGGAGTTTTATTTATTTATTTTAACAACCTTAAATACCTTAAATGATGAAAACAGGAAAAATACTAAATATTCAGGTTGTTTAATACACTGGAGAAAGATGAGTAAATTATATGGCTTCAGGGCCACACTAAACATTTTTAGTTTCTGTGCAAAACACAGAACAAGATATGATATTAGCAACCCCCATGTTTTATCTTCTGTACATTTCTGTATCTTGCTAACTGCTCCTGCATCCTTGCAGCTATAGAAATTACTCAACTGTGAAAGTGTTCAGCTTTCTCCAGACAATCATATTATCTTTCTTTTTGTAATATTGTGTAGAATGGACTGGGAAGTTCAAATCCATTCAGCTAGAGATTTAATTTAAGGTTGGAAAGCTCAAATCAAAACTTAAAAATTGTGGTCAGGTATTTTAGCAGATATATTTTTTAGTTTATGAGTTTACAGTTGTGGCCTGTTCTGTGTGTGTATATATATATATATTAATCTCACACAACTCACACATTAAATCCTACAGTGTGACTAACAAAAACACAAATGTGTACACTTTTTACACGGCCATATCTCAAGCATTTTTCACATTATCTATACAAATCTATAAAATTTGCAGTGATACAAACATGTTGTTTGATACCTGAGTGACTTACCACCAGTTCTGTCTCACAATTGCTATGCTTTTTCCTACCAACATGTGTCACACCTGAACCTTGGGAACCTAATATGTATCATCAAATGTCAAAAGTGTGACTAACAACTTTATTCATATTTGTCAAGCACTGTGCAACAAGCAAACATACAACATGGATTCAGCTGGTTTTTAACCTGTATCTCAGACAAGTGTAAGGATTGAGGGCCTACCTGTCTATGAGGGAGCTATGTCCACAGCTGATGAAAGAGAAAAATAAACCAGTGGAGTTAATGAGTGTGATCCAGAGTGCACAGCTCTGTATTTGCTCTTGTCAGGTGAAACAGTTTGATGCTGATTACGTTTCTCAGTGAGCCAGGACAGACAGTCCAGAAGGTTCTATCTATGTTCTGAGAGGTTTTAGATATTTAGCTTCAGAAACATCAAAACTGATAATTTCATATTGATTCTATTCTAAAAGACAAATCATAACAAAGTTATTTCAAGGCACTTTACATATGGAGCAGGTCTAGACCAAACGCATTTTAAAGTTATTTAAAGGGACCCCACAAATCCACCATGAGCAGCACTTGGTGAAAGTGGCAGGAAAAGCTTCCTTTAAGAGGCAGAAACCTGGAGCAGAACCAGACTCAGGGGGTGCAGCCATCTGCCTCTGGAGAGAGGGAGAGAGAGGGAGAGAGAGAGAGAATGAGAGTAGCTTCTGACTGGAATTATAAGGCTTTACCTCTAAAATTTAAGGAAGTTTAGGAACATAAAATAAGTCTTTTAACAGAAAGTTACATTTTACACAAGTGTAACATTTAACTGCAACTGTGACAGTAGCAGGCCCATAAAAAGCTTTTCCATGCACTCCAGTTTACTTTCACAAATGACCAGAGTGTTGAAGTCAGACAAGCAGTATGTGAGGCTTTGGCTTCAGCAGCAGCTTGCACTCGTAAAGGAAAGACAGAAAAACAGATTACATTTCAGTTTCCTGACCCAAGACAAGAGTAAACATTGGTGTTGCTTTTCAATGATGGCCAGGTGGCTGTATGGTAATTATCTTGTTTGTTTTGTTTTGTGAAGGAGAGGTCTGTTATACTAAAAACAAAAGTAACATTAGATAACACTTGGGGGTAAAAAACATCAGCCATGTAGCTAACATTGAATTTCTAGGTATGTTATCTGTGCACTCAGTTTGGTTTTTTTTGGCAAAGTCTGCATTGTAGTAGAGAGCAAATGTCATTTTGTGGTATTTAGTCTATAATGGCTTCAATGGGACATCTGTGTTTTTTTAGTTATGAGACTTTTTTTTGATATGACTCTTTCCAACCAGTGAGTGCAGGTTTATGTTGCTAGAACCATGACTAAGCCTCTTTAAAAAGGTTGGTAATACATTCATAATGCATCCTTCTTTCACGTGTAGTTTGTTTGCCTTACATATGTAAGGGTGCTCCTCTGTCGTTTTATGACATGTTGTGAGATCAAAGAAGTCATGCCTGCAACATGTTGTCAAAAGACTCAGAGGCTAATCTAGTCCAATCTAATCAACCATGGCATGGCAACATGGCAGCAATCAACTCACCAACTCAATGCATTTAGGCATGTAGACATGGTCAAGACAATCTGCTAAAGTTCAAACCAAGTGTCGAAATGGGAAAGAGAGATGATTTAAGTGACTTTGAATGTGGCATGGTTGTTGGTGCCACACGGGCTGGTCTGAATATTTCAGAAATTGCGATCTACTGGTTTGAACTGATAGATAGGCAACAGTAACTCAAATAACCACTTGTTACAACTGAGGTATACAGAAGAGCATCGGTGAAGATACAAACATGTCCAACCTTGAAGCAGATGGGCCACAGCAGCAGACGACCACACTAGGTGCTACTCCTGTCAACTAAGAACAGTAAACTGAGACTACAATTGGCATGGATTTACCAAAATTGGACAATTAAAGATTGGGAAAACATTGTCTGGTCTGATGAATCTTGATTTCAACATTTGGATGGTAGGGTCAGAATTTGTCGTAAACAGCATGAAAGCATAGACCTATCCTGTACTGTATCAATGGTTCAAGTTGCTGGTGGTGATGTAATGGTGGGGGGAATATTTTCTTGGGCCCCTTAGTATTGTTGCTGACCATGTGCATCCCTTTTTGACCACAGTGTAACATCTTCTGATGGCTTCCAGTGTGGCCAATGTGCAATGTCACAAAGATCAAATAATCTCAAACTGGTTTCTTGAACATAACAATGAGTTCACTGTACTCAAATAACTTCCACAGTCACCAGATCTCAATCCAAAACAGCACCTTTGGGATGTGGTGGAACAGGTCATTTGCATCATAGATCTGCAGCCAACAAATCTGCTATGATGCTATCATGTCAGTATGAACCAAAATCTCTGAAGAATGTTTCCAGCACCTTGATGAATCTATGCCACAAAGAATTAAGGCAGTTCTGAGTGCAAACGGGGGTCCAACCCAGTACTAACGAAGTGTACCTAATAATGTGGCTGGTGAGTGTATATAAACACATGGTTTTGTCAAATCACTGACACCATTGCTATCTAATCTTTATGAAAGTGAAATGTTGTAATATGTTGCTAATATTTTAAAATATTTGTATATTATAGCTGTGATAGTGAAAACTGAAAATGTCACTTAGAGAGAGAGTAGAGTTAACCTGTAGAGTTATCATTCTTTAATAGTTGTATGGGTGGCTTTGAAATGCTGTAATTACTGTCATATATGTGTAACCCCTATTCAATGAATCAAGGCTAAATAACTCTCTAATACCTAACTGTTTACCTTTCAATCGAAGGGGCCTGAGTTCATATCCTAACTTCAGTTATTATTATTTCCATTCTAACATCTACGTTCCTTACCACAACACTTTCAATAAATAAGATAAATCAAGGACACCAAACCACTGTACTTTAAATCCAATTATGCTTTCACAGGTATTTATTTACAAAAATAATAAATGAATTGGAAAATAATGCAAAAATAAATAAATAATATTTTCTTTTGTTTCATATATATATATACCAAATATACATTTGCACATTTAACGTTGGCATTTACCCTTTAGATGGGCTTTTTAAAAAAAAATAATCCAAAGTAACCTTTAATTCGACCCAAAACCAAATTCAAATACCTTTAGGAATTATCCTTTAAACAAAACATAGATTTAAATGCCTTTCACCATAAACTAGTTTAGTTCATTTTACTGGTCAGTTCCTGTTAATTACCTGTGGTACTACAAAATCTATAACCAAAAAAAGCTGGCAAAACCAAATCATTAAAACAAGACGTTGCAAGTTAAATTAATTGCAATTAAAAAAGAGCTATAAAGAGCTATAAAGCTATAAAAGTTACTCACTGATTTACAGTCCAGTACTCACACTTTCCACTGTTCACAGTCAGATTTAAGAGTCAGTGTCATTCTGGGGCAGGGATGTGTCAGTAGGATAAACAGCAGGCAGCCAAACATCTTGGGGGTAAAAAACATGAACAAGAAGAAGCCTCAGGTGCGCGTTGTCGACCTGTGGAAACACACAGATCTCCTCAGATGTGGTCTCCCTTAAACAGATTCATATCCACTAAATGTCCATACCATACGCTATTTTCTGGGCAAATTGACATTAGCAGGCTGGCAGAAACAACCAAAGGGATAAGCTAACATGACAATAGCATTACACTAGTTGAATAAAATGTATTAGCCACAAGTGGGAAACTAGCAACTAGCAACTCACATTTCATTACAAACTTAACTATATCACAGCTCATATTTGGCTTGGAAGCTAAAATCAAAGTCCTTTTTTTTTTTTTTTTAAAGAAAAAGACTGGTCGTCAACTCTGAGTTAAAAAGTAAACTTAGATGAAATCTCCACTCTGACGGACAATGCTTTCACTGTGACTTTTCTCTCATCTGGTCGGTAAAGGACAGACAATGGAACTCACACAGATTTTGGACCGCTGCGGCTAATTCCTGCCTCTTAAACAAATAGCAGACACTGATTGGCTCGTGAGTACAAGGCATGCAATAAACAAAACAAAATAAGTTAGATGGTGTGGTTCTGACATTGATATTTCATCACGTAAACATCTGCTCCTTTCCTATCGGTCCTAGAGATGTAGGCAGAAATGTCTCTCATAGTAACGTCACAGTGGGAGGACACATCTTAATTGAAAACAATCAAAATCACAGAAACCTTTAAATTATTGAAGCAGCAAATAAACACAAGTCAGCAGGTGATGAATGAGCAGGCCAGCGCCAGGCTCATCCATCACCTCACCAGTTCGCCTGGCAGCGCCAATGTGACAGGAACGGTCAAATAACGTTTAGCACACTGGGAACCCTGTGTTTGGGGGGAGATTATTACTGTCACAGCTTTAATGGATTAGCTTGGACCAGCACAGGTTCAGCCAATGGGGTGTGAGGACTATGCATTAGCATAGCTATCAGAGGTCCAGCCAGGCAGCAGCAGGTTGGTGATTGACAGTTGGAGGTGGCTGCCCAGCAGACATGTAGCCAGTCTAAGGCCAAACAGCAAGGAGCCAATTATGTGGGGAGAAACAGGGTCATTCATCATTCGGTTAGACACCTGTCCAGCTACACAAAAGAGACTGGAGAGGCTCAGCCAGCATCCTGAGACAGAGATGATGCTCATTAGATTGGACTGGGAGAACTAAAGCAAGCCCAGGGTTCACATTTAGAGCACATGGCACCAAGGCAACACAGTTGATGGAAACATGGAAGCAGAAGAGCAGAGCTTTTGTTGTCCTGTTGACCTCAGGAGACAGAGAGAAGGAGGCGTACCTGATGTATCCAGTGATTGTTGCTGCAGGAAAGTATGGGCTCAAATTAGGGCCAAAAAGCTTGAGGTTGTAAAGTAATAACAAATAATCCAAAGTGTGTAAATCAACCTTTGTAAACTTCATTGTTTAGGTCTCTCACACACACACACACACACACACACACACACACACAGAACTGAACCTGTACTGGTCGAAGCTAATCCATTAAATGTACACATATAGAAAACTCAAAGTTCCACACTGTGTGTGACACTGAAGTTGCAAGTAAAAATTTTGATTCTGATACTGATACCCACATGACCATAATCCTTCCCTAACACTGTGGTGGTGAATAATGAATTAGTTTGGTTTTGACATTCAGGTCTTTATCTGGAGCCATGCAGATTTATTGATACTGACTCTGATCTGCTTATCACACTGTCTCTACTGTTCCATGGATGTGTAGCAGACAGGCACACAACAAATACATTTTACAAGCACGTTTTACAAAGTATTATTACACAGAAGTTTGCCTTTTAAAAGCAAGGGTGTGTGTCAGCCCCCTTAACTTCCTTGTCACGCCCAATCAGCCCTGGCCCGGTTCTCTCCACTGATCACAGACTATAAACCCCTGCATGACACTGAAATTAACAAACGCTTGACATTTGCTACACGTCCAATTACTCAATATCCAAGGCTGAGCACATGTTTAATCAACATTCATATCCCCCAGGGATGGAGCGGGGGCTTCCTGCTCCACCACCTTGGCTACATTAGGCCTGTTCCCCTGGGCCCTCTTGGCAGGCATCACTGTTTACCTTCTCCCAAAGTCCCCCTCCTTGTGGGCCAATGCACTGCAAATTTGTCAAATCAACTGCACAAGGGAATGTTGGTTGGGGAGCAAGAGATCGATCAACCTGCCACAACAGGGTCAGGAATGCTAGGCTACACCCAGACAGCACTCTTTTAGTTCCTTCCTTGATTGCCACGCCCGGAGTGAGGATTGAGAGCAGGTTAGATGTAAGCAAGGGGAGATGAGTTGCTCTGTACATCAAGAGTTCTCCTCTTTTTTTCTCTGATATTTCAATCAGGTTAAAGACAGAGTAATTAATCAAATCACTCATGGAACTCATTCCACATCAGAGAGAAGCTTCGTTCATTCATCATTGTGACAGTAACACCCTGTCAGGACAGAAGCAGGTACCCAGCACCATGGAGAGTTCCAAGTCTAACCTAACAACAGGACAAATATTTATTTGATAATCACAGAGAGGCCAAATAACGCTAACACAAGAGCTGTTACACAGTCATTACTGTTACACTGTTTCTGTTTTAATTATGCATTTCATGTGTGTGCATCATTAGAACCTTTGCATCTGTAGAAGACACCCAGTTATGTTTCAAAATGAAGGTGCAAACATGGAAAGATAAATTATTGCTATTTATATAAATAAGCTTGTAACACAGCACAGTATGTAAGTACAGTATCTAAATTTCATTAAATACTGTTAAAGCTGAGGGTTATTATTCTTCACAGTCTAACAAATTTATCAAAGTATAAGCACTCTATATAATATTATAATATAATATTTTATGTTATGTTATGTTATATTATGATGTATAGATTCCTTTATCTCACATCATATCTGTGATAGGTCAGTTGATCCTAAAACAAACCACTTCCCTGCATGATGTAAACACTTCTCATCACTCTAATCAGGAGACAGTGTCTTCTTTGTGTTAGTCAGAGGGACAACTGAATTTATTCATTATAATTACTTATATGTTGTATCTGCTGGCAACAAATGCAATGAACATTGAAGTTTCTGAGCATTGCTGTAATCATCACTGAGAGGGAGACAGACAGGGGCACAAGGAGGGACAATAAAAGGGACAGAGACAGGAACAAACAAAGAAAAATACAGTCAATCAGAGACAGATGGAGACAGGGACAGAAGGAGGAACAGAGACAGATAGGGATAGGGATAGACAGAGACAGACAGGGACAGAGACACAGACAAAGAAAGAAGGACAGACAGTGAAAGAAAAAGTGTCACACAGAGAAGGGAACTGAGACAAGGACATGAGGTGGGGCAACGAAAGGGACAGGGACAAGGAAAGACACAGAGTCAAAAGGAGGCAGAAAGAGGCAGACTGAGATGAGGACAGACAGGAACACAAAGAGGCACAATAACAGAGACAGGGACAAACAATGAAAAAGGCCAGAGTAAGACGGAGATAGGGATATAGAAGGACAGAGACAGGGACAGAGTGAGAAGGAGAGACAATGACAGGGACATAGACAGGGACATGGGGAGGGACAGAGATAGGGAAAATATCGGGGACAGAGACTGACAGAGACAGGGACATAGACATAAAGGGACAGAGCAGGCATGTGTGTGTTATGTAGGAATTGCCTGGTTGCTGATCAAACAGAGGATTACATCTGTATGTATGTGTAGTGCAGATATAAGTGGATATGTCAGTAGATGATGGATGACCAGGGGAATGTGCTGCATCCCTGAAGTCTTATACAACTGGCCCAGTCCCCCATCCATCTGAGTCTGCCCCAGCTCCCTCATCTGTCAGGGAAAGCCATTTTCTGTGCAGCAGTGCATGATGCTTAAGGTTATTCCATTTCTTTATTACAAAGCAGGATGAGGTCCTCCTAGTACACTGGACACCAGTCCAAATACTCTCCAACTGCTTCATAATACACCTTTAATCAAGCTGTCAGTGCTTTTATCCTCATCCATCATTCAGCCATAATTACTACACTGAATCAGATATTTCTCAATGAATTAAAACCAACACACCCCCTTCACCATTCAGAGTATAACAGGAGGCGGGCGACGTGATAGGAGCCCATATTTACATGGCAGGGCATGCTGTGTGTCGATCTGTGTGGGGTTAATATGAGGGGGGTCATGTTTGGAAACTGTGCTGAGCTTGGAGCAGCCACACAAGGAGACAAAGACAGGGCCACCGTCATCATCAATCTTAGTCAGTGAGCAAGGCTGGCCCAATCTGCATGACCAGGGCAGTGACAAATGCCACTATTGGACTGGGGCGTCGCATCTCCCCGGCTTCATTTCCCGTTAATGTCACATCCATCATGGCCGGCCCTGTCTTGCCATGTCGGAGGAGATGAGACTGGTCATGGGTAAGAATTAATTGGAAGGACAAGAGCGAGGTGATCGCATGGAGGCAGCATCTGAATGCAGGAGACAACAACTTACAGAGGATTTAAGTGTTTTATGATCTATTTGCACAAATTAAAATGGCTTGTTATTGTTATTAACAGTTGGTATTAGAAATAGCAGGAATCTATCTAATACTGTAATAAATTCTCCAAATGTTGTGTTATGACTTATAAGAATCTGTAAAGTAAGGAGATTACTGCTGTGCCTATGTATGAAGACCCATCTTTTCGCCATTTACTGAGGATGGCTTTAGTTCAGGCAGTGCCTAGTTATGCTCTGCTGTCCTCTGGTGGTAGGTACAATGTGTCCTGACGGATTTGAAATACAGCACAGGTTCATTCCTGCATCGCCATTCAGCACTGAAAGCAAGTGAATGGACCCAACACTTTTCATCTACAGTTACTGGATATAATGAGAATTATGTGATGTGTCACTGATGCATCTAAATGGATTAAAAAAAGACATTATACTTGTATAATTTAAAAATGCCCAATATGACCAAACCTAAGTCATGTTGGCCACTTTAAAATTATAAAACAAGGAGATTGACAGACGATCTTCAGTGACAAGGATCTTTAAAGTTGATCTCTACAATGGTTGGTTAAGATTAATTAAAGGTCCATATAGTATAAAGGTAGATGTCCATGTCTTCGATTATAAAGCAGGTCTATGTTCTATATTAATACTCTGAAAGTATCAAAACACTCCACAGAGAAATACAGTCTGTGTTCTAAAACTGAGCCTTATAATGAGTCTCACACCTCAAGCCCCACCCACCTGGACCCACCATTAGTGCATGCTCTTTTGAGACAGGTGAAGTACAGGACGAGACAGATGAAGTACAGGAGGCAACAGGTGAAGTACTTGCCATGAGGAATCAGACAAAAGGCCCATGTCATACTTCAGCCCAGGACCCACTGAAGCCACCCTGGATGTATCTATATACACACAGATTTCTGAAGCAAAAAAAAAAAAGTCAGAGGCTTGCGTCAGGACTATTTTAAGTAGTGTGCCTGTTATGAGGACAGACTGCCAAGTCCTGTGTATATAGTAAAGTAGTGTGAAGTATTTGCCGTTGTTTGCTGCTGTGTGCTGCTTGTGTTAAAAACAGGAGATGGCAGGTGAAGAACTGGAAGAGATGGGTGAAGAACAAGAGAAGACAGGTGAAGTAGTCCAGGTCCAACACAGGGCTTTGACATGATTTAGCTCGTTCATATGCACAGTCTCTATCTTCAAACAAAGAGCAGAACAGGGGAACAGTTGGTTAATTGGTTTCCCCTGTAGGGTTGCTGAGCTCAGGTGAGGAGCTCGGATATTTAGAGGGAGCTTGAAGTAGAGCCGATGATCCTACATGTCAAAAGGAGCCAGTGGAGGTGGACTAGGGTCTCTCCACACCATTCTTCACTAACATTCATTAACAGTGGTTAAATGTCAGTCATGTATTGAATAACATCAAGAAAGCATTACACCTTAAAAGTGTCCAGTAACTGCTGGTCATCTTTGCGCTGCTCAGTGAAATAGGTGGTTAATTAGCTAGGATGAAAAGGCAGAAAAATTAATTTTTTATTATTACTTTTATGCGAAACAAGATAAAGTCAGCCTGTTACACCTGGACAGTTGCTGGAGATGAAAGCTGGTTTTGTTACATTTTTACAGCCTGGCTTTGCTGAGCTTGACCTCTACCTGCATTGCAGCTTCTCCTCTGAATGGATGGTTCCAATGTGGCTTCATTTACTCAATTTGAATAAATGAACTAATTTAAATACACCTAAACACATAAACTGCCTGTGCTTGTTTCACCTGCTACAACCCACAGCATCATGGTATTGTCTGATGTTACTGAGCTGGATATTTGCTTGATGTTGTGTCATAATGTCAACACGATCACACTGTTCATTCTAACATCTGGTCATGTGATCATAGTTGACTGATGTGGAAAACTTGCCACAGTAAGAACAGTGGTTATTTCAAAATGAGCCACAAGTTAAATGTGTGAGATATGTAAACAAATAGTACTACACCTTTGTGAGAGACAAAAATATATGAGACACAGTTCCAATGAAGTCACTGACATGTCTAAAAGCAGATGTGTAGTTGCATTTTAGATTTAAATACAATGAAGAAGCAGACAGAAGAAGCTTGTTTATAGACACTGCATACGTTAGCGTTGCACATTACTTTACCTATTATTTCATGACATGTTGGTGATGTTAAATAGAAAGTGCATTAATTGCTTAACTTTGGGTTGCATTTGTAATGTGAACATTAATCCAATAATGCACCAGGTTAGAGGTAAGATTTACATCATTTTTAATATTATTTTGATCCATATTGTAACTTATTTTGTACTTATTGTACTTATACTTGTAACTTGTACTTATAATATCTGTGAAACTGAATCAGTATCGAATTGGGAATCAAAGCAAAACTGGACCTTGTGGATCATAATTGAATAGAACCACGAAATCAGTGATACAATATCCAGCCCTACTCTTAACCAGATCAACAATTCACTGATGTGGTTGCATGCCAAAATTCTAGACTTAGTTTGTGTTGCTTAGTGGTGGTTTTGATTCTAGCCTAATTACTATTTACTTGTGGTCTAGGTTCACCTTCACCTGTTTGCCAAGACCCGACAGATCCCCAGCCTGGGAATCAGTGTCTCCATTTCTGTGTTTGTTCTCCAGTCCCCACCAACTCTTGATGGAATGAATCCCTGATTATGTTTTTGACTGTCACTGATTCACTGCAGTTCAAGAAAAAAGAAATCAGTGAGATTTTATTTGAACCACATCACTAATGTGTGACATCGTATCATAATGTATATCCTCATCATAAAAAACACAACAGATTTACAGTATTCATGTATTTAAACAGAGAAATACCCTACCCTACCCATCCTGCCTGATGGAGAAGCAACAGTCATGTTTCTCTTATGACAAATTGAAAGTGAGATTTTTGATTATAATGGAGAAAAAACACCCTCCCTTGCTCCCTCTGCCAACTGCCCCTAGGACATGACAACCCTGGACCCATCACTGGCTGTAACTCCATCTCTGTGGAATGATACAAATGATGACAAACTCCTCCATCCCTCTTCATGCATGTGCAGCTAATCGGCGTAACACACAGGGATGGACACGTCTTGGCTCTTGGCTGAGGGGCTGAGCTGCCTGATTGAATCATTCAGAGGTGGTCTGGTCTTAGACCCCTGTTAGGCTGCTCAGCACTCTCCTTTGGCCTCTGTTCAACTTATATTAAGAGTCTCTGCTGCTTACATTCATATAATTTATGTCTGGACAAGCTTGTCAATTCCACTCAAACACAACAGACAATTGTGAATTTGATATTTCTGTGGCTGAATAGTTAGTGTTATTTTTAAGTCATAGTCTCCTTTATTAACTGAGTGTCATGAACAGTGTGTTCCATCCTGTCAAATCCCTTTATTGAAGACTAAGGAGCAATCCTTAGTGTTCCATAGAGTGTGTGCACTTGACTAGGGAAGTCATAGATCATAATGAAAAACAGTGCTGTTAGATAAGGTCATCAGGTAAGGATGAACAAGTCTAACTAGGGTGTTAAGGACTCTTTTAATTAGCACGTCCAGTAGTTGCTTCAGGCTCAGCAGTAGAAGACCTGGAGTCATCAAAGGAGCTGATCCTGTTTACTTCTCTTTTGAGGAACAGAAAATACAGTCCCCTCCATCCTAAATTCTTCACTAATAATGGAGTGGCCTTCATCTCAGAGATTTTAATAAAAACAGTCTCTTTCATCACAGAGTCATTGTTTTTAGATCACCGAAAACCAAATCTCCGGTATCTCAGTCATCACTACAAAACAGTCTCCTTCATCTCAGAGTCTTCACTTAACCTGCTTTATGGAATAGAGGTGCAAAATGTAGCTTGGCATGGTATGCTATTTTAATAGGAAATTTGTTTTAAAAGCAATAACTGCTAATGTATAGCTAGATAATATATATTTATACAGATGGATGATGAGTCAGGAAGATTTAATGTTCACATCGGACATAGTTGGTTGATGTGCCACAGTGATCCTTCAGAACAGCTTTACACCACATTGTTTCAGACCCTCCTAGAGGACTGTGTGTGTTGGTAATGGTGACAATGTTGTGTGTTTTTACACTTTCACCACAAAGTGGCACCATTATCCGTCTGTAGGATTTACTCACACAGTGTTTTGCAGTGTGTGTTTACTACGCACTGTGTGTGTGTGTGTATTGCTGTAGGTCAGAGTACTGTCCAACACATAACACCCACAGGTGAAAGAACCAGAATACATCATCATCTTTATCAGAGCGTTCAGTGAGGCCTGTGAGCTGCATGGAAGCAGTTGTGTCTGGACTTGTGTGTTGTGCTTTTGTAGTGTAGATACAATACTTTCCACTCTGTCCTTTGTGTGTTTTAACAATTTAACAACAATAAAGTACAACAAATGAATGAAACGGTGCATTGGGACAGAAGCACGAGGCCAGGTGGTGACAGGTCAGGAGTGTTTTTAAGTTTTTTTCAGAAAGCACAAAGAAGGAACAGGTCCAGTGCAACTAACCTCTACCGTATCATAATTGTAGATACTCTCTGTCACTGCATTTGACACAAATCCAAGCCATACTAAATAGAGAACAAGTGCCTTGCAAGATCTGTAACTCCAACCTTTAGCCAGTGGAAGTCCTTCAGCTCCAACCATTGGCCCATGTGACGGAGGTGGCCAGGGCCAACATACAGCAAGAACAATTTCAATAACTTGGTACCAGATGTAGTTGAGGTGGTGGAGAGTCAGTGATGTTGAGTCACATCCTGTCATCCCCTTACAGGGAGATGGGCTGACTCCTGACCAACAGGGAGTGATGCACTGGTGTTCCAGTACAACCAACCAGTTCCTTCAAACCTTGCTACAGAACATGCTGAACAGTGGTATAGTAAGGAGGAGTGAAAGCCTTTGGGCAGCCCCTGTTGTGCTTTTCAAGAAAAAATATGGAGAAGCTTGAGGTTCTGTGTGGACTACAGGATGTTAATCCAGCTAATATGTTTAACCCCTACCTGGCATTGATGAGAAATTCACTGGGCTAAAAGTGACCAGATGGTATTCTATACTGAACCTGGCAAGTGGCAAGGTCTTCAAAGATTGCAGCACTACTGAATGACCTGAATGCCCAGCACTGTTAAATGCACCTGTCCTGGCTTATGCTGACATCTCTCTCCCCTTTAGACAATATACAGATGCCAGTTTCAAGGGTCCGGGAGCTGTACTAGCACAGGTACCAAGGGTTAGAGAGTGGGTAAATTGCCGATGCCACCATAGCATCCACCTCTGGAGGTCTACTGTCAACAGCTTTAACAATTTAACAACAATAAAGTACAACAAATGAATGAAACGGTGCATTGGGACAGAAGCACGAGGCCAGGTGGTGACAGGTCAGGAGTGTTTTTAAGTTTTTTCAGAAAGCACAAAGAAGGAACAGGTCCAGTGCAACTAACCTCTACCGTATCATAATTGTAGATACTCTCTGTCACTGCATTTGACACAAATCCAAGCCATACTAAATAGAGAACAAGTGCCTTGCAAGATCTGTAACTCCAACCTTTAGCCAGTGGAAGTCCAGGTACCAAGGGTTAGAGAGTGGGTAAATTGCCTATGCCACCATAGCATCCACCTCTGGAGGTCTACTGTCAACAGCTCAAATCCGAGGTGTATTGTCAGCAACTCAGCCTGGAGGTTTATAGTCAGCAGCTCAGACCCGAGGTCTTCTCTCAGCACCTCAGACTGGATATACAGTACTGTGTATATCCAGTCTTAAGTCTTAGGCCACCCTTAGATTTGTTGTTTTATCAATGCTATAAAGACCTTATATAGTTATTTCTCAGTCTCATTATTAGAATACAACCAGAAAATACAGGAAATGTGTAGCAGTATTAAAAAACAGAAAAAAATCTGAAAAAAATTCAATAGGCTAAAGTGGTGAGTATTCAGTGTGACCTTGAGCAATAGCAGGAACCTGGCTCTCTCACCTAAATGGAATGGAACCCCTAATTAATGTCATTGATAACACCTGTATTTGTATTTGCCTATTTCATGTCAAAATGATGCTGTGAAAAAGGTCCATTCCACCAACAAATCTAAGGGTGGAATAAGACTTTTGCACAATACTGTATACCTTCATCAGCTCAGACTCAAGGTCTACTGTCACCAGCTCATGATAGAGCTCTAATGTCAGCAAATCAATCTGGAGGTCTAATCTCAGGAAGTCAGTCTGGAGGTCTAAAGCCAGCATCTTAGACTGGAGGTCTACTGTCAGCAGCTCAGTCTGGAGGCCTACTAGCAGAAGTTGCCGTTTGATGTCTTCTGTAGTTCTACTGTCAGCAACTAGAGTGAAGGTCCACTGTAGGTTTTTTTGTCAAAAACTCGATACTGGAGGATACTGGAGGTCTGCATGGAGAGCTACATTCAGCAGCTGAGACTGGAGGACTATTGCAGGTTTCCTACGAGCAGCTCAGACTGGTGTCCACTCTTAGTAGCTGAGACCAGAGGTCCACTGTGAGTAGTTCAGACTCATCATGGTCTCCAGTAGTTCTACCGTCAGCAGGCTAATAACTGCAGATCTAGATTCAGCAGCTCAGTATGGCTAAGCTAGTGAAGTGTGAAGACAGATGTAGACAGAAATTCTCCTGCTGGTTAGTCCAGCTATAGATCACAATCTCTAGCACCCCCCCCTCCTGTTCATTAAAAAAAATAAAAAACAGAGAAAGAGTCAGACAAAGAGCAAGAGAACCAGACTGAGCCTGAAAACATACACAGCTGAAGCTGTCCAGAGCAATGTGATAGCCTTTAAAGTGACTAAAAGGACAGGAACACACAGATGGAGGTCCCCTCTCAGTATTTTGGATAGGAAAAATGGATAGAGAAAGATTCTTCAACCAATTTGATCGAGAAGTGGTGCTCCAACCTCAGACTCTTCTGAGATTAGGGAGTTTGTAGTGGATTTTAACAAAAATCTGTTCAAATGTGAACTCACATGAAACCCAGATGTTTGCATTGGCTTCTTTGCTGGTCTTCTTCAGTTGGATGACTCAGGTTTCTCTGAATGAATGTAGCCTA
Organism: Rachycentron canadum; assembly: GCA_038496675.1. Lineage (NCBI taxonomy): Eukaryota > Metazoa > Chordata > Actinopteri > Carangiformes > Rachycentridae > Rachycentron > Rachycentron canadum. Next base: position 334,526 of record CM076665.1, read on the forward strand.
TGGCTGCTTATGGCATGGAGAGTTTCCAGCTGTTCTGGGAGTGTATAGGGCACTGTTCTATAGCAGAGGGACAGTTACTTTTTAGTAATGTACTCATTTAACTTTGATACCTGATGTAAAAACATGTGTTAATCAATTATGGTGTAGTTTTATTTTATATATATAGTGATAGATAAACCCGGGTTGTAAAAATCAAATCTCTCCCCCTCTCTCTCCCTCCTGTTCACTCTCCTCTGTATGTATTTCTCTGTTTCTGTTTATCTCACTCTCTCTGTTTCTCCCTCCCTCTTTCTCCTTCCGTCTCTCTCTCTCTCCATCCTTCACATTGGCTCTGTGTTCTAGTCTGGTGAAGTGTGAGTGGAGCTACAGGTTTAATGGGTCACTGGGTGATTACAGAGTACTGTAATCTGTGATATTGGTTTGGAGAATGCAGACATGAAACCTAATCCTCAGAACACCTCCCGTCATATGAAACAGGAATCTTCATCATCAGGATAAACTGGTCATTAATCACTGCTCTATAGTTGTCATGAAGGAGGAAATTAGCTATAGAGACCAATATTGCCAGTGTCCAACAAGTTAGGTGATGGATTAAGTGATGGGATAGGAGGGCGTTTTCCTCCAGGACCAATAGTGCTGGCCTCATAAAGACTCCTCAAAAAAAACAGAAGTCTTTCAAAGTCGATCAAAGGGAGACTTGATCTGTTCATGTCCTGAAAGAGTGATGATTATGACAAGTTTTGCCCATTCTTCTTTGCAAAACAGCTCAAGCTCAGTCAGATTAGAAGGAGAGCATTTGTGAACAGCAATTTTCAGATCTTGCCACAGATTCTCGATTGGATTTAGGTCTGGATTTTGACTAGGACATTCTAACACATGAATATGTTTTGTTTTAAACCATTCCATTGTAGCCCTGGCTGTGTGTCTAGATTGCCCTGTATTTGGCTCCATCCATCTTCCCATCAACTCTGACCATCTTCCCTGTCCCTGCTGAAGAGAAGCACCCCCAGAGCATGATGCTGCCACGACCATGTTTGACAGTGGGGATGGTGTGTTCAGAGTGATGTGCAGTGTTAGTTTTCCGCCACACATAGCGTTTTGCATTTAGGCCAAATGTTAAATTTTAGTCTCATTTGACCAGAGCACCTTCTTCATGTTAGTTGTGTCCCCCACATGGCCTCTGGCAAACTGCAAACAGGACTTCTTATGGTTTTCTTTTAACAATGGCTTTCTTCTTGCCACTCTTCCATAAAGGCCAGATTTGTGCAGTGCACCACCAATAGTTGTCCTGTGGACAGAGTCCCCCACCATGGGCCTGTTGGCTGCATCTCTGATCAGTGCTCTCCTTGTTCGGCCAGTAAGCTTAGGTGGACGGCCATGTCTTGGTAGGTTTGGAGTTGTGCCATATTCTTTCCATTTCCAGATGATGGATTGAACAGTGCTCTGTGAGGTGTTCAAAGCATGGGAAATCTTTTTATAGCCTAACCCTGCTTTAAACTTCTCCACAACTTTATCCCTGACCTGTCTGGTGTGTTCCTTGGACTTCATGATGCTGTTTGCTCCCCATTATTCTCTTAACAAACATCTGAGGCTGTCACAGAACAGCTGTATGTGTACTGAGATTAGATTACACACAGGTTGACTCTATTTAGTCATTAGGTCAACATTTGATCATTCAGCACAACTTCTGAAAGCAATTGGTTGCACTCAGAGAAAAGGGGGCTGAATACTTTTGCACACCGCACTTTTCAGTTTTTTATTTGTAAAAAAAATTTTAAATCATGTATAACTTTCTTTGTACTTCACAATTGTGTGCCACTTTGTGTTGGTCTTTCACATAAAATATATTTATGTTTGTGGTTGTAACGTGACAAAATGTGGAAATGTTCAAGGAGTATGAATACTTTTGCAAGCCACTGTATATGAAACTAGTAGGTTCTGTGAACTCCATGCGCAGGTAACAGAGTCTCAGGCAGGATGCAGCACATACAAAGGTAACATGCTGTTCCTCACAAAGGCCTTGTAGACAATGTCAGAGTTAATCCTGTAGACAACAGCCTGACATGTGTACCCTACAGCTTTCTGTCATCCACACCACACACCTGTGATTTCCAACATTGGAGGTTTTTGTTGTAGCTCTTACCTGATTATTTGGTGATGTCCTGGTTTTAGAGTGTGCAGTGAGTCTCAGGTCTCTCCTACACCAGTTAGCCATTATTTGAGCTGGCCTGAAAGGTGCTGCCAAAATAGCTCAGACTGTTGGGAAGTGCAGGATTATGTTTTTATTATGAGCACAGTGAATGTGTCAGTCAAACACCAGTATGCAGCTCTGTGATTCCACATGAAGTGCACTTCACAGCAAGCCACATCTGCTTTAAATAGGAGTGTTGATGTCACCACTACTGTGGATGGATAAATATTAAAGTGTCATGTATGTTTAACATGACCAGCAATGACTCAATGAGCCAAGATGCTGACTAGAATAAGACTAAGACTGCAAACTAAGCTCAGATTACTTCATATGAACTATCTGGGTGGATTCAGTCAACTTCACGCAATGTTACAATGTGCCACAAAACCAGTCAATCACAGACTCAGAGAAATGAATCCTGATTGGCTGTTTCGTCGCCAATCAGGTTGCTAAAAGACTTAAAGACAGCATTCCTGATGCCTAAAAATCTGCTGGACCTGACACACAAGGGCTAAAAGCAGCAACCACAGGTTAAAATTCAAGCCGTACGAAACAACAAATAATGAAATGACAACACTAAAAATAAAAGGGCGTGCAGTTAATTAGCTAAACTGTGTGACTTAAGGTTATAACTAACATTATAGTTACTTGACATAATCTAATCAAAGACATTTAAGGTAAGTGTATTAGACAAGCTAGATAGTCATAGCTGCTTACATTCATATACATTGTCTTAATTTGTTTGATGCATGGGAGCAGAGATTTGAGGATGCCAGGGAGTGAGGAGATGGGAGTGAGGCAACACCAAGGTTAAGAAACCATATGGTCAACTTGAGGTATATGAAATTGTATTCCAGACATCCTAGACATTTTTTTTTTGTATTCTTACAGGCTTGAATATTTGTGATGAGGTGCTAAGAATATGTGAAAAGAATATGTAAATGTTTCAACTCCTTTTTTTTTTTATGCATACATATATGTAATAGATTAGATAAAATAGAACACACAGAAGAACCAAATGTATGCTCACACACTGGTCAAAGTAAAAGCAAATTAAAAATTAAAGTAAATATTTTAAATTAACCATTTCAACCAATCAGTGTAATCCTTCCATAAAAACACACAGGAAGATTTCAAATAACAATCTAACAATTTAACACCATAACACACCTATGAAAAGATGGTGGCAGGCTCTCTGCCATCTACCATCAGAATTAAAAGAATTAACAGCGTTTTTTTACTACCAAAACTAGTGGCACAAATCAGCAACACATTAACAATGATCTATTTTACATTTTCACGCAATTTAAAGCAGAATAAATTAAATGTGAAAATGTGCTAACTTAACTAACAGAGAGAGAGCATCACAACACATCTCAGAGGCACAAATGTTATCCAGCTTATTAAAGTGAATGTGGTTTATTACAAAAAACTGTTTTTTATATATTTCACCTTCAATACTTGAAAAAATTCAAATGAATAGCTGAAAATGAAGAGCTTAGTTGACAGGTTTAATTCACGAACCTGTCCAGTTAACATCACACATGCCAGTCTTCATCCAACACTGACAGATGCTCTGTAAATATCAGGTGTTGTTCTGTATTGTTCTGTTCTGTATTTTTTTATGACAATGTCTCTATGCAAGGCAATTTTATTTGTATATTTGTATAGATCATTGTTTATCTTAGATTGGTTACTGAGAGTGGTAGATTAATAGGATTGCTGTTAAAAGAAGAGCGCAACAGGTCCTCCTCTTAGGTTGTTCTATATGTGGAAACACAGTGGGGCAGGTAAAGAGATTACTCTGGTTTATGCAACACTCCTCAAACAACTATAGCTTACCAGGAACAAATGGCTGCATAGAATGTTTATAATGAGTCTATAATAAGATGGCACTGTACATGGCAAGCCCCTCTTTTCAGACTTCATGGGTCAAAGTTCAATCAGAGCATAAAGTGTCGGTGCTCCTGTTCCACATCTGACTGCACTTGATGCATCAGGTCATACAGAGTAATAGTTTCCAGTCATTCCGTACGTCTACAACAACAACACAACATAGTAGTAAGTGACAACAATCACAACAATAATATTGACTCATCACTTTTTGCAGCACAACTCTAAACTGTGGTCTCAGCACAGCAGCTCTACACAGCCGTGCGTCCCTTTCCCCAACTACAAAGCAGCCGGTGTGCGTGTGACGCAGAGGAGTCTACTTAAAGCAGGATTAGAGCTCTTCACCACATTCAGTCTGTCAGAGGCTCTAAGAGGACGCTCCCGTTCTCAGGAGCCTCAACCACAGACTCACATCCATGCAGCATCTGGATACTGTCGGTGCGCTTGGACTTATAGAATTATTTTCCTCCACTCTCTGAAAGTCCTCTCCGAATCAACAGCCATGGGGGAGTGGACCATATTAGAGCGTCTCTTGGAGGCGGCCGTCCAGCAGCACTCTACCATGATCGGAAGGTAAGAGAGATGTGTTTGTGAAAGCAGAGGTGGATGTTTGAGTGCCACAGGGTCAGACAGTCAACATGTGAGAGTCCCTGTTCACAACAGAATAGCCATGTGGTTTCACCTATGAAGATGACTGTGATTATTGTTTTTTTGTGATATTTATAGTAGGTTTATATATGAGTCATGTTGATTATACAGCTCTATAAAAAATTAAGAGATCACTGCAAAATTATCAGTTTCTCTGGTTTTACTATTTATAGGTATGTGTTTGAGTAAAATGAACATTTTTGTTTTATTCTATAAACTACTACTAACATTTCTCCCAAATTCCAAATAAAAATATTGTCTTTTAGAGCATTTATTTGCAGAAAATGCATAAACTGGTCAAAATAACAAAAAGATTCAGTGCTTTCAGACCTCGAATAATGCAAAGAAAACAAGTTCATAATCATTTTTAACCAAAACAATAGTAATGTTTTAACTTTGGAAGAGTTCAGTAATCAATATTTGGTGGAATAACCCTGATTTTCAATCATAGCTTTCATGCGTCTTTTCATGCTGTTCACCAGTTGTTCACATTGCTGTTGGGTGACTTTATGCCACCTCTGGTGCAAAAATTCAAGCAGTTCAGCTTTGTTTGATGGCTTGTGACTATCCATCTTCCTCTTGATCACATTCCAGAGGTTTTGATGGAGAGGTCTTGCTAGAGCAAGTATCAACTCTCATGGGTTGAAGAAGAGGATGAGGGCCAAGGGGACTGGAGTGGAAAACCGGTTTGCTCCCTATGTCTCTCCCTGAGGCGGTTATCAATCTTGATTGCAAGTGCAATTAATGAATTTAGGTTGACAGGGTCCTCCCTGGCAGCAAGCTCATCCTTAACATCTTCATTTAAACTTCTAATAAAGACTCCCCCATAAGGCCTCACTATACCAACCAAACACTACTCAGTGAAGCTGGGGTAGATATACTGCAAGGTTGAATCATGGGAAGCAGGTGGGTGACTCTGGGATGGATGATTACTGATGGCAGACAGGTGTAAAGAAGGACGAAGGCATGAGAGCAGAGGAGGATGACCACACCCACACCAGCACTGGCAATAAAGAGATAGAGCAAGAGAGAGAACAAGAGGTAGAGAGCAAGACAGACTGCAGGAACAGGCCCCTTCATGACAATTTTATGTGATGCTTATTAACTGTTTACAGGTGATTATTATTGAAGGTCCAGAGATGAGTCTTATTAATAGTTCAGAGGTGATTCTTTTTAACTGCATACAGTAGATTCTTATAACCCATTTATGCTGATTCTTATTGAAGGTTTATAGCTAATTCTTTTTATAGTCGATTCTCATCAATCGTTCATAAGGGAACAGAACACAGTTGATTCTAAATTAATTATTAATTAACTATAGGTGATTTCTATTCATGGTTTATAGGTGATTCTTATCAATCGTAACAATATAGGTTTATTGTTGTTTCTGTGTGATTACAACAGTTTGACAGCAGTGTTACACATTAAGGCATCATCAGTAAGATACATTCATGTCAGATTCTAATAAATCATGGGCTGTAATGATGATGATAATGAAGAGGAGGTCTCAGTGCTTGTTGCAGACTTCAGTCCAGCTGCTGAAAGCCAATCACAGATCAGAGGTTGTATGCTGTATAAGTCCTGACAACTTGTTTTAGGGCCCAGTTTCTGACTACAGGCTGTGTGCATTTCTCTGTGAACAGAACACTTTGATACTTTCAACAAACTTCAAAAACAAACTCTTATCCATACAGGATTGTAGACGGCTGGAGCAAATCCCAGCTGATAATGGGCGACACTCACATTCACACATATGGGCAATTTAGTCACCAGTTGTTGCATGTCTTTGGACTGTGGGAGGAAGCCAGAGTACCAGTTAGTCACAGGTTATGTGCCACAGGCCTTTACGGTGGCAGTTATTAATCCCTTACTTAAAAAGCCTTCTCTAGATCCAGGTGTGTTAGCAAATTATAGGCCCCATATCCAACCTTCCTTATATCTCCAAGATCCAAGGTGGTTCTAAAGCAGCTACATGAGCACCTGCACAGTAATGAACTGTTTGAAGCTTTCCAATCTGGATTCAGAGAACACCACAGCACTGAAACAGCACTGGTAAAAGTCTCTAACGATCTTCTTATAGCTTCTGATAGAGATCTTGTCTCTATACTTGTACTTCTGGACCTCAGTGCTGCATTTGACACCATTGACCACAGCATTCTGCTGCAGAGACTAGACCATGAAATCGGGATTAAAGGCTCTGCCCTAAAATGGTTTAAATCATACTTATCCGATAGGTTTCAGTTTGTTAATCTTAACAATGTCCATTCAGAGTACAGCAGAGTTACATGTGGCGTACCACAGGGCTCAGTTTTAGGGCCAATTCTTTTCATTCTTTACATACTCCCATTAGGCGACATAATCCGGAAACACTCGATTGACTTCCATTGCTACGCAGATGATACCCAGCTCTACTTATCGATAGAACCAGATGATAAAAGCCGCCTCATCAACCTGCAACACATCCTAAAAGACATCAAATCCTGGATGTCCTCTAACTTCCTTCTACTAAACTCAGACAAAACAGAGGTCATTGTGTTTGGACCTAAACATCTCAGGGACACCTTTTCTTTGCAGATTGCTAATCTAGATGGCATCACTCTGAACTCAAGTATGACTGCGAGGAACCTTGGAGTAATATTTGACCAAGACCTTTCATTCAGCTCACACATAAAACACGTGACTAGGACTTCCTTTTTTCACCTGCGGAGCATAGCCAAAATTAGGAATATCCTCTCTCAGAGTGATGCTGAGAAACTAGTCCATGCATTTATCACCTCTAGGCTGGACTACTGTAACTCTCTGTTGTTGAAAAACTCTCTAAAGAGTCTGCAGTTAGTCCAGAACGCTGCAGCAAGGATATTGACAGGAGTTAGTAAAAGAGAACACATCTCTCCCACTTTAGCTTCCCTCCATTGACTTCCTGTAGGATATCGAGTAGACTTCAAAATCCTTCTGCTGACTTATAAAGCTCCATCCTATTTGAAAGACCTCATAGTCTCTTATTATCCTTCCAGAGCACTTTGCTCCCAGCATGCAGGTCTGTTAGTGACTCCCAGTATCTTTAAAAACAGACTGGGAGGTAGAGCCCTCAGTTATTGGGCTCCTTTACTGTGGAACCAACTCTCCCCATGGGTCAGAGAGGCAGACACTCTTACTACATTTAAGACTCGGCTTAAAACCTTCCTCTATGACAGAGCGTTTAGTTAGGGCCGGTTCAGGTAGCTCTGAGCCATTTTTATGCTGCTATAGGCTTAGACTGCTAGGGGATACATCAGGTTACATAGAGCACTCTCCTCTCCTTTCCTCTCCTCTCCCACACTTTAAATTATCATTTTCATTATCTGCTGCACCTTGTTGTTTGGCCTTGGTGTCTCGCTCTCTCTCTATTTGTGTTTCCACAGATCCACCGAAGCTCCATCTCTCTCCACCAACCGCCCCCTGCATCACCCCCTTCCCCTTTTACCCCTGCTGTTAAACCGAACTGCCCTTCCCTCCCAGGAACCACTCTACCATCCATTACCCCCATTAAGCTGCCTGACTCTCCCTGCCTTCCCTCCCACCAAAAACTGCCTTCATTAACTCCTGCACACCATTTCCATCTGTGCATATTCTGTATTGTTACCTGTTTTCTTGTCTGTATACAACATCTATTGCACGTCTGCCTGTCCTGGGTGAGGGATCCCTCCTCTGTTGCTCACCATGAGGTTTTTTTTCCTGTTAAAAGGGTTTTTTGTTTTGAGTTTTTCCTCAGTCGATGTGAGGGTCTAAGGGCAGAGGATGTTGTTATGATGCTATGTAAAGCCCTTTGAGACAAACTTTTTGTAAAAATGGGCTATACAAATAAAATTGCCTTGCCTTGCCTTGCCTTGCCTTACCAAGAGGGAACCCACCAGACACAGGGAGAATATGCAAAAATTATGATGGCAAAACAACAATAATTAAAAAAAAGAGCAAACATGAAAAAATAATGGGACTAGGAGTAGACCAGGATCACACGTGTGTTCAGACAAGACCAGGATCACATCTGTGTTCAGAGAGGATCAGGACCAGTACATGTGTGTGATGGTGTTGAACTACTGACAGAGAGAATATGTTTCTGGTGCTGCTGTTCCCTCAGGATCTTGCTGACTGTGGTGGTAATCTTCCGGATCCTGATTGTTGCTATCGTCGGAGAGACTGTATACAACGATGAGCAGTCCATGTTCTTGTGTAACACCTTACAGCCAGGCTGCAACCAGGCCTGCTATGACAAAGCCTTCCCAATCTCCCACATCAGGTACTGGGTGTTCCAGATCATCATGGTGTGCTGCCCGAGCCTCTGCTTCATCACCTACTCTGTGCACCAGTCCGCCAAGCAGAGGGAGCAGCGCTACTCTCCGGTGTACCTTTCTCTAGACAAAGACCGGGACTCAATGAAAAGAGATGACAGCAAAAAGCTCAAAAACACCATTGTGAACGGGGTCCTGCAGAACACTGAAAACTCCAACAAAAAGGCAGAGCCTGACTGCCTGGAGGTCAAGGACATCCCTGGCTCAATCTTAAGAACTGCAAGGTCAAAAATGAGAAGGCAAGAGGGCATCTCCAGGTTCTACATCATCCAGGTGGTGTTCAGAAATGCACTGGAGATAGGCTTTCTCGTGGGTCAATACTTCTTGTACGGTTTCAATGTCCCTGCTGTATATGAGTGCGATCGATACCCATGCATAAAAGATGTGGAGTGCTACGTCTCGAGGCCCACAGAGAAGACTGTGTTTCTGGTCTTCATGTTTGCCGTCAGTGGTATCTGTGTGGTGTTGAACTTAGCAGAGCTCAACCATCTTGGATGGAGGAAGATCAAGACTGCTGTGAGAGGAGCACAGGCCAGGAGAAAGTCCATCTATGAGATCCGGAACAAAGACCTGCCCAGGATGAGTATGCCAAACTTTGGTCGCACTCAGTCCAGTGACTCTGCATATGTGTAGCTGTGTGGTGCACACACCTGAGCTGCAGGACAGCTGTGCAGAGACTAGGAATAAAAACAACTTGTCTATTAGTATGTGAGTGTTTATTTGTCAGCACAGCGAGATGAGAAGGTTGTGCTGCCATGATGGCTGGACTCAGCAAGAAAGAACCTCAATCTGAGCAGACACACACACACAGGCATAAAAGATGTGGGCTGTGTTGTCATCTAGACGGAAGCTGAGACCTTTGGAAACAATGACATAGGCCATCAGACTGGACTACCAGTGGTGAAACAACATGGAAGATGAATTACAAGTGTGATGACCTTGTTGCTCAGTTAAATTCTGTATTTTAATGCTACAACTGTTTTTACTGTTCCTGTAACTAATCAACTACAGAGTAGGTATCTGCTTCCTTTTTACAGCAGCTCACACATGCCCAGTGTACATGAATGGTCATATGATCTGTGTTTTCACATGTTAGCATTGGAGGGAATGGTTTCTGGTATAGTGTTACAAGAATGTAGGGGACAGGCAGAACAACATAACTGGAGACAGTCAGGAGATGGGTTTAGTTCAGGTTTATTCAACAAAGTAACAAAAGGAATAGAATAAATCCAGAGCCAGCGGGGGTGCAGGAGGGGTAATGGCATGGCTGAATGGAGAAGTAGGCAAGTTGACAGAAAGTGGCTGGCATAATGGAAAACATACGGTCAAGTAGATGGGTCAGATCCTCGAGCACAAGGAAACAGGAGTTAGATGACACAACAAGCAAGAACTGGGAGAAGCGGCCCAAGTTACTCTAACACCGAAAATGAATTAACAATCTGGCTAGGAGTGGTTGTGAACTGGGGTAGATATACTGCAGGGTTGACTCATGGGAAGCAGGTGTGTGATGACCTTTACTGATGGCAGACAGATGTGCAGAAGCACAGAGCCCTGAAAGTGAAAGGAGGATGAACACATCCATGCCAGCACTGCCAAGAGAGAGCAAGAGTAAGAGAGAGAGTACAAGACAGACTGCATGAGAGTGGTTGATTTAGATTTAAAAAGACATGTTACTGAGGATGTAGCCCCAGTCTGCTTGTTTGTTGTCATCGGTCACAGTCCAAAGTTGTTCTAACTGTTTACTCTGATGAGATCTCACCTCAGTCTAAAAAAATAATATAAATAAATATAATGTAGTGTATATCTTGGTCATTTTTTTTATATTTGATATCTGTAAAATGAAAATTTCTCTGACACCTACAGCTACCTACTGAGTAACACAAGGAATTTAACCACTGGCTTTTCAGCACCTGGCTTAATAGTAAATGTGAGTAAGTCCCAGCAGAGAGCAGAGTAAGTTAGAGCAGATTGGATTACTGTCCTGCTGAAACAGTGAAACTGTTTGTGTGTTTGCTTAGACAGAAGAGAAGGCTGCAGGTCAGGACTGATCAATTCTTCTCTCTGCAGGCTTTTACTTTGTTTGGAACACCTGAATATGGAGCAGAGTTTAAATAGGCACTAACTGTTCTGACACTGCTGATTCTGCAGGTCCTTGATTCTGGTCTCAACAGACTCCTCATCTGAGTCTGGGTCTGACTGAGGCTCAAACATGTAGCTGAGTCATGCTCTTTCACCTGTCAACCTGAAACAAGCAAGGTGGGCGGGGCAATCTGATCCAGATTTCTCTATCAGGAAGTTGGAAAGAGTAGAAAAGCTTCAGACAGTTTTTATGTGAGAATATCATGTTAAAGAAAATATGAAGCAAAGCAGAAGAGTGTCTGGAGGAAGTTTAACTGTGAAACCACTGACCCCTGGGAAAAGAAATTACGTCCCTACTGTCCTTTTATGTGGATATATGGGATGACACTGGGCTGAGTGGCACTGTGCAGGGTTTAGCTAGGTTCATATGGGGCCTTTCTGACCTCCCTCTGCCTGTATGTTCCCAAGTCCAAAGATAGGTTGAATGAGGTGAACTCTTCATTTCCTGTAGGTGGTAAATGTGAGTGTGGGTCTGTCTGGTTTGGCTCTGCCAGATCAGAGTCTCACTCAGTGTCAGCTGATATCTAAAAAAGAAAAAGATAAGATCAGATATCATCTTATTTTTTTCTTATTGTACTTCACTCTGTGTCTTCATGTGTCTGCCTGTTTCTGACTCTTACCTCTCTCATGTCCAGTGTTAGCTCAAACACCACCATGTTAAAATTTAAAAGCTGTGTTTGTGTGTGTGTGTGTGTGTGTGTGTGTGTGTGTGTGTGTGTGTGTGTGTGTGTGTGTGTGTGTGTAGCTTAGAGAATGTACATGTGTCAGTTGGATTTTAGACTGTGAGGACTTGTGAGGACTGGTCAGATTTGAGAGAAGCTGTTGACCCAATTAGATTCACCAAGTTGACTCAAAAAAGTTTTTTTCATGTGCTTTAACTACAGTTTTGGACAGAACCTCTCTGAAACAGTACAAACTGACACCTAAGTGTTATGGCTAATTATACAGGTTTATACAGGAGTTTTACATACCTTGGTTCCCAGGTAAATGATTTCCTATTCATATATTTTGGCAACATTTTTGTATAATCTGCGTCATTTTGATTTGCATTTACCCCACTTTGACAGAGTGTTACAGAAAGTTTTTGAATAAAGATTGAAACTGCAGCCCAAGAAGTATACCTCGTTTCAGAGTGAGGTGAGCGGCTCCGAAATCCTGAAAGGGTTAAAGCAGTCCAAAATTAGCCACGCCCCTTCAGTGTAAGGCAGGTGTATTCTTTTCTTGGTTTTGTGGGCTATTATGTGAGATTAATTCCCTCTTTTGCAAAGATTGCTGCCCCTCTACATGCAATTACACATGGGATCAAACCAACCGGTCGAATGGACACACACTCACACAGTGGGCCACATGTATGAACATCTCTGGATTTTGCTCTCATAAGTGTTAATAATTATATACAGTGGGTCAGACTCAATTCACTTCACAAAGGATGAGGATCAGTGGTCAAAATGTTATGGCTAATCAATGTATACCAGCAGCAAAAATAAACAATATTGATTTAAATATCATTTACAGAGCAGACACAGAGAGTTGACAATGAATTTAGAACATTTGACACAAAAAGAGCTGAGTCTGGGTGTCTGAATTGCTCCTCTCACCAGTGTTATTAATTATCATTAATTACTGAAATTACTTTCATAAAAATATGAATAATAAAATAAAGGATATAATAATTTAATAAATAAAATATGAAATTATATTTTACTAAACAGTATTATTCAGATGATTCATTGTATTCTATTGTATTGTACATTGTATTCAATTCTATGTAAAATACATATTTCCTGGATAAACAAGATAAAAAAGCTTTTTCACTTTGATGTGATCAGAGGATTTCTTCAGAAAACAGGCTAATGTCTGCTCTTCATGATTAACAGCCTCAGTCAATTTGGTGAAAGTCCTCTCTAACAGGCCTTGTCCTTGTTTCCTCTGGCTCCATCCGTCAATGGTCATACCATTAGGCATATTTGGGATTGGTGTTTATTCAAAGCACAGACTGAGATTGTGTCTGGCCTCTTTAATCATCCAGCAGCCAGCCACATGTGTGGATTATGGGATTTGCAGCTGCCTCTGTCTCATTGTTTTTCAGGTAAAGTAGGCCAGTGATTTGATATTGACTAAACTCACACAATCAGTCCATTGTAAAAAAAAAAAATACAACTCACATTTTCCCTCAGTCCTGACTCTGACTCTGTAACAATCTGCAGCGTCCTCTCTCTGTACCTGGTACTTTCAACCATGTTTGACTGACAAGTTATGTCATATCAGTGATCTTGAGGAACAAAGATGGAGGTGTCTGTGATGTCAGTGGTGACATCATCAGTGAAGTCAAGTATGACAATGGGTTTCAAATTTATTTATCTATAAGATATATTTGTGGAACCAAAAACCATCTCAGTCTAGTTTTACATCACCTCTCTCAGGCTTCTCTCTGGAGCTCTAGTAACAACACGTCAGTGACTGGCTGATCTGACTGGCTCTGATACTCTCATCAGCCTTGAGTCATCAGGTTCCCTGTTTAGTTGCTTATCACGTTATTCACCTCCCCCGTCTTGGTCCAAAACACCTGGACAAGGACCTGGAGACAGATTACTGAAGAAATCCAGGTTCACATATAATAATTTACTAATACAGTGTAACAGAAGCATCCCAGTATCACATGACCATGACCATCACTCTGAGGGCTCCAGTACATAGGAATGGGATACTGTACTTTGTTGTTGGTGTGCACTCTGTAACAAGATATACTAAAAAAAAAAAAAAACTAACCAACTAATGTCTGACACCTTTGTTCAAAATGTAACAGTGAAGGTAAAAACACAAATAGTGTTCAGATAGGAACTAATACAAACCAGATGATGCAGCTTCTTGTGTGGAGATAACATCTTAACTTCTGTTTGTTGGGTATTACTGATGTTTTTGGAGGTGCAAGCAGTTGTTTACCTTCAGTCTTGAAAAGTCAGTTAATATGATCGAATACAATATTGTCCCACTGTTGAACCCATTGTTTATTTTCATGGGGGTCATTACAAGTTTTTGTATGTAATCGAATATTGAGATATTTTGTAGCAAATCCATGTTATTTTCTATTATTTTCTACTTATTTTAGCAGTGAAATGTTTGCATTTAGTAAGTAGAAAAGAATTATGATATTTGTATGCTAAGAGTTCAGGATGTATAAACTCAATACAGCTAAATCCCTGCTATTCCTGGACCTGGGTGTGGGTGAGGTCATGCTGATGCTGGATGAGTGTGGAAGAGGCTGAATGTGACTGTGAACATCATATGGTCCTGCTGTGAACAGGCAGTCCTGACCTCTGCTGCTGCACACAAACCACAGGAGGAGCAGGAGTCAAACCCCCATTTGTCTTCACTCATCACAGTAAACACAGTAAAAAAAGTCTTTCTTCTTTACCATTGTTGGCATTAGGTGTGGAAGAGATACACACAGTTGTACAAGTTGTTGTGAGTTGACCACAGCTTCCATGTAGCAGGATGTAAACACTGAACCAAATCATGACACATGTGACTGAACAACGATGGAGAAAAGAAGAAACAATTCAGTCTTATTGATTACTGAAGTGGCTTGTCCAATATTTATTTGTTGGTGACGATTAGGTCAGTATAAAAGCAGAATGGTCCAAACTTCCTCCTGAACAGTGAGCACCTCTGATCAGCAGCTACTGAAGAGATGATTTCAGGTTATAAGCCAGAGGATGTGCAACCAGATATTAATCCAGCTTTCTTTACATGGATGATATTCAGTGCTCACTGCATATTATAAAAGACCTGCCAATATAATTTTGGTCATTATTAATGATTGCTGGAGAAAAGCTTTCTAATCTTTATTTTTCAATTTAATCTTAAACTTATTTTATATGCTCACCATCTGCTTATGACCTTAGTTGCCATGACAGGATCAAAGTCCATGTCAGGAGGATGTTGGTTCAACAAAACAGGAATATGACACAGAAGTGTGGTGTTTGATTCTCATCATACACGTTGATTCTGTTATCCATGACCATTCCACAAAGTTAACCATGTTGTTATTATGGTAACTGTAGAACTTGTGTCCACCAGAGACACTAATTAAGGCACTGGATCAGTTCTAGATTCTACTGGAGTGTATTTATACGTTGCATGTATTTATATGCAAAAAGCCAGCAGTATACTGAAGGCGGACATTAAACTTAGTGAACAAATACTGCAGGTAACAAAATACAAATATAAAGCAAATAGTTCCGCATTTTCCTTTTGTTTTTTGAGAGTCTGTTTGTTTGTTTTTTTTCCTTTTAGGATAACTTTAGTCCAGTTCATCTAGGTTACATGGTTCCTTCAGGTTAATTAGTTCACCATTTTAGTTTGGCCAGTAGATGAGTAACTATCTAATTTAGATTAGTAGGTTCCAATTTAAGTTTAAACATTTCCTTGAATTAATTCCTTTTCTCAATCAAATCCAAATGAGACAGTTATACCTTAAATCACAACATGAACAATTGTGACAATATACTGTGCAGAGCATCTACAATTCAATTCAGTTCAGCTAAGTTCAAATTTAACTCGGGTTCAGTTCAAAATAATTCGATACCCCCGCCACTGTGGCAGCGTGAAACTCAGAAATTCCCGACACTCCTACCGCTTCGGCAGTAAGACGTTCGCAGTGGATGGCACGATGGAGATCAGGTGCTGTTTCTAGAAACACCGTCTGTGAGGTCGGCTCGCCATCTTGCGTCCTGTATCTGGTGCGTGTGGTCCCACATACATACACATGGAAGAAGCTCCGTTCATGAAGACTCAATTTGCATCCGGAACAAAAAAACCTGACCTGTACAACAGATCACAAATAAAATACTTAACTGTATCTATTTTGAAATCATATCAATAAACCTTCACAACTACTAAGAAACAACCACCCCTATCATGACTGTAAAGCGGCGCCTTTGATTTCACACACCGACCTTAAAACTCAATAAAACGTTTTCCCACTTACACAATATACATTTAGTTTCCTTAACAAACTTGAAAAATTTCTTAACAAGAATATTAGTGTTTGTTTGTTTGTTTGTTTGTTTGTTTGTTTGTTTGTTTGTTTGTTTGTTTGTTTTTTAAACGATTACAATTACGCCATAATTTCAAGCATTGAAACTAAAAGCTTTATTAAATCAAGTGAAACTAAACAAAACAGAAGTGGTTAAATTAAATACAAGGCCTAATGGTGATTATGATATGTTATGTTACATGACAAGCATTAAGCAGAATTATGTTAAACTAATAGTTAGGAGCATTATTCCAATCATGTCTAATGTAAAGCTCACAACATTTTATGTGATTTGATGTAACCCCATTTTGTATCCTTGTGACTGCCACAAGTGCACCTATTATGTTAAAATCAATCACACTTACTGCACCCTGTATGATTTGATGGAAAGTGTACTTGTATTATATAAACCTTATTATTTAAAAAAAAAAATAACCACAAGAGAACAAGGACAGACATAATGGTGTAATAAAGTCTATGTCAAAAGGGGCTGGTCAGTAGGCGTGAACCAGTAATCCCAAGGGTTGAAAAGAAGAAGCACACGCCAGTGTAGTTCAGAGTCCTTCCGGTGTAACCTGTGTACACTCTGAACAGCTCTCCTTTGGTACTGGTATTAAAGTCTTTGTTGCCCTGTATTCTGACTCCTGATGATCTTTTTTGGACACCACTGAGAAGTTTTTTCTTGAGCTGATTTGGACATTGCTAAAACTTCTTAGAATTGTGGTCCAGTGCTCAGGAACTTTGGTTCCAAGAGACAACAATATTTTCCTCTACAATATGACTCCATAAACTATTAAATTACACATTAAATAAATACACCTTTTAAGTTGATGAAATAAGAAGTAATGGTACATTAGAATTTGATAACAGGCTCATTTTAATGCATTTTCCTAATTTCACTTCAAAAATAAATACAGAATTTGTCTGGTGACGACCAGACCTTATACTGTGTAAAAATAGATTATTAAAATGAGAACTAATTTGTTACTCCTCTTGCTCTTTGGCCTGACATCAGTGATGCTTTCAAGCCACACTTTCCTCACCTGTCAACTGGTTTTAATGTTGTGGCTGATTGGTTTTGAGACAAGTGAATATTTGATGATTATAATGGATGATGGTTCTGAAAGGCATCCTATCATCCTGCTAAGATGTGCCTTTTTTGCTGCTTGAGTAGCATCTGGTGATGGTGGTGAACATTGACATCCTGGGCAAGTGCACAACCCAAAGCACTGCTTGACATACAGGTTCAGTCTTATTTAATTAGGTCAAGAAAATTGTCAATAGGTGAATACAGCAGAGACATTTACATCCTACACATAAAAAGAAAATATAAACATGACATTTGGTTAGAATTAATTCCCTCAATTCTCTTGTATTAAGGTAACAAATTCCAAATCAGATGAAGCTCCCAAGAACAAATGCACTACTCACTGATTAAAGGTTTAATAACATGTAGGTTTTCAACAAAGACAAAGACCTTCTACACCCACAATACGACATAATACATCAGACAGGACATGAAGTGGCAGACATATGAACACAGAGGACAACACAGATTTGACAACATAAGCCTGGACACACACACTTATACATTACCAGGACCATTCCCTCTGAGCAGTATAACATGTCACTCACATCTAAGTGAGGCAGACAAACTGTCACAGGAGTCTCCAACAGATAAAGACAAGGACAGAGGTTTTACTTCTCTCTGCAGTATTAAAGGAAGCAGTTTAGTAAGAGTCTGAGCCTCTGAGTCTTCTTAAGTGTCTTCTCTCATCAGCTGGGCCCAGACCACCAAGCCATGTTAGTGTCTGTGTTACAGGATCCATCATCCTCATCCTCCAACAGACTCTACTTTGAATACTTCAGGGCCAGCTGCATAGGGAACATAAAGCAACAAAGACACATTTACTTAATTCAACATAATCATAATTTATCTTGAGGATAAGCCATATGTTGTAGAAACAGCTGTATGTCAATGTCACCTTGTGAGCAGTGTCTGCAAACTGCTGAGCTTTGTGCATCAGCTCCACAGTCTTGTCCTCAGCACGAGTCAGTCTGTCTCCCCGCTCGCCCAGAGCCACATTCACCCTTTGGACTACATTACCCATAGTGCTGCCTGTGACACATTGCCAAGGCTGACCTATTCATACAGACACAAAAAGTATGTGCGCGTGTGTGTATATATATATATGTGTGTGTGTGCGTGTGTGTATATACATATATACACACACGCACACACACACGCACACACGCACACACGCACAGACACACACACACACACACACACACACACACACACACACACACACACACGCACAGACACACACACACATAGACACAAACACACACACACATATATAGTTGGAGACATATAGTCTCCAAGGAAACGTGTTCTGGAAGTAGTGTCAGAGGAAAGGAGATCATTCATTATCTGGGGACCATCAATCCAATAGCCACTTTTGGCCTGACAACCTCATAACTGCCCCAGTGTCACTCCAGTTATGGGGACCATTAATGTGCATGTGTGGTCTGAAGGTCTCCAGCTGTGACCAATCACAAACCAGCAGGGTCTGTGGTGCAGGACCTGATAATCTACTTTTCAGATGACTTATACAGGCAGACCGCCTCATTATCAGGTGCTAAGGCTGGGGCTAGCTGGTTAACAGTTGTGAGACATTACACAGAAGACAGCATGTGGGGAGGAGTAGTGACAAGTGGACAAACATCCAGAAAGATATTAAACACAACTTCCACTTTCAGTTTTTTAAATCAAAGTGGATAAGGGAGGCAGAGATTTCATAGCTGGGCCTTTACCCTTGAGTTGAAATGACAGGCTTTGTGTCCACCATTTGCACAGCTAATCATGTGATCACATCAACTAAATCTCTGGGGAGGAATCAGATCAGGGACTGAGATTCTGCCCAAAAAGATTGTCATTTGATAATCCACTCCTGGTTGTAGTCTTCAGTTGGAAGTTAAGACTGAAACCTCACTGCAAAGTCTAGACACAATGTCAGAAAGGACATATCTGACATTTAGGAGAAGGCAACATACTAGATAACAAGGAGAATATTTAGAGCCACGCCAATGGGCAAGTCCCAAAATCCTCCTATGATCCTGAACCAAACCAGAAACAGTTTATCAAAAACATGTCCTGCTAATTTATGCTGCAGTTTGAATGGGGAAGACTTTTTTTTTTTTTTTGGAATTTGTATATGTAGCTGTACCTGCAACTACACTTGCTGGGGAACTCTAATAAGCCAACTCTTGAAATAAAGTCTTCTGCTGAAGTTGCTTTGTCATTTTCTCCAGTTGCACAGCTGATGACAAGTTTAGTAACACACTTTTATCTTTAACTGCAAAACTGCCTGTTCATGCTCCTGTGTCAGGTAGTATCGCTATGCTGAAGTGCGTTCACCTCTGAAGACAGATCCCATGTGTGATAAACTATACCACTACATGTCACAGGTCGACTGAGGTTAAGCATCAAGTGCTGCTAAACTCTGACTTGGTGCTTGGCTGCAGCCTGGCATGTCTCCCACAGATTACACTGCCCCTGTCAGCAGGTTCAATAGTGCGCCGGGCTCCCTCTCAGTCTCAGAGCCCCCCTCCTAAAGACCGGCTATTGTATCCATCTCCCTGAAATAAACAATGTGTTCTCTCATCAGACCAACACACCACAGAGAGGCCTTTCTGCTGCAGCACACTGAGGACAATAGACAAAAAGAGGGGGGAAAATGACCCAGAAAGACACAGAATCATGTCACCAGACTGAAACCTGGGAAGCTTGTTGATCCCTGGAAAAGGAAGCAGGGACAAAGTTGTCTCCCTATTAAGTGAAGACAGGTGTTAGTGAAGTTTGAACTCAGCACTGTGAGATGAGATGATGAGATGATGAGATCTGTGATCCTCCTCCCTCTCTGATACCTCCTTGGTAGGAAAACTGAGCACCCCAAAATTTTAATCACCACTGACTTAATAAAGAGGAACATCAGTTTATTCAGTGCTGGAAAACAAAAATAATGGTGAGATAGTTGCAGATTTTTCTATGATGTGTTCATAGGAACATAGATCATTCCTCTCAAATTTGTTTATCATTCATTCATTCAATTCATCAAATCGATCTTAAACACAATGAATTAGGTTTAACACACTGAATTAGATTTTGCCAGCCCAGACTGCTGAATCCTCGTATAAACTTCTACTCTTCTGTGGATTTATTCCCATCATTGGCACTGGAGTCACTTTAAGAAGGGAGTCTCTTTACAGCCCAAACAGGCAGCAGCCATAAACTATTTCAATATGAGTATGGTAATATTGTTTTGAAAGATGAAGTGAAGTTATCCATTAATCAGACTTTAGGCTCACATTGTTTCTCTGAAACTCTGTTATAACATATGCAGATATTGATTGTTGGTGCTGCCAGGTGCAGCAGTGAAGTCGGCCCCTAGTATGGTTATGACTTCAGCTACACAGTATGGAGGAAAGTAATCTCATACAGACCTAATGTAACAAACCAATAATAAAAACAGCTGAAATGAATCAATAAAATGAGGATAACATGAAATAAGTTTGTGTTTCTCACAACTACAAACAGGATGTTGATGAGTGTGTGTTTATCCCTTACACAACTAAAACATTCCAATGGTATATCCTGGTAAAGAGCTGTTAATTCAGCCAAGGTTCATCATTTCCACCACTCATTTAAAAGATCAACCCCACATGTTTCTTTCTTCACACAACCACATATAACAGGAGATCTATACCTGGTGATCGCCTTTGTTTTGCAAACATCACATTCACGATACGATTCAAGAAGGCCTTGCAGCGGTAGATGACCAGATTCATGGTGCAGGCATCTGAAATAACAGCATATTACAAATAGAGTCATATATGAATTTAACATGTATCATGAAGATCAGTCATCACTACCTCCTGTGAGTTTGGACTGGCAGTTGATAAACTCTGTCTGTTTGGGAGGAATGTAGCTCTTCCGTCTGACCAGTAGAGTTCTGGATCCTGGTGAGGAGTCACTGAGACCAACTCCAGTTTCTTGGTGAGGACCTTGACTTGCTCTCCCCTGGGGGCTCTTCCTACCCAGCTTCCCTACCTTTCCTAGAGTCCCAGCTTTACCCTCCCAATAGGTCTGGCATGCATGGTACAGGATTTGGACAAAGATACACTTCTCTGCCGAGGAGCTGGCCACCCACTGATCCACAGCATTGTCAAACACCAGGTCGAACTCTGGGCTGTCCTGGAAAAGGGTGAGAACAAATTGTACACTCAGTGATCACTTTGTAAGGATGATCACACGCTCCTCTGAGGCTTTGTTCTTCATGTTGACCTGACTGTATCACATCTACAGATTAAACTGGATTCAGGTCTGGAGACTAAAATGAACTCACTTTACGTTATGTTGATGAAAGCAGTCTGAGATGACTTTATCTTTGTGACATGAACTCAGACCATGACAGATTGATATTATGGCCCAAAGTGAGTCAAGAAAATATCCCCTACACCATCACACCAGTTATTTTAACTGTTGACATAAGTCAACAGTTAACCAACAGTGTCCGAAGATTCAGACTCTGACCATACCATCTGCTATCTCATGAGAAATCCCAATCCATGAGACCAGGTATTCAACTGTCCAGTGATGGTGAGCCTGTTTCCACTGCAGCTTCATGTTTCTGGCCTTGGCCACAGGTGTGGAACCTGAAGTGGTCTCTGCTGTTGCAGTCCACCAACCTCAAGGTTGAATGTGTTGTTCACTCTGAAGCTTTTCTGCTAACCACACTTGTAAAGAGTGTTTATCTGAGAGACTATAGCCTTTTTGTCAGCTCCAATAAGTCTGCTCATCATCTCTGTGACATCTCAGCAGGAGATCAGCAGCTTCAGAAACACTCATTATATTATTCCAGATATGATGATTGACAGCCACTGGTAAGAAGAGAACGCCTGAGTGCTGCTCACCTTGTTGGGGTTGATGCCATTCACCTGTCGGAGCTGCTCCACCATCCACTGAGACCTCCTGGCGAAGGAGGAGGAGCCATCAAATTTCTTCACCTTTGTAATGAGGAGCTGATGTGGCCGTGTGTTGGTCACTACATAAATAGATCATATAAAAAAAATGTTATCCCTATAGACAAAAAATACTTTTAGATGGAATAGCTGATTTACATAATAGCTGAAGACAATAGAAAAGCTATACCAAGCAATTTTAAAAAGACTTTTGTTACCTTGAATCCTTTTAGTCTAACACAAAGAGTTTGAGACTACATCCAGTAACTATTAATGGTAAATGGTTGTAATATGAAGGGGCCGGGCAAATAGCGGAGTCTGCAACTAATATCAACAAAGACCCAGGGTTTAAGTATGTAAAGGTACAAATGTCTAACATAGAAAGTTCCAAATTAATTCACTCCAGTCGACCCTCCAGTCGAGGCAGACAGCTGCCCACCGTGAAGCTGGATTCTGTTTTTTTTTTTTCTTGCCACTGTCTCTAGGTGCTGCTCATTGGTGACACTGGTTCTGGTCTCCGTATATAACATTTTATAGTGTGGTCCAGACCTGTTCTGTATGAAGTGCCTTCAGATAACTTCTGGTATGAAAGTGCCATATAAATGAAATAAAATAAAATTGCATTTTTTTACACATACAGCAGTGTGGTCCCAGAGTTGTGGTGGAAGTAAATCCATTTTCAACAAAACAGGGGTTAAAATCCTTAATTACCTAATTATTGAAATAATCATCTCTGTTATAAGTGGCGGCTGAGCTCCTAACAAACAGTGCTGTATATATGGATTTTTTTTTTACTACAAAACCTCCATTCCAACCTTAACAGATTACTCTCCTGCTCCACTGCAACCTCTAGCCCCAGTTTTCTCTGGCTCCAACATTCCACCAGGTTCCCAGTCCCTCATCATTCTTCATGTATCATCCCACTCAAAACTTAATTTACAATCTACAATCTTCAATCTACAACGTATTGTTGCCTTCACTCCAGTTTGGTGTTTGTGTCTGTATCTGCTCTGGGGTCCAAAAACAAATTAAAGCTAAATTGTGACAAAATCAGTTAATCTGTAAATCTGTTAAATGTAAATCTAAGGGTTAAATCTAAATGTTGGAGAAACTTTTTCTAGCTGAAATGCAAATTCATACTACTTGTCAGCAGGCTCAAAGGATCAATTCAGCTGGATTAGATTGTAATACATACTGTTCATTTCACCATGCACCACCCTACAAACTTCGCCCCATATGAATGGTTTGATGTTGTGCTGAACTGACTGTAACAGGTGAAAAGATCAAAACAGTGTCAAAACAGTGTGGCTCATATGAACAGTAAAGTATTAACTCCCTGGTACACATAATTAAGTGTGTTTCACCATTGATATGATTGTTAGCTTGAAAAAAAAAAAAGTCAATATAGACATGAAGGAAACTATTTGAATTCAAAACTTGCTGCAGTTGTTAGATGTGACAGTTCACGAAGCCGAAAAATAATTAATAAGGCAGCTGGCATCAAACACTTGAGATGAGAATCACCAACCTTGTATTCAATATCAAAACACTACACATTTATTAACACATATTTGTTATATTTGTAAATAGCTATAATGAGTCACTGATGTGACCATTTCCTTCAGTTCTTTTACTCCATGTTGACTGACAGCTCTGCCCCTGAATCTCTGCCACCCTGTACTCTCCTGAACAATGGTTGCAGTGATGCATCACTCCACAATGCATCTGTTCTGAGCCACAGTAACTGTGTTTAACCTACAAAAAAAAGCTTAGCTTGGAAAACTAACAAACAGAAAGGAGTGTGACTGTGACTTCAGGTTAGAGTCCACAGCCTTGCTGGTTAATGTGGTCGTGTAAAACAAGAGAAGTGAGTGAGCTGTTTTGTCTCATTACATGACCGATGAGCACAGCCTTGAAAGCGAAATGGCTGAAAGTGATGCTCAGGGGTCAATAGTGGAGGCCTTGATGCATGTCATACCCTGTTGTTCCCTGTCTGTATCTCTACTGGACATTATGCATAAGAGTTTTTTGTGGTCCTGAGTAAGGCACTAATGTTTATCATGATTTAATGATTTATTGACTGTTGTCAGGAAACCAGCAGCCAACAGTCTGACAGGTCCCCCACACCAACCTTCACCCCAACATTGCACTGCTTCCACCTGCTCCGAACACACAAGCTGCAATTTAAACATCAATAAAACATCAATATATGAAGGCATTTGAGTGACCAACTGACTTTTCCTCTTTCCTTAATTTATTAAGTAATTAATTAATTTATTGTCGTAAATGGCAAATTGAATTCATTTGTTCCCTGCTTTACTTTTCACTCCCCACCCTGTGAGGATAAGCAGTATACGTGCATATTTTGGTGGGGTGGGGTCTCCCTTAATCTGATCCTCCATGTGTAAATCAAAGACAGTGAAAGCTTAGACAGATAATCGCTCTACACGTTCAGATTTTACCTGACACACAGATGAATGTGGCGTAGTTTCCTTTGGCTCCAGTTGGCAAGAAAGACATCCTCTTCCTCTTCCTCCTCCACACCTCGACTGCCACCAGCATCCGCTCATCACGTGGGACAAAAACCTCTTTGTCAATGACAGAATGAACGTTCATTGCAGTCCTGAGACCTACACAAGTGATGGATGGACAGTGTTAGGCCTGATGAATCAGTGGACAAATGTCGCAGTGTAGATGTGCAACATCAGGTCTGTAGTTTTCTGTGTTTAATGAAAACAGCTTATCAGAGAAAGCTCAGATCACAGCCCTCAAAATACAAGGAGAGGTCACTTCATAATTGTTTGAGGTTATAAACATTATACAAAAATTACTTCTATAAGAATGATATTGCATCGGGCTATATATGATATTCTATCATACACCACTTTATATGATTTGTGCATTTTATATATTTTTTTCTCTTTATCAGCAAAAATTATTCTCATGACAGCGCCAGCCACAGTCATGTCATGCAAAGTCTGGTTCTGAAATAATTGCAAAGTTCATTGATACAAAGCAAACATAGATCCATCTCATGTGTTTAGAATATGTGTCTAAGACAGTATTTGAATTATTATTAGTGTATGTGTAATACAATATGTGAATTATTATGTTTAATACTGTAATACAGTGTACAATACAGTATTTGAGCTATTACATGTGTGCAATTCAGTATATGAATAGGGCAAGGCAAGGCAATTTTATTTGTATAGCCCATTTTTACAAACAGTTTGTCTCAAAGGGCTTTACATAGCATCATAACAACATCCTCTGCCCTTAGACCCTCACATCGACTGAGGAGAAACAGAGGAGGGATCCCTCACCCAGGACGGGCAGACATCCAAGTGATGTTGTAAACAATAATAATAATAATTATTGTTATTATTATATGTTATGTCTGGAAGACTGACTGACTGATTGACCTGACTGCGTCATTAGTCAAGTTTTGTTGTTTCATCTAGTCTTTGTTCTTTTAGAATGAACTGCCGTTGACCAACTTTTCAGACCTTTTGCTGACTGTCTTTTAAAAAAACAACTGATTACAAATATAGTGACCAACCTTAATAACTTTCATTGGAAGAAAGTCAGCAATGTTCCCTCTATAAACACATCTCTCTGCGCTGAACAAGTCTCTAACTTACTGAGATTGAGTGAGTTACTGACTATACGACTGATTGATCAACTGACTGACTGGCAGAATGAGTCTGTGACTAACTAACTAAATAACTGAGTGACTGACTGCATACAACTTTACTGTGAAGTCAGTTGCATTAAAATATTGTATATGTAAGCACAGACAGGAGGAAATAAGCAAACAGACAATTAGCTGAGACAAGACTGACTGACACGGTCCAGACAGATACTAGGTCTAGACCTGGTCGGATTGGATTGGAGTATTTTCAGCTATTGCAGTGAGGCAGAGCTTCATAGTTAAAACACACCTTTCAGTTCCTGTTGACAAAGCAGTTAGTGATGAATAACTCTGTATTTCCTACAGTACATTTAGGACTCTCCTGGCTTACCTGGTCTCATCCTCTTCTCTTCCCAAAATCCAGCCTTTTGACTCGTGTGGTGGTTTCTAGTTCTGAGAGACTGTCTCATTAGATCAAACATTAAATTAGTAGCCTTTGAAATTCACACAGTATCTCCGAGGATTGTGTGATGAATTTATACCCAGGGACACAAAGCAGTGAGTCCATCTCTGTACCCACCCTGTACTGAGACTGACAGACACGTGGTGAGGCAGGACGTCAGGGGGCAGTCACCAGCTCTCTCTCTCTCTCTCTCTCACACACACACACACACACACACACACACACACACACACACACACACACACACACACACACACACACACACACTTGAATTCATTAAACCATGAATAAATATAAATACACAAGAAAACTGTTGAATGATGGTGAAACTGACCAAAACTCACCCCTGTACTCGGCCCTATATGAACTGAGATCAGACAAAATGATAGAGACCAGGGGGAGTTGTCAGGGGGCAGGGGGGCACAGGTCCCCATTTATTTTAATGGAAAATCAAAGACCTATGAAGGTAAAGCACCACCATCATCCCAGAACAAGCAGAAC
The DNA here is from genome assembly GCA_038496675.1 of Rachycentron canadum. Taxonomy (NCBI): domain Eukaryota; kingdom Metazoa; phylum Chordata; class Actinopteri; order Carangiformes; family Rachycentridae; genus Rachycentron; species Rachycentron canadum. The sequence goes on from CM076665.1 coordinate 361,382, forward strand.
AAGGAGAAAGGTGAGCAAGACAACAGACAGACACTGACCTGAGGATCATCTCCTCTTCACACTGATCAACTGGAACATCCTGTAATTAACATGAGAAACAATATGGCACTGTACACAATAAACAGCATACATATTCACCGTTGTCTGCCAAATACATGCCATATCGTCTAGTCTGCCATAGCACAAGCGCATAGGTCAGGACTACCTCGGTCCTCCCCATGTAGCTAAGATTTGGCACAGGTTATTGTGGGCCTGAGGTGACGTACATGGAACCAGGACAGACACAGGACTGATCTGAAACTCCTGACCTCAGTTTCGTACAGCCTAGTGCCTGTGACTTACAGTCATCAGTTGTCCTGGTGGCCTGCAATGTAACTTTTTGACTTTAATTGAGATCACATGACTTCCTGTCCTAGTTGTTGATGGTTCATTGAACATCAGTTTTCAAACATCAGAATCAAAATTCTAAAATCAGTCCCACTGACTCACACACAGATTTATACCTTAGTGCAAAATCTCTGATAACACATGTATATGACCTCACAGTGTTTGTCATTGATATTTGACTCTGAGGAAGGAATAATATCAATGACATATTGTCATATTGACTGACTGACATGTCAATGAAGATGCAACAGATAAAGAGTTGTTCCATCTCAACAGGACACAGGTCAGGGGCTGTGTTTTAAATAAAGCTTAGACAAACTGCAGCTGTGAAGTGGTCAGATCAGAGTGGCTGACCAGGAGTTTGTGACCACTTCAATCTGTGTCCAGATGTTTCTCCTCTAACTGATGAACTCTCAGATACATTCATCAAGTAGCACCATGAGCACAGGTAAACAGGGAACATGAGCAGAAACAGAAAGTCTTAATGTTTCATGTAGCGAATAACAGGTACTGGTCACAGGTCTGTGTATGTGGCGCATATCCATATCATGCTTTGTCTAAGCCACAGTGCGATTTTAGTTCCTTTAAAAATATATGTGACACAGTGTTTCCCCTGATGGAAGCTTGTTGTTATGGACACCCAGATGTTAAGAAACACTACAGGACCCTTTAACATCAGCTGTTGCCTCACAGAAAGGTTCATGTCCACTGTTTGACAGATGAGGGAGAGGTCAGTACATCAGTGTGGTACTGTAGTTAATGACTGTGATGTCACATCATACAGTCACCTCTTGATGAGTCAGAGCTCAGCTCATTTTTACAGCTAAACAACAGTGAACACCTCATGGAGTTAAAACTCCAGGAAGTGATCCCGGCTACATCTTCTAGCTTATAATAGTAACTCTCAGAAACTATCATCTTGTAACAAATAAGCCCATAGCTCTTCTGTGCAGCCAGTGCATCTAACATCTATAGTTCTCACTGTAGGAGCCAGCACTGAACTGGGCTCAGGTGTTTCCTCAGTTCTCTCAGAGGTGTGAGCAGGGAGTGTGGTGTGCTGCAGTCTGGTAATATGAGCAGTGACTGTGATTGGACATGATTATTAAAACCTCTAGCATGCCTACCTATAATGGTGTACTGCGTTCTTTGTGGCCCTGCCTTGTATCCAGGTGCCAAATGTGCACAAGGTAAGCCTTGTCAAATTGAATTGGGTTGCCGTGATGCATATGACTGTGATCTTTGCTTCGTACTGCTTTAACTCAGATATCAACTGTTAGTGTGGAGGACTCCAGGGCAGGTCCAGGTCGGAAAATCTTTAAATTCTCCTCACATCCTGACAGCAATAAATTAATTAAACACTCCATAGTTGGTCCCATCTTGTCATTCACACAGGGGTTTCAGAGAAGGTCAGTCCGATCCACCTGAGTCAAGAAGAGGGAAACATGAAGACAACTGGGGAAACACAGGGGAAGAAAATCTGATGCAGAGGTGAGCAGGTAACTTCTCTCTTCTGGATTTTGTTTTGGGAGATTATACCCACAATGGGCTGTGCTTCTCTATCACGCTATCTCTCTCTTGTCTTGCACTCTCTCTCTCTCTCTCTTTATCTCTCACACTCTCCCTCTCTTCTTGTCGACCCCAGAAATATCGATGTTCGTATGTTTTGGGGGAGTGGCTTTAGAGAAACAAAAAGGGGGGGAGACACCATGGATGACCAGTGTGTGTGGTGCATTGTGATCATCACATATGGTTTGTACGTCACAGATTGACAGATATGGTCCTTAGCTGGACATAGGTGAGCTCAGCAGGAATCAGCAGACAGTCTCTGAGGTCTGGGCTCAGTCTGGAGCAATGGTCATGTGGAGGTCACGGTGTGTAAATTGGGAGGACTTCAGGTGTCATGTGACATGTGTGTTTTTACCATAACAGTCAGTTTAGTTTGTCATGTCAAATCAACCTGTAATCTCACATTTGGTTCGAAGGTCATGACCTTTAGTGGGCTTTAATGAAACTGATCATGAACTAACATCAGTCATTAGCATCTGCACTGTAGTTTTTGCAGTGTCAGTATATTTTAATAAAAACATGTAAACATGACATGAAGCTCCATGAACTGAGCTTCAGTCTCTATTTTTGAAGGTGTGGATGGGAAATGAATTGACCCCGACTCTGGTGTGGCCCCCTTCTGATGTTACAAGATGTCAAGGTGGTCCTCTGCAGGTTCAGCTGGTTCTTGGGGTCTGTACATGAAGGTGAGGAGGAAAAGAGCCACATCATATGAGCACCAATAAGCCGTGTGTGAGGTCACCGCCGACCAATAGCGGCTCTCCACCAAGCCCTCTCGCAGCTCAAAGTCGATGCGCCTCTCCAGCTCCGCTGCAACAGAGAGAAGGACCATCATCATGTCTGAGACCATGTCACTGGGTCAATCTGAACCAGGTATAATTCTGAAAATTCCTTCACATTGTCTCATTATTAAAACCACAACGCCCAGTAGACCAGTAAAGACTAGTAAAGACTTTCAACTGCTGTTAGGTTACTCTGAAGCGACATCAGACTCATTTCATTGTTTGGACTTCAGTCCAGATTGGATGGAACTCAGCCTTTACTCCTGTTATAAAAAAAGAGGACAGAGGCCCAGTTTAGTGTGACGGTCCTGTAGTTCTTCTCAACACTCATCAGTCCTCAAACAGACTCTGTCTGAGAGAGTTTTTACAGTCTTTACACTCTCGTGGTAACATCACAGTTTTGTAGATCAAGGTTAGGTGCTCAGGGCTTTGGGAGGACATTGGAACTGGACCAAAGAGATCTTGAGAAAAACAGGAATGTGATACCTGACACACACCAGACCACAGGAAACTCAGAATTGGGTCTGACCCCCCCACTAAGTCCACCTGGGTCTCTCCCGAGAGCACAATACTTACATGAGGTGCTGTCCATGATGGCTGAGGTGGACTGGGACATGGTGGGCTCCACTTCCCTTCTCTCCTCCTCTGTTCGTTTGTCCTTATCTTCACTGTCTGCCACTGCCACTCCTTCCTCTCCTGACACTGTGTTCTCTACTTCAGAGGCTCCACCCTCACAATCTGATGGCTCCTCCTCCACTCCACCCACCTGACTGCTGGAACGTGAGAAGCGGGAAAACAGGATCCCTCCTATTCCTTTCCCAAGACTTGCAGCACCTTTAGAGCAGAAAGATCCATTCATCAGGTTCATTTTACATCTATTATACCTGAATCACCTTAATTCTGCTGGCTGTTCAGCCTGGAGAGGCAGTGAGGGCACCATGACGTCAGTACTGATTTTAACCAATGAGGAGGTGAGTCACAGAAATAAAGCTGGGGACACTGGGTTTTCAAACAAGCATCACATCAGAGGAAGCAGGTCAGGACACCTTCACTCTGAGTCAAACTGATGCTAGATATTTACATTTTCTGGGACTCTGTATCCCAGGTGCTTATGTGTCATGATTTTGTGCATAACTTGTGTACAAGTGTACAACATAACTTGATCATCTGTGTAGTTTACTGAGAGGTCGGAAGGTTATAGCCCTCTAATGGATCATAAGCTCTCCTAGGCTATAAGTCTTTGGTCCAAACATGTCATTAGAGTATGAATATTTTAACTTTTCCCCCCATGTTTGACTCAGTGTTTGGATAATAATAAAAAGAGTGAGAGCTCTATGACTGTAACATGTCCCACAGCATCTGTCATCCATACAGTCATTGCCCTCTCTGTGTACTCACCCATGATGCTGGCCTTGCCCAGGCTGGTAATAGACTCTCCGTAGTGCCGTCGGGCCTGCGGCGGGGAGGTGCAGGGGCTGGGGATGCTCTCTGAGTCTGAGACTGATGTGGTCTCCTTCGGGGGGTTGAGCAGCGTGGGTCGGATCTGATCATATGGTGTTGGGCAGGTGGTGTTGTACCTACAAATTACATTCACATCAAGCTCAGGTCACTGACTCTCATCCTCATTCTGTATTCAGCTGTGATCTCATTAACCAGTAACTTCTACTTTCTAACACCTTTTTATACCAGTATTCTTATTGTAAACTATTCAGAGAAACATCACAGCCTCTACTGTTTAACTCACATCATGTCTCAAATAAAACCACAAAACTTACCAGTGGATTTGAACAGGTGCAATGTTACTGTAGTGTTTTAATATGAGAGGCTCCAACCTGTATGCCTGAAAAAGAGACAAATGCTTGAGCAGGGTTAAATGTAACTATCAGCAATTCCTTTAGTTTAGCAACACAGAGCTACATAGCTTCCATTTGTAAAACAAAGTGACACACTCGTGGATATTCTAACCTACCACAGGGTCTGTGGGGTGGAATATGTTGAAAAGACGTTTGCAGATAGTTGTGGGAAGAATGTGGTCCTGCACACCATTGTTTCCGGGACGGATCCCCCTTAGGGCTAGGAACACAGCCAGAGGAGAGCCCATGCAGAAGAAGTTTTCCACCTGCAACACAGACGGATTGAGAGCATGAGAGGATAACTGACTTCCCACCACCAAATCAAAAATCAGAAGGTCTATAGTTTAATCAGAGGGTCTGTAATTAGAATCAGAAGTACTGTAGTTTAATATCTTATTAAACTGGTAGGATAATATGTAGTTAGAATCAGAAGGTCTGTACAGTAGAGCAATACCTTGAATTTTAACGCTGGCACTGCAACACAGGATGAGGTCTGCAGACCCTGGAATTGATCCTCCAGGTCCCTTAGTCTAACAGGATCATATACATAGATTAAAATAATTTAATCAAGATGATACTTTACTATGGAAAAGAAAATTGTATTTGGTCAGAGACAGTAGATCAGTTCTTTCAAGGCTGACATAGAAGAGAGGCTGAATATATATTTAAACACAGAGAAATGCAGAGTTAATGTCTCAGTCATGGGGTTTATCTCAATCTCACCTCATTTTAGTGTATCAATCTTCAGGTAGTGTTCAGTACAACTCTTTCATGTGGTTTCTTGTTGTTCATGGCAACTTGAGTTTCACTGGGCCATACTATACAACTATATATTTTATTAATCTGTAAATTTGAATGCTTCACATCATGTATCTAAATGCAGATGCACGACATCAACACAATCATGGATTGGAAAATCCATTGCAGTAATTGTATGAAGACTAAGACCCACAGATGTCAGTAGACTCTTGATCATCCCTGGTGATTTTCTCCCACAGCTTGAGCCTCACTTACACCAGTTCACTGCTTATACTGACAGATGACTCTAACCCAGTCAAATGAACACTCACCTCTCAGGTGCCAGTTACTTCTGAACCAGTGTTAACTAACTCCATACAGTTCTGTCTATACTGATATAGATTCTAGATGTACTGATGTTTTGGTTAAAATTTAACTGCTTTTTTATCACTTAACTCCACAAACTCCACGCTGTGTTTCAGAATAATGACCTGTGCAGTACCTGAGGCGTGTAATTCTCAGCTGCTCCTGAAGGTGGCGCTCCTCGTCACTCGGCCAACGGACCTTCGTCTCCTCTGGGTCTGGAACTTCTTGGTGATGGAAGCGAACGGGGTCCCAGCCTGTCATGATGTCGAAGGTAATGACGCAGCCAAGTGAGTGTGACACTATAGACACCTTCCCGTTCTTCTCAAAGTCTTGATTCCGTGAGCAGAAGAGTGAGTAGAGACGATTCAGCTCCAGAGTCAGACCCCTGGTAATCTACAAACACACAAAGACACACAACAACAAACAAACATAAAGGGTATTTTTAATTGTGTTAATAGGATGGATGTGGTCAGGTGATGCCTGTTATTTCACAGCTGTTATTCAGAGCTCAGAATTGAAACATTGCTGTTGTGACTGAGTTGATTCAGACTTGTGAGATCAAAGCTCCCAAAGTGGCAGAAGCACCACAAATGTTGTTAGAGCAAGACTTTAAGCTGTAAAGTGTCAGGCCCACCTCGTCTCTATACAGGGGGCTGGTGTAGTACATGATGTCCATGGCACTGCTGTTGAGCATGTCTCTGAGACCTCGCACTTTGTCTGGAGTGATGGAATCCACCGTGTCTGCAGCAGAACACACAAATACACAATGCTCCCTGTTTCACTTTCTGAGGACACACGATCTCAGTTTCACACAATCCTCTGCTTGTCAACCTGGTTCCCTCTCTCTCTGCTGGAACAGAGAGACTCCCATTCTATATAACAAAGAGGAAAAAGACCAGGTTCTCTTTCATTAAGTCTGGTCCTGGTATTACTGTCTGACCTGGACACTGGCAAGCCAGGAGAACCTGGACTGCAGACTTCTACATGTGGTCACTTACAATGAGTTACAATCTGATGCCTGTGCCGTAAACTGGAAGTCTCTGTGTTAATAAATTATGCAAATTATACTGGAGCTATTGTTGTATTTTTGTTATGAGGTCAGTGTCGTGATGGTAGAACAAACACAGCAGACTGAGATCTGTACTTACAGCTGGAATCAGAGCAGTTTCCTTTTCACAATAACACCACTGAAAATGTTTCAGCACCCAGTTTTCACTTCAGTCAAATTCTTTCTTCACTACAATCTGACTTGTTTCCCTCCTAAATGTCTGTCTAATGTTTTTGTGACACCTAATGGTAACCATGGCTATTGTGCCATTAGGTGCTGTGTGTGTGTGTATCTTTTCCTAATACCAAATGAATCCCACTTCTGCTGCAGCTATTTTAAAGGGTGGAGATGTGGCTCAGGTAGTGCTAAGTTGTAGTGTACCTCCATCCAGAGCCAGCTTGGACCTCCACTCCACAGGAAGGAATTCCACATGCTCTGTGGTGCGATCAGAGAAGTGCTTCTCCTCCATCTTCCTGGCAGCGTCTCTCATCCTGTGCCAAGACAAAACAAACTTCAACAACGGTCCTGCTTCCAGCTCTTTGTGCTCCCACTGGAAACCTGCATATCTCACATGCTTGTGTTCCTGATGATGCGGCCTTGGTCCATCTTCTGGCCAATGCCATGCACCACAAAAACGATATGTGTGGTTTCGGGCGGGGTGTCCTCAGGTGCTGCCTCCTCAACATAGCCCCGATGGAGACGTGTGCCACTGCTTGAAGCTGAGGACGCCAGAGGGAATATTACTAATCAGCATGCTTGTTCTAACAGTCACTAAGCCATTTATACAGGTGGCAGTGCTCGAAGTAACCCTATAGAGTTTGCTTACTGAAAAAGTTCACACCAAACAGCTCAAGGGGCTGCTCTGCTCTAGGTGCTGACATATGATAAGTGAGAATGACGATGAAGGCAGCAGCTTGTTATAATGATGTTTCTCTACAGAAACCCAACTGTTTGTAGTTTGGCTGAATTGAGCCTTTAAGGTGTTTTTTCAGCTCAGACAGTTGTTAGACCTGCAGCGGTGAAAAAGCTGTGTGTGTAAAGACAGATCATTAAAGGATTTAAATCTGTCCCTGGAGGGTATGTAGAGCAAGTGTCCAACTCTCTACTAATAATGTATCAGACTGTCAGGTCCACAGACCTGTCCTGGTCCAAATTGTTCCCACCAACCTTTAGAGAAGCCCAGTTTCTGAGTGACAGTGCGAGCAATCTTGGAGGTGGTGGCATCGCTGTACAGGTAAACCTCATCCACACTATGCCAGTCCACATGACTCCTGCTCAGCTTCAGACTGTGGACGGCTAGGAGACAGTCACACTGTGATTAACAGTGACATACTTCAGAAGGTGTAATTACTTCTCCATTCCCCAACACACACTTACATTCCTCCATTCCTTACCATCCTTGCTGTCCACTGTGGTGGCCACTGCCTCCATCTCGTAGGTGTCCCTCATCTGTTGCCCCCTGAAACGAGCAAGATGCTCCAGCTCAATGAGGTCACTCTCGTCCTCCTCCAGGGGCAGCCAGGTCCCATCGATAAACCACTGACCCCTCATCACAGGGATACGGTCTTGCTCTGAGGGAGATGAACACAGTGACACGACTCTACTGAGCTGTCTGTCCCTGACTGCTGTCACTGATAATAGGGTTGTACTAATACAAGTAGCACAAACAATAATAATGGATTTGATACTGTGTGTGTGTGTGTGTGCATGTGTGTGTGTGTCAGAAACACAAATTATCATAGAACATAAGTTTGAAACAATTGTTTAATTAATGACTCAATCAATAAAACATTAATTGGCAGCCATTAGTTAGTTCATGTTTGTAAAGCAAAGGGGTCATCATCAGTAACTGGTGTGTTATCTTGACCTCTGATTAATTTGTGGTGGGGACATGATTGGTCAGCCAGACTGCCTCTAGAGTGTTGACTGCCTATACAGAGGAAAAGCTGCAGCTGAGACATCCATGTATCAATGTAAACAAGCGTATACTCATGTGTTGTGTACATCTGTGTAATAATGACCATGGTGTGTCTGTTATCTGGGGCTTCTAGTATTATCACTGGTTATAGATCTGATAGACTGGTGGTGGTCCAGCTTCATGTGACAGACAGCAGCTCTATCAGGACCAGGTCTGGTTCCTACTGTAGCAGTGGAGCTGGTGTTAGCAGCAGTGTGGTGCTAATAAAAGTGATGGTGGTGATGATGATGATGGTGGTGATGATGATGATGGTGATGATGATGATTGAGGACATGAATCGTTGCTCACGGTTCCAGTAAACAGGGTAGCATTCCTTTTCCCGTATATCCACCTCGTAGAGTCCCCCTCTGACACACACTGCCTCCACGCTGATGCTGATGTCCGGGTCCTCGATCTCCTCTCCGCCCCGCTGACCCAACGGCTCCGCCCGGACTCTACCGCAGTCAGCGGGCCCGCTCTCCGGCTGGACCTCGCTGGACCTGACTGCCTCTTTCACCTCGGCCTCGGCGGGAACGACAGGGCGTTTGACCTTGTCGGGGTTTTGCTCACAAAATCTCTGATAGACGATCTCGATTTTAAGAGAATCGTGTCCGACGAATGGCTTCCACGTCCGCTTGTCCTCTTTGTAAAACCACCGGACCTCCTCTGGTCCCAGCTCCGTGACGATGTCCCCGCGGTGCCGAGAGCTATTGGACCGTATGCGCTTCTTGGTTGTGACGTTCCCATCACTTTCAGTGAAATTTGGCTCGATGTCCAGATACGATGAGCCCGAGTATTCCTCCCCAGCCAGGCCCAGCATCATGCCATCCTGGTGCAGCAGCGGCAGGTGTCTGTCTATGCCGGGCTGCTCCGGGTCTGGGTCTCCATTAGCAGTACCGTCTGCCAGCGGATTGTCGTCGTATCCGGATACGAACACGTCGTTGGCCATGTCCCACTCGCTGCTGCTGACAGAGTTGTTCTCCGAGCTCTGCTGGCGGACAGTCGGTTTCTCCGTCATGTTGCTCACGGTCCTGTATACCCCCACCGTCACGCGGTTACTTTGGATTAAGGGGTTTTTCCTCCACAGCTGCTAACATCTGTATGCTGTCAGTAACTGTGCCGACCCCACTGTGTTCCTCAACATTATACCTACGGATAAAACACACACGTCCAGAGCGTTTAAACGGCATCTGAAGCGGCTGTGTCCCCGTCGGAGCTACCACCGTTCCCGATCCCGGTTTTCGTGATGACTGGGAGGGTAATCAAAGAATGGGACCGACTAAGATGTAATCTCAGCTGCTCCATGCTGTCAGGTCAATTTCCTGTTCAAAGATTCAAAATAAGCTCCACACACACACACACACACACACACACACACACTAGCAAGAGCCATGGTGAATTTGAAGATTATTACAAAACAACGCATAGCATACATATAAGAGAAGTAAATATTGTATGAAAATACAACTGTCCACGCTGTTTTTACCTGTGTTTTTCAGATCACAACGACGTGACACAGTTGTTTTGTTTTTTTTTTATTTTGAAGTTATACGGGTTTCCTCTGGTTGTGTCGCCGCAACTTGACTTGACTTGACTTTTTTTTGAAAAAACGATCCTGACAGACTTTAATCAGTAAAATATTTTAGATCAACATGATCTCCTAAAGCGTTGGTTAAAGGATAAAATAAAATGAATATAAAGGATGTGAAATAGTGTTTTTGTGGTCTTGAACACTTTAGGCCACCGTAGTTGTATCGAAGGAGTCGTGTCATGGCCGACATGGAGACGGTTTATCAGATCACGATTTAATAAATTGTTGTTTTCAGACACCGACAATGTGAAGAGGATGGCAGCCGTCCTCCTGGTGACCCTGTATGAGTACTCCCCACTGTTTTACATTAGTGTGGTTTCTTTGTGTTTCCTTGTCACCGCTGCCATGGTGCTCGGCTGGTAAGTGACATTTAGCATCGTTAGCTTAGCCACAGTCCTGGCAGCAGCAGCCTGACGCTTTACTTTCATGTATTAAACTGCATTTCCTCATCATTTGATCATAATGACCCCATAAAGCAACAACAGGGATTAATGATCTGAGTCACGAACAAGCTACGAAATCATCTGGAAAACATAAGACATCGTTATTAATGCTCATTACTGATTAAGTGATTTATGTTCAAAGCCAATACATGGTAAATAGGTTCAAATTACAGTGTTTGTTGTGAACTGTCTGGTCATTGCAAACAGCAGCAGATTTAACGTGATGGTTGCTGGACTTAAACCAGACTTTGTTGTATTTACACTTAATTAGAGATCACGTGCAGAGGTGAGCTGACCTCTTGAAGGCTTCAGTCTCAGTTCACTTAAAATGTGACTGGTGTTAAAGTGCAGAGGACTGAAGTGAAGAGTGGGTCTGAATAACAGGAAATAAAGATCTGGTGTCAGTTGACTGAGGGTATGATTGTGTTATAAAAACCACCTGGACTCTGAACTGAACCTGTCCCTCAGGTTTGGCTTTGATGTCCCCGTGATTCTTCGCAGCTCTGACGACACTGAGTCCGTTCTACCAACCCCGGAGAAGAAAATGGTTCAGGTGACCAATCCCTTCGTGCTAGAGATGGGTTTTGGAGTAGCGTCTGTCACAGGTGAGAGCAGTCATCATCAGACATAGAAGAGGCTGAGTTCAAGTGTGCGATCTCTGCTTTATCAGTGTAAATTAATCAGTACAGTGCTGCTCGGTTCACTACAGACGAAGCAGCTAAGCAGATGTAAATGTACAGGATATAAGTAATAATCTCCATCATTACCATCAGTGGTTCCCTTATTCTCTATTACACAACCACATGCTGATTTCAGGTGGTGCATCAGTGAGACCCTGCTGTCTGGAGCCCTGTGTGCTCAGCTGTTTCTGGGGCTGTGAGGTGAGCGCCCTGCAGGGGGCGCTGCAGGCTCACCATCACGGCCCGAGGCTCAGCACCCCCGAGGACTTCCAGGAAGCCATGCGCCTGCGCTACCACCACTACCAGAGCTTCTAGTATCCTTCACAGTCCTGGCAACAATTTACAGTGTGTAACTCATATCTTTGTGTAACTGTGTGTGTGTTAGTACACACAAACAGACACAGTTACACACTAACAGTAACAGTGTGTGTAGGAGTGTAACGGTGTGTATTAGTGTGTGTCTGTGTGTGTTACAGTATGCCACAATAGTCCTGTAACAACATTCAGTCATGTCATATCCTCACCTTCCCATGTTCATTGTTCCTAAAGCAGCCCCTGGGTTAGCCTCTTTGACTTTGCCTTCCCAGTGTCAGCAGTGGTGACAACGAGGAACGCCACAGTCAGATTCCTGCTGAGCAGGGGATCACAGACTTTGGATGGTTGCCAAGGGAACGCTACCCTCTCGTGGCTGTACTGACATTGGCAGAGCCAGAGGCCAGAGACACGTACAACATTGTGAGTACACACAATTTCGTGAGTCATCTTCATCAGCAGTGTAGGAGGTCACAGGTCATTGTGCCATCTTCCCTCTCACAGGTGGCGAGTGTGACAGTGATCCATGTTCCTGATGACAAGTACAGCCTCTCCACACGCCTCCTCTTTCAGTACCTTCTCACCTCACAGGGGAACATGTATGAGTTAAAGGTAGGTGTGTCATGCTGATTAGATGTGTCCTCTGACAGTGAAGGGGTCCAGAACCACGGTCTGGCTGTAGATAATTAGACCTTAACTGTGGGTGAATAGAAACAGATCAGATCAGAAGCTAATAAAGCTGTGATCCATCTGCTGACATCATTAAACATTAGTCTCTCATCTTCTCATCAGCGTATAACTGATCAGTGGTCTACACTTTCTTGGTCAGTTTGTGGAGCAGAAACGGAGGCTAAGATTATACAATGACATTCAGGCCAGACTTCAACGTCGGAGTGAGCAGTTCAGACATGATGCCGACATGTTAAGTTGGCATCAAATTTACATGAAGGGGTGAATGCTTACTTGATTCCAGCCCAGTACCTCCTAACCCACACACGCCCAGTTGCTTTCATGCTCAACAGATAAATATCCACTGAAACATGTCATATCCAGTAGAGTTTGTCAGTGTGCTGGTTAAAGAGCAGAATCCAACAATAAGCTAAAACTGGATTCATGTATTGACTGACTGTCCCTCACTCTCACTGTGGTCAGTGAGACTTCTTTGAGAGGGATCAGGAAGCACTCTACTTATTCTGATGGAAGACATGCTGGCATGGTCACAAGGATGCTCCAGTGGTTTAGAGACTGATTTAAAATGCGCAGGCTGAGGTATCACGACCTCTTGTTCATTATATGGTTCAGACTCACTGGAGCCTACATTTTCCATCCTCCCATTAGACTTTTATTAACTGTGTAATGCAGGTCTCATGTTCTAACTTGTGATTTCTAAACTTGACCCAAGATAAACTTCATGACATCATGATGACATCGCAGTCCAGTTTGAATTGTATTCGTGTGTCACAACTCTGGTGAGCATCAGCTTTTCTCTGCATTCTGTCTCCTGCAGCCTCTTTTCATGTCAGCTGACAGTGGCGGGTTCTCTGGGGCCGCTGACTCAGAGCAGAGCACCACGTTCAGTGAAGCCACCAAGGAGACTGGCAGGGCGGAGCCAGGTCCAGTAGTGGATGAGGATGAGAGCTGGACAGAGGGAACCGGCAGAGACTGCGTGGTGTGTCAGAATGCAGCAGTGAACAGAGTGCTGCTCCCCTGCAGACATGCCTGTGTGTGTGACAGCTGTGTGTCACACTTCCAGCACTGCCCAATCTGCAGAGCCTTTGTCCTGGAGTCCTTCACCTTAATGCAGGGACCAGCTGCAGACTACTGACTCCACATCTGGATGGTAGACTGAGTTTATGCTCAGCTTCCATGATAGAAATGTTCATCTGGACTCTAGAGAAGCATGTGAAACATCGTGGTCACATTGAACACTCAACTGGCAGTCTCACATGGACACCCAGAATCAGAGCAGAGTGGACGCTATTGCTGTTGAGAGCGACCTGAGACCTGCACCAGCTGTTCCTTTAGTTTCAGTTCTGCTGCAATGCATTGTGGTTACACTCAGGTTCAGCTTCCGGGTGGAATGAGACAGCTGATCAGTCTCTGAGCAGAGCTACAGTAAAGGATGTAGATAAGAGTTAGTGACGTCTGCATGTACAGATTATTTATGTTTACTCACTATGTGAATGTCTAATGATTAGACCAGTATTTATGGAGCACAGGCACCACTGATCTGTAACCTGACTCTGAATGAAGGTGTAAACTTTAAAACGTTAGTTGTGATGTCTGAGAACCGATTTGCTGATGTCCAGCAATGGGCGCTATCACCAAACAGGAGATCATGGTTGGATGTGGGTCTTAACTGTGGTTGAAAATTGTCTGTATAATGCTGGTTGAGATGAAATGAAAAGTGAGACTAAAAGGGGTTTGTGTGAAGAGCTGAATACAACACTTTTTTTTTTTTTCAGTCACAACAAATTTCATCCAGTAAAACAATAAGACATTCAAAGTCTACATTGAAACGTGTCTCCACACATTGAGTTAACTAATCTGTTTAGGTTCTGTGTTTATCTCTGAAAGTTTAAAACAGGCGTCTATGTGAATTCTTTTTTTATACAAAGGATTCACACTATAGTCCTTATGACTGACAGATTTCACTCCCAGATACAATGTAGTCTGTCTAGTTTGTAGACATCAGGAACCAGATTCTCAGGGAAAAACAAACAACCCTTTTAAAATCAAAACCAAATCAAAATTTGATTATGATGACCCCATAACCTTTTCTTTAGCACCACTGACCAGACAAAGTTTACTGGTGCAGCTCTCAGGCAACCAGTGTTCACAGTCCGGAGACTGCCATCTTCAGTTTACTCTACGAACCCAGGCTTAACTATGAACAGATGGGATGGCAGAGAAGATTTCCTAACAGCTGACTGAAGGACACATCTACAGTTCATCAGCGCTGTGTAAAACCTGACACGTGAGAGATGGAAACACGCTAAGCGATACATATAGGCCTGTTTGGGAGCCAATACATCAAATTACATCAGGAGAACAAGACTCATTTAAAGCCATAAGCAGCTGTGGTCTTGTTTTTATTTCCATCATGTCAGTCAGTCTCATCAGCAGCTGAATCAGGTCCTGTCTGCAGTAGATCATGTTGTCAAAAAAGCTTGTGTGCACCTTGTGTCAAGAATACACTCAGCAGAAGAAACTGAAGACCACAGAGCTTACAACATTAAGGTTTATTTCAATACATGAAGTTATTTATACAAGTGATAAGTCAGACTAACAAGTAGAAACACCAGTTACTGCTGGGACAACCTTGTCTCCCACAAATGTAACATGTTGTTTCTGGCCTTAAAGCAGAGAACACAGCAAATCCATGACAATGCAATTTAAAAAAAACAAAACAAAAAAACAAAAGGTGAGTAGAAGCACTGATGATCAGGATCTACACAGGCTTGTAGTCTAGCTTGGACTCCAGCTTCTTAGAATCAGCCACCTTTCTCACAGCTTTCATGAAGTCCTCCTGAGTGACGTACTCCCGGTCAGAGCGGATGGCAAACAGACCTGCAGAAACAGATGGTGCATATGATCACTGCTGTTCATGGATAACATTAACTGTCATGATGATCCTGATAGACTCATGTCCCACCTGCTTCTGTGCACACATTCCTCAGATCAGCTCCATTGAAGCCGTCCGACAACTTCACGATGGCCTCAAAGTCTGTGAACAAGCACAGGAAAAGCCACCCACCCCACTCCTTTGATCACATCATAGTAAACATTTACATACATTTGATTCATAACAACACAGACACACAGTGACATCACCAGTGTGTGAGATGACGGTATAGTAGATTCCAGTTTAGCAGAGGTTGATACCAGAGGTGACCTCTATCTCTGTATCAGCCCAGGACCCTAGATCTGATCTGACCTTGAACAGATTAAACCCAGGGCTATACAGTCACTCCTTTAGGTTATATTCATGCAGGGTCGGGCTGGTCTTTTTAACATTTATTTTTCAGGATAGTTTTAATGAGGGCAGCTTCTCTTTTGCAGAATGCCCTGATCACATTCACACCTGGAATCTGATTAATTAGCAAACCACATGGACATGGACCTCATATCTTCACATGTTCTGTGAGTTTAAGACACTCCAATGACTAAATCATTTACTCTGAAGTATCAGATTAATACATTACCAATGTCCCTGACAATTTGTAATAGTTATTACCAGTAACATTTGCAATAGCAGCCTCTCCTACATGCTGATGTAGGAGAAGTGAACTCTGAGAGTGGAGCAGCTCAGGGTAGCAGAGGGATTCTCACCTATTTCTCCATGCTTGGTGATGGGACTGGAGTGGATCTTGAGGATGTCCAGACGAGCCTGTTCATTGGGCAGCTCGATGTCTGAAGAGGACAAGAAGACACCGGTTTAATGTGTGTGATCATACAGAGCTGATAAATAGCTGACAAATAGGAGACCAGGAGTACTTACGAATCTTGCGGTCCAGTCTGCCAGGCCGCAACAAGGCAGGATCCAGTGTGTCAGGTCTATTGGTGGCCATGATCATCTTGACTCTGTGCAAAGTATCAAAGCCGTCCATCTGGTTCAGGAGCTAACAGAGCACACACATAACATCTTAACACAGCAGCAGATGATTCAGGTAACACACTGTCATAGGGTGGTGTGAGGCACTGGCCTACAGTCAAATTACCTCAAATGGAGGATGATCTAGTCAACCAGGTAGCACATCCAAGTGTAACATGCCATTTCCTGTTGCCAGTAGGTGGCACTAGAACTATAACTGAATACTGTAAAGGTCTTCAGACTCTTTGGGGGCAGGTTGGTAATGTAAGTGGTGTAAGTGGTGTGATGTAAGTGTCATCAAAGGAACTATCACTAACAAAAGGTGATAGTGTGTTTTCATCACCACAAATTTATAAGGACAACTTTCTTCCTGATAACATTGTAACAGAGTAATCTTCTCAGGCTAACACACTGTTGATCATCAGCTGACATGAGCTGAAAGCAGGAGCTACATCATCCTGTCACACACTCAACATCACAGTTTGTTTGCAACAAGCTTGCCGTATTAATATGAAATTATTTGATGCATTTAAAGGCTAACTTGTAAACAGAAGTTAATTTTCTCAGTAGAGCATAAATGCAATAGATTGTTCACTTGCTCTCGATAAAGACTCAGTCACTTGGATTATATCATCACTGTTTCCATCATGACATTAAATAACATGCAGCACATGTGTGGGTTTACAAAGAGTGGTGACTGTTGTGTTGTACATTACATCTGTGAGCCTGGGGCTTTACAGTGACTCCATTACCTCCATCAGTGTTCTCTGGATTTCTCTGTCAGCAGAGGTTCCCTCAGAGAAACGACGGCCGCCTGCAAGGACCGACACATGAACATGACATGTATATTTAGAACCTCAGGACCTGGTGTTGGACTGTGCTGGACTGATCTGCTCTGGACTTGCGGAGGGATGGAACAAATCAAACAAAACAGCTGTGGCTGAAAAGCATCTTATCATTATCACAGCCCCTTAAGTTCAGGCCTGTCATCAACTCCAGTCAAACCCAGATGACTCTTTTTGGAAACTTTCTCATATCATTTTTAAAGGGCTGCTCAATTATGGCAAAAATTACGTTGAGATTGAGATTATTTAACATGATTACTTACTGACTTTGGAAATATATTTATAGTTTATATATTTATAATATAGACATATTTATTGAATGAACATTAGCCATAAGCAAAATGTTAGCAATTACAAGGTGCAGTATCAGATCAGTGCATGGACTCTCTGATCCTGTCTTTCAGGCAAAATCTGAGGCTAATTTCATTTAGTATCAGAAACAGAATGACAAACAGCACTGAGGTGGAATTTTTAAATCAAGTTCCTTAATGGAAGATGTTATTTGCTACATGGAACTGGTGTCACTCAACAGAATAGAAGTTAACCAGCTGAAGAGACTGTGCTGCTCCCAGCTTTAAATTTCTCAGCTGCTTCTTTCTGTTCAGTGCAGAGGGTCTAAAACCATTAGTGGTATTTGTTGCTGAACTGAAATGGAACAAATCTTTATTCAGCCACGTTTACTCATTGAGCAGGGAGTAAGATTACAGGAATCTTTTGCTGTTCCACAGAAAAATGCTTCAAAAGGTTGTTTAATGTCAAAAGGTTGATTGATAAGCTTCACACACTTCAGCTCCAGCAAAGAGGAAACACAGTCATAGTCACTCACCGATGGCATCAATCTCATCCATGAAGATGATGCATGGCTGGTGGTCCCTGGCATAGTTGAACATCTCTCTTATCAGCCTGGCACTTTCACCGATGTACTTGTCCACAATGGAGCTGGACACCACCTACAACCCAAACACACGCACACAGTAAGCTAACTGCACTGCAGCAGAGCACCCTCAGTGTGCTGCTGATACACACCTTGAGGAAGTTACAGTCAAGCTGACTAGCCACTGCTCGGGCCAGAAGAGTCTTCCCAGTGCCTGTTGGAGAGGGAATCTCATCAATACATAATCAACTGTTTCAACACTGCTTATCACATTTGTCTAATTAAATTCAAAAGAAGTGTGTGTACACACAAAATACTGATGGATGTCACTAGAGTGCGATGTTGCCCAAGTCACTAACCTGGAGGCCCATAGAGCAAGCAGCCTTTAGGGGGGATGATCCCCACCCTCTGGAAGAGCTCAGGGTTAGTCAGAGGCAGCTCAATCACCTGAAACATCCCCAGAAAACAGCATTCATTGCACAGCTTCTCATCAAAAACAGAATCCCTACAAATGTTATCTCACAAAGACTGAGAGCGTCTGGTTCAGGACAACACAGTGCAAATGCATGTATCAGAATGAGCAACACAATCACAGCCAAACACGAGGAGTGTTTCCCACATGATGCTACTGCAGACTGCTATAGGCTTTGTTGTACCTCTCTCAGCTCCCGGATCTGTTCGGACAAGCCTCCGATCTCAGAGTAGGAGACGCTGCCTGGGTCCTCATGAGACATATTGTACACCAGAGGGTCCACCTCTCTGGGCAGGTACCTTTGAAAGAACAGAAGACACGTGCTGTGCTCTGACAGGAAAGGGCAGTAAACACATATCTTCCCAAAGACAAAGGGGATTTTCTACAAAATTTTTCTACAGTCAAGCACATCTTGTCATGCTGTTGCTACAGCTACTGAAACTCAGCACAAGACCTGAAATGCTCTGGTTTAAAACCTCAGAGGCCATAGAAATCAGATGGGACAGATGGAATGATTACAATTAATTTTTCCAGGATGCAAACACTCAGTAAGAATAACAAAGACAGGACAGTAGGTGTACTGTCCTGTCTTACGTATCATTTTCCATGGTTCCGATATGATTCAAGAACAATATTTGTCTCATCTAGAACGATACGATTCAATGACTTGAAATCGATACAGTAAATTTTTTTGCCAAAAAATTCAACCAATGTGACTGTGAAATAAATACATGGATACTGGACAGTGCAGGTGAGGATTCCTTTTTCTTGTGAATCATGGATAAATTAATTATAGATATAAACAAGTAAACAACGATTAATGGCAAATTCATTTACCTTTTATTAAAAGTGCAACCAACATTTCCTCAGGTTAATAAAACACTTGTTGAACCTACTGCCATTGTTCTCATTTTCAGGATAAAAGGCGTGCAATAACAAAAATAAAGTTCAACCAACATTTCTTCAGGTTGAATGAACAGTAGGTTCACCTGCTACTTCTATTTTCACATGGCAGACCTCAAATGCAGCTTGAAAATCTCTTGCTCTGCTTCATTTTGTCGTCTATCTGGCGCTGCTGGTACATGCCAATGGCATCACACAAAGGGAGAGTCAATGTTTAACATTTCTTTACTATTAAAAATCCATCCATATAAAGTTTGTCATGCTTAAATAAATTGTGCAAATTCTTAGTATTGATACAATCAATTATTTACCTTACAAACCAATTTCAGATCAATATACATCCCTATCAATCTATATATGTCTATCGATGTAGTTGGGTCGCAGGAATATAAATCAATACATTGTTGTAGTCGATGAATCGTTACACCTGTACAGGACAGTACTGTTTATGTCTGATACCATCATAAACTGTAGAGACCCTGTTATCAAATAAAATGTCTTCCTTTGAAATTATAAGTTAATAAGTGTGAGTTCATCACCTACTGATTAAACTGATCTCACGACACATCACAACTTCACCCTGACTTGTTGCTCTGAGCACAAGCTCTACGTTCTCTACAGACTTTAGAGGAACATCTGCCATGACAATCATTGATAGTTCATCTGTCCTGTGGGAAAGTGCAGCAGGAGGCTGCTTCAGCACCACATGGACATATACCAGGACACCAGACTATCCAGTTCAGGGTTCAGCAAAAACACCTTTAGATGTTGATCAGCTTTTGATTTATGAATAAATCCAGCCTACCTCATTATAGTGAGCGTGGTCATGTCCAAAGCCACTCTGGTTCCTGGTTTCAGCTGGGACTTGTCCAACTGAAAAAGATGAAGAATATAAGTCTTAACTGAAGTCAGTGTTTACTGAAACTGCAAAACTGCTCAGTGTTGGAAAACTAATAATAATGATAACTATTAAGTATTTTCATTTACTCTCTCTATGTATGTATGTACAGTATGTCTGCTCTGGATTTGCAGAGGGATGGAACAAATCAAACAAAACACATACCTGTATGTTTTTTTTCCCCAAATCAATAAATCATAATACAGATGAGTGTGGTCAAATTTGGTAAATTCATGTGTTTGACAGAGATATCATTTGCCAAATTAGCCATAAAATTTTAATATCACTAATGTCAAAATCATCACTGATACAACAGAATGGGCTAATGTAACCTGAGACAAAGACACAGATATCACACTGTAGGGTATGTGTGCATGTACAGTATATTATCTCACTCCACAGAATCACAATGTAAGCTCTATAACAGTGATTCACAGTGACAGGTTTATAAAAAAAAAAAAAAAAGAGGATCAAAATCAATGCAGCTGCATTTGTTCTGTCTGATTTCCTTCAGTCCCTTGAAAACAAAATAAATATACTTGCACTAATCATCTGGTGTCATGAACTTGTTGACTCACCTGTCTGCGGCATCCAACCACATACCGGGGGCCATTGGTTGCTTTCACAATGACTGGAATTAAACACAAAATGCATTAGGGTCACATGTCTGAGTCTGAGTAACAGCGGTTACCAAGCTTCAACAATGCAAGTCTTATGTTATATGAGCCTGCACAGAAAAGTGAGCGGAGAGGAAAGAGACAAGCAGAGATGTGGAAAGCTGAGCAAGGCATGCTGCAGGTGAGGGTTGATCTAACGTATGGTTAAGATCTAGCTCAGTCCCACCACAAGGAGACAGCACTATTCATTGATCATAGGTGTTCTTGAGGGCCAGTCCATTCACAACAGACCAGTCTGTTGTCAGTGTGTGAGAGAGGGGCTGAATTGAACAATGAAGTAACAGCACACACTTCCTTCGTCTTAGTATAAAAATATCTCTACTCAAACATTAGACTGAACAACAATGATCAGCAGCTGGGAAACATATCCTTTTCACCACAGTAATAAAAAGAAATCCACACCATCCTATAGCCCTTCATGAGACATGTAAACATAACATCCACCAGGGAACTTACATTTCTCCTCAGTCAGCTGTTTCAGCACTTCTCCAACAATCTGTGGGGAGCAGGGCACAGGTGAGGTTAGTAAACACCAGTTAAACCAGCTTCATCCTGTGTGATCTTCATGTAGAAAAGTACAGATTCTCAGTCTATTGTATTGGACTACAAAATACACATTTTGTGTATAAAATATAAGAATATATAAATATAAAATAAAATATGTTTTTGATCATGGAAATGGCCAATTTCAGGCTCACCTCTCAAGACTGTTATCATACACAGGGTCATAAATAGCAGTCAATCTTTTAACCAGCAGTCAGTCAAAAAGACACTTGACTGACCAGGTAATGGTACCTGGATTATCAGAACTGACACTATCTCATGTTATTGGATCCAAATAACATTTTGTTAAAAATATATCAGTATGTGGACACACTGGTGATTAGTTGATACTTATCCAGATCCATTAACAACGGTGTTCCTGTAGTGACAACTATAAAGTCACCAGTGTTTGTCCTGCAGAGATTGTTCCATGAGGATTCTGCTGATGACTGTCAGCAATGGCGTTGGTGTGAGATTCTTTGAACCTTTACCTGTCCGACGCTCTGCAGAGCCTTGAGGTCGTTCTCTGACTTCTCGTACTGCTTAGTTTGCTCTCTCAGCTGCTCTCTCACTGAAAAACAGAAAAGCACTGCTCACTGTCTGTGTTACCAGGAAATACTCCACAGAACAGCAACTGACTTTAACAAGTCAGTTGCTGTTCTGTGGAGTAAATCACCACTCTTTGATCGTCATAAGCTAAATTAGCTCTGCTACCGCTTCACTTCCATTCATTTCTACGAAGATGCTAACTGCATGACAAAGCACTAGCTACCTGTCAAGCTAGCTGACACTAACGGTCCAATATCACGGGTCTCTCGAACAAGACGTCTGCTAATACACAGACGTACAAGTTAAATCATTTCTCACATTCTTTTAACCGCCCGTCAACTTCTTTGTGTTCCAGTAATTTTTTCCTGTAATCCTGGAGCGCTTTCTCTCTGCCGTCCGCCATGATGCCGCACTGAATACTGGGTAAATTCAGTGTCGTATTGTCGTTTTCGTTTATGATTGGTGTTCGTGTTCTTCTTCCTTTTGGTTTATTCTCGGCTGGTAAACAAATTTTCAATGCATTACCTCCGCCCATTGATCTGGCATGTGAACTAAAGATTTACGATGATACTTATACCGAACAAAAAATACAAAATATAAAATAAACCAAACAAAATCACAGTACTATTCAATTGAATTAGGTTCTATTTATATCGCTCAGATTCTATTCATTCATTTTGTTGATCTTAGAAACTCTTGGTCTTGGTACTTTCTTTAATTCCTCTAATTCTGAGATGTACTTCTGACAATAAAATAAAACGTGGTCCACTATTTCTTCCTTACCACAATATTCACACTTTCCAGTATTATGCTTTTTAATCATAAAGAGAGTACTATTTAGCCCAGTATGACCATTCCTTAATCATGGTATAACTCTCTCCTTCCTGTGTGGCCCTGCACTCCCAACTAATAGTCTATTTATATATTATATGTTATTTATATATTATTAAGAAATCCTCTTTTACTTTCTTTGTCCCATTCATTCTGCCATCTTTTTGACGTATCCCTTAATCACCAGTTTATCTTCTAAATTACTAATATTTGCTTTAATATCACCACTCCTTCTCTTCAAAGATTTTTTTGCTGCTTTATCTGTTCTTATTCATATCTAATCCAATATGAGCAGAAACCCTCAAAATGAATTCTGAATAATGATGATAGTATTGCATACAATAGATCCTCGCTATTGCTTGAGTTGCAAGAATTAACAAGCTTAAACTTGTTAATGCAATAACCACTCTCTCTGACCTGACTCATTGCAAGGCAGTAATCACAGTCATCATTTCACTTGCAAAAACAGATTATATAATCAGCAAGTATTTTCCCACATTACACATTAAACTCAGGGATTACTACCGCTGCTGTTTTTATATCTGTCTTTACACCCAACTGTTTAAATCTGCAAGTAATATTAGCTCCTTCTGATGTACGAATTCACAATCTTATGGTGGAAAGACACAGTACTGCTGTTCAGGCACCCTCTTGTGGCAAATGTGGGCAGCTGTGCCATTGAGCACATGGATGTATGAAATTGGTACAGTAGGAGAGACTTCATTGGAACAGAGTGGACATTCTGACAATCTAGTGGTGAGAGTTGTGTGCGTCTAACAATCTAGAAGTAAAACTAGAGCTTTCTGACTGAATGGACAGTTATACAGCATTTTGCCACACATTGGGTGATTTGTTTGTAGTGTAAGGCTAAGATAATTTACTTACCATGTGGCTTGCTTATGTTAATGCTTATCCGGCTGCCATTATAGAGAAATGTTAGCTATGAGATTAAACATTCTGTGTAATATATCAAATTGTTTCACTGCAATTTAGGAGTTAGGAGGTTAGTGTGTAATTTCTGCCTTATCACCTGCATACAACTGGGTTTTTAGGACTTGTTTCTTCTATTAGTTGTTGATTAAACATATGAGCAATGACAACCAGATACTGTTAACTTTCATTCATATATGAAGGAACAAGAAATTTGATTTGAGTATATTTGGTTATTGAAATTCTTATATTTGGTTTTCTTGTATTTATTCATGCATATAGACCACACATTGTTCAAGTCTCACCTGTAAGCCTGAGTGATGGCAGAACTGTACTGTTGTGTGCAAAAGAAGATTAAGCCAAAACTCAGTCATTTGTGCTCTGACTGACACCACAAGAGGAGGATGGTAATTCTTGATGCCTTCCACTTCAGCTTCCACAGGGCCAATCTCTCCCTGACCCATCAACTTTGTGTAGGTACATAACATTGTCTCTGGTAAACTCACAGATTCACTGTTAGCTGTGCCCACAACAATCAAACTGTGCAAGCATCCTCTGAAGATAGTCCTCTCCAGTGTCACTAAAGGTGACAACATCATCTAGATACACTAAACAACCAGACAGACCTGTGGTCTGCCTCAGTAGGAGAAACACTTTGGCAGAAACACTTTGGCTCCCACTGTCACCCTGAGCACAACTTTGATTGACTTAATTTCCCTTTCCCGCACTCCCCAAAAATGAGGGGCAGTTGGGTGAGTGAAGTAGAACTGAATTAATTTATGTAGCTGTTCTCTCAGGGTTGGTTCATGGCTGCAAAAGCATCTCTTATTTCTCTGTCTCCACCTTTGAAGTTGGTGCCACAGTCAGAAAGAAGCTCATAGGAACGTCCTGTGCATGCAATGAAACATTTTAGAGTACCAAGACTGTGTTACTGTATTTAATTCAATGTGATTGCCAGACACTGTAGCAAATACTGTTGTGATGCTTAATTACTGTTGTTGTCCTCCAAATCACTGTTTTCTGTCTAGTTTACTGCTGTTAAGCTGACTGAGGTTTTGCTCATTAAAGGGCCGGTGCCAAGTCAGACAAGTATCAGTTTGCCTGCCTTGTTACCATGTGGCTGAATAATTCATTCATTCATACTTATTTTTTTTTAAACACACACACACACACACACACACACACACACACACATACACACACACACACACACTCACCTACACGCATAAGCCATATGAACTGCATGTGTGCTGATTGGCCTTGCTAAACTAGCAGCACAGTAGTTTATGTTTTGCTTTTGTAGTAGGGTAGCTCATGACACGTTTATTAATTTAAGGTGATATTAAATGTAAATTGACTTTACTTTGTAATAAACCTTGTTATAGTTGAAACAGTTGTGGTTTGTGATTATTTGTGTCTTCTGTGGTCACAGCTGGATTTGACAGTCAGTGTTCAGATTCAACCCTACACTGTTTATGCAGTAAGTGTTAATATTTCTGAATATTGATATTTAGAAGTACATGGAGACTGTACTCAGTTTGGTTAAAGGTCCCTGATACCAGGGTGGTGCCCTGTTCTATTAAGTATTATTAATAATAATTACTAATAACTAATTAACAATTTATGAAATCTTTGATAATCACAATTTATCTCCAATTAGCTATCTGCTCCTACTGGTGCACAACAGACCTTAGAGAAGTTCAATGGGAGACTATGCAGGTAATGAATAATGATGCTTTAGTTTATCCACAGGGTAACTCCGCTGCACCATCTCCTGGTTTGATGGACTGTAGCATTCCCACTAATGACCTTACTCCAGCTGTAAATTTTTGAAACCCCTCTGCATCTCCACACGCAACCATCAAGAGATCCAATAGGATATGATATTTGTATAATTCAGGCTCTTCCACTGGTAGAAGGTTAGTAAGAGCCATCTTCAACATTACAAATTAATGAGGGTCATTATGGCTGAAAATGGTAAACATTGTTGTGGGACTTTTAAAACTGAAAATGGCTGAGAAACAAGATATTGTGATTGAGCCTGCCGTACAGACTGTTGATGTATATTCTGATTTTGGTATGGAGCAAAATCATATGGAGGGCATGCAGAATTCTGCAGACTAGCTTTCGAAACTTGAGGAACAGTAATGTGCAGAAGTCACATTGGATATAATGGGACCAGGCCCCCTGAGCTGATGGTAGCTGACTCTGAAGGCCGTGGGGTGTCTGAGATGTAGTAGGCCCTTGGGATGATACATCAAGAATACCCTTGATGTGGCAGCACAAGGGGAAGAGGTGACTGGTGGCAGTTCGTGCACATTTAAACACAGGATCCAGAAGCCCTTCCAACAGTGTTTTATTTTTACTGGTGATAATCTTGGACGCATGCTTTTCTTTTTGTAATGTAGAGAAACATCATTTGATAAACCTCATGTATGTCTTTCCTTTGCAGCCCCTATTCAGGCATCTTTCTCAATGCTTGATATCCACCATCACTGGCATGATTCAGTGTTACAGATGTAAAATACTACTATTGACCATATTTATCAGATCAATTCAGAGACTATTTGTTATATATATATATATATTAATGACACCACTTTTAAATCTTTAAACCTTAAGGATCACTGACACATAGCACATCATCTTTCCTGCTAGCTGTCTGTCTCTGTATGTCTGCTCATCTGAGTCTCCTGCATCTACTTCACACCTTCTTCTACCCCATATTCAAACTCCTCATCTCTTTCCTCATCCGACAGCTCCAAATCTGAATCTCCATCAATATCCTGCCTGTTTCAGGCTCTCTTTCAACAATGTTGAGTGATTAATTATATTAAGAAGCTCTTGGTGTCCACTGTACTTCACATTCATAAAAGAGTGATTATTTCACAACACAAATAATTGAATGTTTTCAGAGGTAGATATGTGATCACTGACTACAAACATAAACATTACATAACAAGAACATGGGTTTCATTGTAATAAAAAAACAAAACAAAAAAAACAAACAAACAAACAATATTTGAAAGCCCAGGATGTCCTCTTTAAAGTGCAGCAGGGACTTAGAGTAATTCAAAAGAGTAAACGGTGATGCACGTGAACAAAATGTCTCACAAAGTCACAAAGGCTTCAAAATGGCAGTTCACAAACAAATAGGTGACACCACAGTGGGTTGCCGCTTGATACTCACACCTGAAAAGACATACATACATAACCATCTATGGACACTCAGCATGTGTGAACTATTGTAAACAAAAACTGACTGTCTACTCTCATTTGTACTGAGCTGATTAGTTGCAGAAAATAGAGACAGTTGTAGCATTAAGATGCAAAACTACAACTCAAGTAATGTTTGAAGTGTATGGCAGACCAAAGTTCTTAGTCATATGTGGGCCCTTTTCTCTCTCTTTGGGTCATACTGTTTTCCCTATTTTGATCCACCTCCATTGCTAGATACATCTTAACTGAGCATAAATGACTGATCAAAGTAAATGCCATTTACTTGTAGGGAAGTGAGAGCATCTTTCTGCATCTGCCATTTGAATGGATCACAGAGTGCTCCACTGCATTTCAAAGTGTGAGTCTGTGAAGAGGATGGACAATGAATGTGTACTCAAATCCAGAAATGCTTGCACCTACTAAAGATGATTTTGGAACAGGCCACTCACATATATGGCAACTGTTGATTTGGGTCTGGTGGCAGCCCATCACGTGAAACAATGTGTCCAAGATACCTGGATGTAGATTTGTAAAACTCACATTTCTTAGCATTTAGTTTTTAAGTTGAAATTACTATACAAATTATGTCATCAAGGTAAAAAGTGGAGACCTCTCAAAACAAGCTCCATTAGCATCTGAAAAGTTATGTTGAGTTCTTTACTCCTATGGGGAATCTCTCTAGCTTTGACAAGCACCGTCCTTGGGCAGCCAGGTCTGTGTGATGTTTTCCCGCCTCATGTGACTTAGATCAGTCTGGGCTGAGTGTGTCACTTTGGTCAGAAGATCAGCCTAGAAGTGTGAAATACAAAACACTTATTAATTATTCAATGAACAACTGTTTCGTTTTTTTGTTTTTTGTTTTACTTAACACAGTGTCAGTGAATAACTTTTTGATTCAGTGCCTGTTAAAACAGGGTGTGTTGTTTAAGTGACACTGAGGACTGAAATATGACCAGTAAAGGTTAATACATTTAAAACCTCAACACTACACAGTGATTTGTCTACTCCCTGTCAGGATTTAACAACTCTAGAGACATACAAACTAGTCCTTCAGGAAAGTGCTTTATCATGCATGTGATAAGCCAACACAGGTCCAGGTAACATTGCATTGTTTTCTGGAAACCTCCATGTTGGACCCTTCACTGCACTGATGGACTGGTTCCATCTAAATAAATGAGATGTCTGCATGGTCTAAACTCCTGACTGGTTATCCTTGATGTTGCTGAAAAGAGTGACCTCTAAAACTACACAGTGAGTCTGAACAAAAAAACATATTTGAATTCAGCCTCACCAGTTTGATAGCTTTTCGTCGCAGCTCCCATTCATTCCACTCATATGACTTGACAATGTTTGTCTCCAGTGGGTGTGTGTCAGTCTGTGTGCTGCTGTCACACTTAGTGATGGGCTTCCCCAGTAAATTCTCACCTGGTTGCATCTGCAAAACCACAAATCAAACTACTGTTGTTCCTAATTCTACCAGATTATGCAGATTATGCCACAGTGACCAACTGTGAAATTTGAGGATCTAATGACATGTACATGTATTCTGTTTGGCAAATTTCAAGGCAGCTTTTTTGGAACTAAAAACATGGAGCTTCTGTTTGTGTTTCAGGAGTCCAATGTGTGGATTACCTGCAAGTGTCAACATATTTCCTTTTAAACAGAATTTACAGATCTAGGGACATACACTACATGATAACATTTCATTTTACATATACATGGCGATTCCTATGGGGCAATGGGTCTACTGCAATCATAGGAGTATCACACTACTCAGTCGCCTGAGCAAAAAATTAGGAGCAAAACATAAATGGATCAATGGATGGAGGCAGTGGGATGCTCTGTGGGGCCCATACCATCACTTCCAGCAACCAGTTTGAATTGCATCGACTGACTCCTGCTAATATCAGTGTGTTACCTTATGAAAGATGTGTCTGTCAGTTGTTTTTATCTTGTCAGAGGTGTGAGCACTTCAGCTGCCGTGAGCTCCTCTGATGGTGATTTGTGTCCACACACATCAGGTGATTATGTTTTATATGTGTTCCTGCAGAATGAGATGAGAGATACTCAGGATGTTTTTCAGTAGCGTTTAAAAAAGGAGGGAACAGTCCACGATTTAATCCGTGTTCATGAAATCAGATTTGAGACACTGGGGCAGCGCCGTCCTGCAGGGGACGCTGTGAGCCCACAGGAAGCCCGCACCTCACAGCCAGAGCTGCTGTCAGCTGAAAGCGGACTGCGCAGCACGGGGCGGCGCGGCAAAGGGGGTCTCCACGGGGCAGAGGACATCGGCCACCGTGGGCAATCAGCATTTCTTATACTCTACCAACCAACATGACAGCGACTGGTACGCCTTCTTTCCTGGGAAACGGAGGGGTCTCCAACCAGGTAAGCGACTCCTCTTCCAAAGTGACCAGTCGGCTGACGTCGGCCTCTCGGGAAAAAATACGCTAACATTAGCCTAGCCACCTAGCAACTTATGTATGAAGTTTTCCAGGATGGTAACTTCGTCACTCGTAGACTGTTGACTAGTGAGGGGCGGGCGTGTCGCGGTTATACGCGGTTCACTCAGTTACTGAGAGGAATTTACGACGAGTGGAAGCGCTGCAGGCTAACTATGATGTTGGCAATAAGTAGGACAAATCGCGTCATTTGGAGTTACGAGAGTGTGGCGCACACTCGGCACACAGTTATTTGGTTAATTAGTGCCAACTGTCCTGTTGTTTAACCGACTTAACGCTAGGCATTTAAAGTTGACCAGTGTACGCTAGCAGCTCACCATGCGGCCAGAACTTAATGAAGCTGACTGGTTAGTTCAGTTGTATTGTTGTGGTCATGAGCAGCTACGTCAGTCATTATTTGTGAGTCAGCTGTGTGGAGGGAGATTTAATTTGAGTTGAAAATGAAAAGTCAAATTGTTAACACTGAGCTACATTATAGAGAAACTGTAAGAATTTAAAATGTATTTGAAATATAAATTTGCCAACGCATTCACGAAGCCAGCTGTCTGTTGGTAAGGGTATCAGGTACTGATTGCAAATGTTAGAACAACCATATCTATATTTTCCCAGTCCCCCACCAGCATTATTTATTCAGAAATGATAAATAAGTTTGCCTCTGAGCTCCTCAGTGAATGAAATTGTGAAGTAGTTAATATGAAAAGGCAGAAATACATGTACATGTGCCAAAAGGTGTGCTCCAATATGTAAACAAATAGCACTACACCTCTACCCCTGAGAGACAGAAACATAGCATGTCTCAAGGCAAAGACATTGATTGAATAATGGGCAAACCCAGATTGTCAAGAAGCTCACTGATAGATGCAATTTAGACTTGAGTTGATGTTATGAGCCACTGGCTTTGAGTGAGGCATTGAAAGAACCCCAGTTCTTTGAGTAACCTGATAAGGGAGGCCTTACTGCAACCCTCAGAAGCACTTATCTCATTACACCAATCCTGATTGGCTGGTAAATGTCTGTCTGCACCTGGCAGTGCCATCTCCCATAAAGGGTGTGACACAGCACCATTTTACCATTTCAGCACTGTTTCAGTATTTTTCTCATAACATGCAGGACTGACATAATCCACCTGGTCGTTTGTCATCATACACACTTTACAGCTCCAGAAACCAGAAAATGTTGGAGTGGTGAAAAAGGTGAAATAAAGAAATATACATACTCCTACCCTCTGTCATCCCTCATTGAAGTTGATATGTTGATATATCTTAAGGCTTGTATAGATTTGTTTTGGATGCTATAGCACTAGTTAAATACAAAATATTATAATATTAATATTACCCAGCATGTGACATGCAACAAAGGCCTTGGGCTCGGGGGGACTTATTAACTGTCACATTTCTCTTCACAGAAGAATAAGATGTTAAACTGCAACATCTACCCTGGTAAACCTCAGCTGACATCTGCTCTGTGCTCTACTGCCAACCTCTCCCCCTGCACGCCCACATGGTCTCTCCCAGTGGGGGCCCCCTCTGCAGAAGGCCTGTCTCAGCAGCGTCACTCAGTCAGCATCCCCAATGCAAAGTTAAGGCAGAATCACCTCGTCAACAGTCTTAAGACAGACCCCCCTGTGCTGCTTGGTGGTAGCTGCAGCAGCAACAACAAGGAGAACCAATTCCGTGAGTGTTTCTCCAAGCTGGGTGACAGGCTGTGTCCTGATGGTGATGCATGTGTAGGTGCAAGCAGCCAGGTCAACTCAAGCCGCTATAAAACTGAGTTGTGCCATCCCTTCAAGGAGAATGGCACATGTAAATATGGTGATAAGTGCCAGTTCGCTCATGGCGTGCGTGAGCTGCGGAGCCTGAGCCGTCACCCAAAGTACAAGACTGAGCTATGCCGCACTTTCCACACCATAGGGATCTGCCCATATGGGCCCCGCTGCCATTTCATCCACAATGCAGAGGAGCGCCGCAGGCCTCCTCCCCTCTGTGCCTTCAACAAAATGCAACGCCCTCGGCTGCAGCACAGCTTCAGCTTCGCTGGCTTCCCCAGCTCAGGAGATTCACAGGACAGCCCCACCTCGGTCACACCTCCACCCTTGTTCTCCACCAAAGATGTGACGGGGTGGCAGATAAAACCCATCACCTTCTCCAGCCAGAAGCTTGCCAGCCTGTTCGGACTGAGCATGGGACCCTCATCTTTGTCTGAGCCACAAGATCTGGCCCTGCCTTCCCTAACCACATCCTGCTCCCCCCACGTCCCCAGCCCTCCACACTCTCTGTCAGACCAGGAGGGATACCAGAGTAGCATCGGCAGTCAGAGCAGCCCTGAGTCCCCCCTTCTGGATGCCTCCTGTCGCCTCCCCATTTTCAGCAGACTCTCTATCTCTGATGACTAAGTTGTGTGCATCCTCCTCCTCTTGCTCCTCCTCACCCTCTTCCTCACTTGTGTTGTTACCACCATGTTATCACATCAGAACAAATGATGCCTTCACATGAAGTTCATCTTGTGTGCAGGAGGAGTGGCACTGAGGTCTGTGTGTGTGTTCAGTATGAGGGTGTTTCTTGTGCTGCTGGCTCTTCACAGCTCAGTGTTGGACTCTTTAAGGACCATCACTGTGAACAAAAGGAAGCCAGAAGACAGTACATCTCTACAAGTGCCTTCATGCCTAACAGGAAGTCTCTCCTGGTTGTGCCCAGTCTCCTGCTCCTCTGACTTGTCATGTGACTGAATTATAAGTGGCTAACTGGTGGTCGGGCCTGGTGCTAGAGCTACATGCCTTGTTTCACTGAGCTGGGTTTTCTTTGAACAGGATTCAAATGGTTAGTCAATAGTAAGCAGAATTAAAGGGTCATCTCACCCAGATTACAAGAGTTCTTTTCTGATCGACGTTTCCTTCAGATGTCTGCCTCTGTCCCAAAACCCAGGAGAGGGTAAATTTTGTCTGTGTTCACAGCATTAAAAAAATACATTTACATAAAATAAACTGCAGCATCTGTAAATCGGCGTCACTGTGGATCAACCACAGGTTTCTTATGATGCCTGTGGTGTCACATATGTTCAGTCTGCAGCCTCAGCGTCTGCAGGAAGTTGATCATTTTGGTGAACGGGTTGACAGGTTCCTGCTGCCTTCTCGGACTTCAGAGTTTAGATCATGAAACAACCTGTACAGCTTAGCTCTGTCTGAGTGGAATAGTTAATCAGGTGAGTGTGAACACTGATGATGATGATGATGATATTGTCTAGTTTACTTCCCAAGGCCCTCAGAGTTGTGGCTTTGTCTGTCACTGGTTATTTATCACGGTGTATTTATTACTGATCTTCAATGTTTTTATTTTGTATTTATCTGGAAAAAATTAAACAATAGAACATATTTTCTTTGACGTTAAATTGTGATCTTCTGTTTTCATTTTTTTATTCACAGGTAATATACTGCTCTGGCAATTTTTGTAAGACATGATTTATTTTTAAATTAATCGTATTTGAAACTCAAAAGGCCTTAGTATTTATTGTTGGTTCCTCCCACTGCCCAGTGATTCCAGGTGCTTGACCACACTACGAAGCAGGATGAATGCAGTCAGGGTGCAGGTGGTTCTGGACTCTCAGGGTTCTTACAGCCAATGTACACATCTGTCACAATATCTAAAAGGTGAAACCCACTGTGAATGAATAGAAATACAAAATATTGAAGTTTACTTAAAGATTAGATCTGTCAATGGAATAGTTTTCTACAGAGCATCAGCACAAGTAAGGTTGATGTTGATGCAAGGATGTTCAGAAGTAACTATCAATCTTAATATTGATCTGCAGAATTATATTCAGAGCTGAACAAAGCTGTAGGAACCTTGTCCACCTCTCCCACCTGCATTCTGCTGGACATTCAGATCAAGAAGCTGCATGTAGACCACAGCTTCCTGTCAATTCATCCTTGCTGCAGCATCTTCCTGCCTCTGGACCAGTCTTGTCCATATATTGGGAATGAATTCTCATTTTATTATCAGTCACTCACTCTTATTGTGAAAGGCCAATGGATGTTCTTCAGTATCACATGTAGTAACACTAAGTTATGATGATGTAAAGGCTATGTCTCACCACTTTCTCCATTAAATGCCTATGAAACATTCCCGGTGTCCAGATGTTGCCTTCAGGTGTTTCTGTAGCAGCTGATTCATACATGGTTTGTTTTCTCATGAAACCAATAAAACGTCTTTATATTTAATATGTGAGTGGGTGATGATGTTCTGTAGTTAACTGAGCACACTCTGACATAGCATCATGTGACATGAGTGCTGCTGTCCAACCTTTGTTTCCTGTCCACTGGCCCGCTGGTTATATAACAGGTTATTTTTCCCCTGTGTATTTTTAATAAGAGCTGCTTTAAATTCATGTCATAATGCTGACATGAGCTCCATGTGTGTAATACCAGCAGTATGTTTGATACCTGTTCAGTGAAGATTTGATCTGATGTTGTATGCTAGATGTTAGCAGTCAGATACACAGAGCTGCCTCTAGTCCACACCAGGCACTGCAGTGTAGTGACTCCCAACAGGTGAGTGAGCTAAACTTGTTGATAAGCTCTAATGTGAGAGGGAGCACATGCCAGCAGAACAAACAGTAGAGGATACAGAATAAACAAGTCAGCCTAATTGACATTGTGTTGGTGTTAATGCATACATTCAGCCTATAAATCAAAGGTGAAAAAAAAGGTGGAACATGGATGCGTACATTTTCCACCTATATGGCCTGCCACATCATCCAAGGTTTTCACCACTGTCCCTCTTAATTTGGAGACCACAACTAGTTCCAGAATAGGTTCACAAATCATGTGCTAATGCAGAACCCATTTTCTCACAAGAAGGTCCTTTTATACAAAATTACAGATGCATTGTTAAGTTAGACTGGAAGGTAGAGCCTTCAGTTAACAGGCTCCTTTACTGTGGAACCAACTCTCTCCATGGGTCAGAGAGGCAGACACTCTCACTACATTTAAGACTAGGCTTAAAACCTTCCTCTACGACAGAGCGTTTAGTTAGGGCCGGTTCAGGTAGCTCTGAACCATTTTTATGCTGCTATAGGCTTAGACCGCTGGGGGACACATCAGGTTACATGGAGCTTCTCCTCTCCTCTCCTCTCCTCTCCTCTCCTCTCCTCTCCTCTCCTCTCCTCTCCTCTCCTCTCCCACACTTTAAATGATCATTTTCATTATCTGCTGCACCTTGTTGTTTGGCCGTGGTGTCTCGCTCTCTCTCTATTTGTGTTTCCACAGATCCACTGAAGCTCCATCTCTCTCCACCAACTGCCCCCTGCATCACCCCTTCCCCTTTTACCCCTGCTGTTAAACCGACCTGCCCTTCCCTCCCAGGAACCAGTCTACCACCCATTACTCCCATTAAGCCTCCTGACTCTCCCTGCCTTCCCTTCCACCAAAAACTACCTTTATTAGCTCCTGCACACCATTTCCATGCTGTGCATATTCTGTATTGTTACCTGTTTTCTTGTCTGTATACAACATCTATAGCCTGTCTGCCTGTCCTGGGTGAGGGATCCCTCCCCTGTTGCTCACCATGAGGTTTCTCTTTTTTTTTCCCTGTTAAAAGGGTTTTTTGTTTTGAGTTTTTCCTCAGTTGATGTGAGGGTCTAAGGGCAGAGGATGTTGTTATGATGCTATGTAATGTAATAATGTAATGTAAACCAAGTAGATTACTTAGATTCCTTATCTTTTTATTGATTGGCATCAGAAGTTGCACGGTTTATGGCACAAGTTACATTACAGGCTGGAAACACCTCAGACTCGAGTGCAGTTTCAGCCAACAAAGCTAAAAGCTGTGTTTCCTTGTAATCATGTAATGACACTTGAGGATCAGTCATCATTACCAATGATTATGTATAACCTGTCAATGAGAAGCTAAGGACAAACACCAACTGCGATAACACCAAACCAATCCTTTTTGTGTGAGGGAACAAAAAGAGGACTCATGCCCATTATACAAACAACCACAAAATTACCAGAATTAGTCTGACCCTGGAAGTGAAATAAACCCTGCCTCCTCATTTTAACTGAACCTCACCAGAGTATTAGACTTGACTTGCCCACTGTTGTCAGGACATACTTTTATGACAAAATGGTAGCCTCATGAGGACTGGTAACTTCTCTTTCAATTATGAAAGTAGCAGTCTTCAAATGTTTTAACCTCTGAGGAAACACATGTTTGAATTGGGTTACAATGATCCTGTAACCCAATTCAACAGGACAGGTGGTGTGTGCATAACTAAAACCTCTAAAGCAGTGCCTATAGACTTTCAGGACCAGCTCATATGCCCTTAACACCACTACCTGAACTATTATTTACTATTATTTTATAACTATTATTATTTACTATTGCTAATATTTGCTGTTTGGCATGGAAAGTGCAGCATATGCCTCCTGTGACTTACCCCCAAAACACACTGGAGGAGGATGGTGTGATCTTCATCTGGCCAAGTTAGATGCAGCATCAGATTCACGTTTACTTGGGCAGAACTCTCACCAACCAATTTTCCTTCTTTATCAAATTTGTTCTACTTTGTAGTTTGTAGTTTCAGATTAGCTAGTTCAGTTATTAGCTAGTTCAAGTTATATTTGTTGTTCGGTGGAGGCCAAAAATAGTCTACTGACAGCATTTTTATTTATTTATTTATTTATTGCAGTTTTGCACAATAATTCTCACATTTTGCAAGTTTTATCAGGTATGTGAATACAGACTCAAAGCTGATCTTAAGTGCACTACCCAAACAACTCAACCAAATCCTCAACTAATGAGGACGTGTGTGTTTGTGTGAGTTTGATTTTCATCATACAAATAAAAAGGAAACAAAACTGAAACCCAGAGATGAGGAGAGGGGGCATAAACTTCAGCACCACATTAAAAAGTAGGACACCATCTATGGAATGAACAGCATAAGACCAGGTGGAAAACAAAATGATATCAATATCTCTATGTTTTTCCTTTGGTAAACACCAAGCTGTAAAGTCCTACACACACAAACACATTGAAAAACCAGCAGAAATAACACCATTTTTCAGCAAAGTGGCCAAACAGTTGCTATGGTAACAGCCTATCAGAGCCTGGACTTATGGATCATGCTCAGTCATGAACATTAACTATTGATCTAGGGCCTGCTCCAAATCACAGATTGAACAAACCAAGTTCTGTTGTAGCTGAGGATGAAACAGATCTGATGTTTCCCTACAAACTTGTGAGAGACTGTTAATGTAAAAGGGGGAAAATCCCAGTAGAACCAGAAACAAATTCATATTTTTTTGAGAAACAAGTAATATTCTGGGGAAACATGTAAATATAATACTAGAAACCAATCAAGGTCATCAGCTGTCTCTATCATCAACATAATCATCATCTTCATCTCATTATTACTTATATGAAGACTGTTTTTTACAGACCTAAAGTACTGTTCTACCATATAGTGAGTAGATACATGACCTTAGCCCAGGCTTTCCTGTGTTTACTGAACATATAAAAAAAAGTCAATGTTTGTTATCATTTCCTGCCCAAAATGAACCAATCTTTTAATTTGTCATTGTGTGGTACTCACACTGATAAATGTGTGTGCTGAGTCTACCACTCCAGTGACAGCAGACAATGATAATCAGATAATGAAGATCTGATCAGATTTAAGACACATTTATAAAGATATGTAGGCTCACTGACTTTTTATCGCCACTGTATATTGGTCATAAACCTGAGTTTCAAAAAAAAATGTTGATGCTACAGAAAAAGTCATACTCGCCAAAGTTGAAGAATGTCTGAACCAAAGTTGATGGAAATCCATCTAAAGACCACACACTGTAAAAATCCTCTGCTATGATTCATATTTTCTTCGAAACATGTTCTCACATATAAAATTGTGTCTGAAGCTTTTCTTCTCTGATTTCCTTATTGTGAAAACTCTATCAGGCCTTGAGCCTCACTCACCACCTGTTTGTTCCAGGTTGACAGCTTACCCTCTGAAAGAGCAGAGGGTAACACATCAACATGGTTAGAGGAGCCTCAGTCAGATCCAGACTCAGGAGTCTGTTGAGACCATGGTTAAACCTCTGATCTTACATTTACATTTAATTATCTGGCAGATGCTTCCAAAGCAACTTTTAAATGACAGACATCAGTAAAAAAGCTTCAGTGCAGTACAAAGCCTTGGTGTAACTATTCAGTTAGTGCAGAGGATCATATTATACTATCATATCATACCAAGTGCTAGTTAGACAGGTAAACTTTTTAGGGGTTGAGGTGCTCTTGGAAGAGATGAGTTTTCAAGAGACTCTTGAAAACAGAGAGGGGTCCCCCTGCTCTGTCTCTAGTTCCAAAATCTGGGAACCTCAAATATGAATAGCCTGGACTGTAGTTGCCTTGTTTGTAGGGATGGCAATGCCAGATGACATTTCTTTGTGGAACGCAGTGGTTGAGAAGGAGTATAGGGCTGCAAGACTTGTATTGATTCAGGCAGTGACCTGTGCCATTTCAGGCTAGACCATTTGCCAGGGTTTCACTGTGCACAAAGGAGGGGCTAGAAAAAGAGCATTTCACTAGGACAGGCTAGAGATAACTAAGAGTTGGGTGGCCTACTGAGTCAGTTAAGGCCTGAATTTTCTGGTGTTGTAGATGCACAGAGCATCTCTCTCTCTCTCTCCTCTCCATGCATTTATACTGCACTACTACATGTCATTAACTTTAAGTCTTCCATCTCCAGTAGTTTGTTCTTTTCCCTTCTGTCCTCTCTCTCCAGTAGTTTGTTCTTTTCCCTTCTGTCCTCTCTCTCCAGTTGTTTGTTCTTTTCCCTTCTGTCATCTCTCTCCTGTAGTTTGTTCTTTTCCCTTCTGTCCTCTCTTTCCCTGTCCTCATTCTGCAGGCAAATCACCATGTTTCTGCTCAACATCTGCTGCTGCAATAATTATTAGTTATTATTTTTAGTATCATTACTAACACTATTATCATTGCATCCTGTTATTTTAACTTACTGTTGTATCTATCTACTAAGGGACTATTATTATTAGTATCAGTCATTGCTAATTATCATTAATACTCTTTACATCTTTGTTTTGCTTGTATTCAATTGTGTTTTCTTTTCCACTGCTCAACTTCTCTCTTTCAACCGACTGGTTGAGCCAGATGGCTGCACACCCTGAGTCTGGTTCTGCTCCAGGTTTCTGCCTCTTAAAGGAAGTTTTTCCTGCCACTTTCACCAAGTGCTGTCATGGTGGATTTGTTGGGTCCATTTAAATGAACCTGCTCTATATGTAAAGTGTCTTGAGTTAACATTGTTATGATTTGGCACTATATAAATAAAACTTGATTTGATTTTGATTTGTATAGAGGAAAGTGACATGGGCATCAGACATGACATAAGTGTAAGGGATGAAGTGGTGATTTTGATATGGATATAGTGGTGAAGAGACTAATTGGCTGGGATGACTAGTTCACTATTAAATAGGATTATTTAAAGGTGGCATTCCTTCAGCCATGTGCATATGTCAGAGAGACAGAGTGTATCGGCATCCTAGCAGGAGAGCCGGCAGGCATGGAGGGTGATGAGTAAGCCACGAGGGAGCAGGTGAGTAGACGGCAGAGGGATTCTGGACACAAAGAACACAGAGCATGAGTGGATCACACAGTGACACAAGGAATAAAGCACAACTACACAATATTTCCACTAGAAAGTAGTGGATTCGATGCCTTCATACTGCAGGGTGGCTAATCGGCTGATGAATTCCAGATGTGCAGGTAGCAAGTGAAGGTGCCGCCCACACACATACACATACACACTCACATACACAAAGGGATGGAGAGAAC
The DNA here is from genome assembly GCA_038496675.1 of Rachycentron canadum. NCBI lineage: Eukaryota > Metazoa > Chordata > Actinopteri > Carangiformes > Rachycentridae > Rachycentron > Rachycentron canadum. The sequence continues at coordinate 400,738 of CM076665.1, forward strand.
ATCAAGTAGAGAAAGAGAGAAGGCAGTCAAAAAAACAGGTCACAGCTGGAGCTGTGACAACCTTGCTACAGTAACATACAGCCTGTATGTTACTAGAAGTGTGTGTCATCAGGTTTTATGTGGTTACAGGTACAACAGACCTGAGGGTGTGAAACACTACTTTTCATTGGTGGTGCTCAGTGCTGTGTTGAAACAAATGTGGTTTCAGAGGAACAGACACTGTTGTTGGGTCCAGTCCTCTGGTAGACCCCAAACTCACTTCCAAGATGCCTCCATAGCAAACTACTTTCACCTTAATCCCCACATAAGGTGTGATCTGGTTGGTCAGGACACAAGGCAAACAAAGTCATTGGCTGTGCTTTATCAAGAAATGTTCATTTATTCTAAATCTAAAAGTTAAATCACAGACACCAACACAGAGAGTGTGTGAGACCTGGACATGACTCTGCAGCTTTAACATGAACAGTAACACAAAGAAGAAGAATGTCAGTGTGTCAGTGCTCTCTGGTGGACAAACTGGTGACTCAAACAGACCTGTGAAATTTCATTTCAGTTGTCTCATACTGTGAATTATCATCATTATTTGGGCTCTAACTAAAACTAAAGGAGGGGGAGTCTGGGAGAGACGAGTTGTGATTCTTCAGTATTTTTAACTTTAACCAAACTGACAGTCAATTTTAACTGAGGACTCTATGAAATGCTGCCAAGCAGGCTTTTACAGATGACTGTAGGTTTATGTAACATATATTGTATCTAGAAATTGGTAAATAACCACGAACAGGAAATTTTAGGTAACGTTCCTGTTATTGAGTGGAGTGTAAAACTTTTTTTAACTTTAACTCTATGAGCTCCGTTGACACGTTCTCTTGCGTTGTGGGCAGGTAATGGCGCCATGAATAACATTCATTGTTATGTCAGGTTTATACAGATATGCCCATTAGTGTATTTATTTCTTTCGGGATATAGACCGTTATTATCGGACTGCAGGAACACACTAATGAAGCTCGGAGGCCTGTCGGATACCAGTGACTGTAACAATCATCACTCATTAAAGCAGCTTCAGTAGGGCGTCACTGATCCTGGCCAATCAGCGACCTACGTGTAACACGCTGAGGGTTGACAGGTCAGGGGTTGCCAAAGCGAGAGGAAGATGGCGGCAGGCCGAGTGAGCAGAACTGGCTGCTGAGACAGATTTAGCGAGCAGAAAGTACTTCAGAAGACCACGCCTGTACTTCTCAATTTACCGCTGTCCTGAAAGATTGGAGTCGGCAGGAATAAGCACGCTAATGGCGTTGCTGTACGGTCTATTGTGGCGGCTGTTGCTGGTTCTGGTCCACGTCAACAGAGCGCTCGTTTCCTTCCTCCGTGTCTGGTTTCGGGGCTGGAAAGACCGGTTGTGGGAACGGGCGACGACCGCCCTGCTGCTGCCGGTAGCTCTGGCTGGGTTCCCGGACCACCAGAAGAAGTTAAATCACAACCCTGATGCTAACGCTAACCCGGTGACTGCAAACTACGCTGCGGGTCGCCGGTCACGGTGGGTGTCCGACGGCAGGTCCCTGGAGAAGCTGCCAGTCCACATCGGCCTTTTGGTGGCAGAAGAAGAGCCCAGCTACACGGACATAGCGAACCTGGTGGTGTGGTGTATGGCTGTCGGTATTTCTTATGTCAGCGTATATGACAATCACGGTAAACATTTCACTCTGTCTCTGCTGCTGGCTGAGAGGCACCTGTGTCATCCATCTGTCTACAGTCATGTTGAAGCGTACTGACTAGCTGGAGGCGTTTAAAAGTAAAGTCTGGTCTGAAAATGTCTGAACAGAAATGTGCAGTGAACAACCTGTACAGTAATGCCTGCTATAGTAATAGCTGCCTGAACACTCCTTTGTATTTGGTTTGTTTGATTTGATATATTTGTTTGACTTTGGTAATGTTTTACAACTCAAATGACTGACTGATAGAAGCAGGAGTGTGAACCCTCCCCCTGTGATACCATGTGACTGTAGAGGTTATATTAGTTTGCTCCACACACAGTCTGCTCATTTTCCATCTCAGTGAGAGCTGCATCTTTCTCGGGGCAGCCATCTTTGAATATGTGACAGTGACTTGTCCTGGGCTCTAGTGGAAAAGTCAAAATAATAAACTCTCCTAACTTCTTGTCCTCAACCTCATATGGAAAACATTTGGGGTTGAGGATAAGGAGTTAAGAGGTGACGGAGTGTTCAGAAGGACTGAGAAAAAGAGACCATAGTGCACTTACACTAGGCTTTTTTTTTTTTTTTTTTTTTCAACTTAATTTCTTCTGGCTAAAAAAAGCATCCTTTAACAAACAGAAAACAAACATGATAATTAGTATGTGGAGAAAATGAATTTTTTTTAGTCCAGTTAGTGGGTTTGATCATTTATCTACAGATTGTTACAATAATGATGACGTTGAAGATGCTTGTTCCTAATGATGAATCCCGACTTGATTTAATGAGAATACCTCTGCATTTATGAATTTGGAGCTCTGACAATCGGTTGAGGATTTCCATCAGTATTGGAGTCACAAACCCAAGCTTCTCTGACTGTTCTACAGTTATGTGTCTGATGTGGTGAAACTACAATGGAGCATCATTTTGAATATTGCTGCAGCAAGGAATTGTGGGATGACCTTATCTCCTTTGCAATTGTAGAGGTATATTCAGTGTATCCTATACTAAAGGAGATTGGAACCATTGAAGTACCTTCCCTTGTCAATTAGAGAACTGGACCAGCTCTTATCATGGCTGCTGCTCAGATACTTCAGTTCAGTTCACTGTTAGAAACCTCTTAAGAGAAAAAGACTTTTCCTCCCCAGCCCTGGTCCATCTTTCTTCATGTGGCTGTCTTTGAATATGTGATTAGTGACCAGTCCTGGAATCCACTGCTAGCTGATCAAAAATGAGTAAAGAAAAAAAACCCCAAAACAACTAAAATACCGAAATAAGCCCATAGTAGACCCAAGCTCTCAGTGCTGTTGATGTTTGAGCTGTTCTGCCAGGTTGTGCATAAACAGCTCACCTGACAATTTAGACAGAGCTGTTGCTTGGATTGATGACATTTAGAAGGAAATGTAATCAAGTCAGAGCTGTCATTTTCATCTTTCACTTCTGGCCTTTGCTGTTCTTCTTCTAGAGTCCTAGTGAAGGAAATATACATATTTAGATGTTTGTTGACATTGGATTGAATGTCATCAAATCCCCATTGCTCTCTCCTTCAGGCATTTTCAGAAAGAACAACTCCCGTTTGCTGGAGGAGATAGTACGACAGCAGCAAGATTTGTTGGGTGTTGATGAATCTAAATACAGCGTGGAGTTCCTGAACAATGGCAGTGACAAACACCAGCACCATGGTAAGGACTTATTTCTAAACTGTAAAGGAGAGACCTGGTATCTAGTCTGGGTGGGGGATCAAACCTGATTTCCTTTTGTACATCTAATAATCCAGCTTCAGTGTGCTCTGTAACGGACACATTGACAAAAGAACAACAGATGAGTTCTCTCAACCTCATCTTGACAACTATCTTTCTTTTGCAACTAACTACTATATTTGAGAAAGAAGACCGGGTGAGAACAGACTGGAACAAAAGGTTGATTCACAGACTCTGTGATCAGTTCGAAGGTTGATTCACAGACTTAGTTTTGACCACAGAATCCATCACCTGTTGTTCACATTTTGCTGTTTACATCCTTGAAAATACTGAGTGTTTTTATTTCTCAGAGAAAAAAATTTTGTGTTGTGTCTGTTTACACGTTTTCTGAAATTGCATGTGTTGAGCTCTCTGGAAACCATACTGATATTTCCAGATGACTCCAACCTGTTTTAAATCTCAGTTTGTCTGTATATCAGTGATAGTCAGTCTCACTTTAAACATGTTTCTCGAGCTCTGTGGAGGTACATGACACTCAGATGCTAATGCTGTGTCTGTGTGTCAGTGGTGTCCTGCAGGCCCACAGTGAAGGTGCTGTCTCCTGAGGATGGAAAGCAGAGCATCGTCCAGGCAGCACAGCAGCTCTGTCGCTCAGTGGAGAACAAAGAGAGGAGTTCCAAAGACATCAGTGTCAGTATGCTGGACATACTGCTCAGAGGTGTGTGTGTGTGTGTGTGTGTCGCACGCGTGCGTGCGTTATCAGCCCAGTTACCAGACTGTCTAACAGTCATAAACTGATGAGAGGCTGAACTACCAAGAAGCAGGTTATGGTAGGTTCCATCATCTGGGCTGACACTGTACTATGCCATCTGCCCTGCAGTGTCACTGCTGCTTACAGTCTGTACTGAGGTATCTCTAGACTATCAAAACCTAGTCAGCACATCACTGATAGACTCTGTCCTACTTCCTGAATCCTGCTGTAACTTTATCTGCACACACATCCAACCCTCATCACCATGTCATTCTGAGGTGTTTGAATGCAATTTACCGTGAAAGTGTTGAGTTAACAGACTATTTGTTTGTGCCTCTTTCAGAGTCAAAGAATATCCCCGATCCTGAGCTAGTATTGAAATTTGGACCTGTGGACAGCACACTGGGCTTCCTCCCCTGGCACATCAGACTCACCGAGTTCATGTGAGTTCATGTCTGTGTGAATGAATGTCAGGTAAATAAACCAATTACATCAGTAACACAGGTTTTATAGAAAAGGGAATGAAAACCCTCTCCTCTTTTGTGTGTCCTCCTCTGTGTCTTCAGCTCCCTGCCCTCCCACAGAAATGTGTCCTATGAGGCCCTGCTGGGTGCTCTGCAGCGGTATGGTGCCTGTCAGCAGCGGCTGGGCCAGTGATGCTCAGGCCAGCTTCAGTTTCCCCATATGGGAAGAATGTGTGGTTTACACAGTCAGAGGAGAGTCTGGACAGGGGACACCCCCTCTCTCTGTATCTCACTGTGTCACTGCTCCTCTCCCAAGTTCTCTCCGTCTCCTGGACCTCAAAAGTTCAAAGACAAGGACACCCAGAGAGCCCCGCCAGTTCACTTCCTGCTCCACTCTTGTCTTATAATAAACTCACATTCCACAGGACTTGTTGAACATGCAGAGACACGAGAGTCAGACTGGCATGAGAGAACTCAGTGTTTCACAAACCCTGTTCTTCACTCTCAAAGCCTCCGGTCACTCTTTGTCACTCTGTCTCCAGCTGCTGTTTACTGCTGAACACTCGCCTTCACTCAGCAGGCAACAAAGAAGAAACAAGGCTTTGTGCCCATCCTCATGAGGCATCCTGGGAAATACAGCTGCTTCTCCGAGAGAAGCTCAACTACTGACTCTATGTGGGCTGAGCAGCGGATGTTGAGCTGAGGGACAGAGTGGTCAACATATGTAAATATGAGAAATTCACATGGCTCTCTGTTTGACCCAGTGGCCACAGCTTACAGTGTTCATGTGTAGTGTTACTTCAGATGCATCCAGAGTTTTGTTTAAGGCTCTTGTTGGATTAACTCTGAAATAAAGACAACCTCAGTCTGTCTGTCACATAAGAGTCCATTTCATCTCAGTGTAAAGGACAAAATAATCTCAATCCCCCTTAATATTTAGGCTCCACTCTACTACGTTTTAGTGTTAAAATGTAGTGTTTTGTCTCTTCTTCTACATGTCCTCCTCCATCCATATAACTCCAGAGTTTTCAGCCCCTAAGACAGACTTTCAGAAACTCTTGTTTTATTTTGAAAACTTCACCGTTATGTTGGAGTTTGGACAGAAACTGAGGCCTTTGGAAACAATGATGTAGACAACCCTTCCCTTCAATCTCTCCCTGACTGAGATTGGAGTGACCAGTAACAGCACAGTGATTTAAAAACTTGACTTAACAATGACATTCTAGGTTTCACTTAAAGACGCATCAGTATCATTTGTTCTGCTGTGAAAAAGGTCAAAGAATCTACAACAAAAGTCAGACGTTTGCTGAAATTCTGTGAGACAGATCCAGCTCCTCCAGCCTGGTTTCCCCTGTTGGTCCCAGCTGATAGAAAGTTCACTGATGTGATATAACACTGAGGTCTCACCTCAGCTGTGATAATCAGGTATTTGTGTTTATACAGGGACTACTGTAATTACTCTTTTTTTTACATGGTTATCACAGTGATAGCTTTGGCATTGCAGATGTATTAGCTGTTATCAATGAGTGATCTATTCTCTTGATTATTTCAGTTTCATCAGCTCTTTGAAAAGATAATCTTGACTCGAGGTGCACTTTCTCTCACTTTGCTCATGGTCTTCAGTGGACTATGTTTGCTCTCCTGTCATCCTGTGACTTAAGTATGGAAGTCCTGCAGTCCTACATTACAACAGCTGAGCCGATGAAGACCTTGTGTAGCCTTGTGTTGTGTGGAGATGTTAGTAGATGACAGATCTGTTAAGTAGAGTCAGAGAGAAAAAAACAAGGTTTAACTCCTGATCACCAGTGATAATGCTGTAATTCAGTGGTTATACCGGGGTAAACACTGACTTAAAACTTAATATAAACACAATTTCTTCTACAGAGAAAATAAAGGTGAGTAAAAAAAATGACCACAGCAGCTCTTGGCTTCTGTTTATGTGGAGAAGAAGAGAGCTTTTTCTGCATTATAATCTCCATGCTGTGTCTTGTTTATTGGTGTTTTTACAGAGAGAAAAGGGAAATACAGGGTATATCTGTGGTTCAAAGGGTTAGTTAGATCCAATGAGACCACACTCGAGTTGATTGTGGAAAGTGGATGAGGTTACCCTAAACCCGGTGAAGGTGGATGAAATTATCCTGAGTTACCCTGAGCCCAATGAAGGTAGATGAAATCATCCTCAGTCACCCTGACCCCGATGAAGATGTAAGAAGTCATCCTCAGTCAACCTGAAGAGGTGGAAACGTGTGTGTGTTATGCTTTGGCATGTTTTGTCTCTGAGACGTATTTGACCTTCTGACCTTGTAACAACAAAGTCAAGAAAATCTAACATAAAATTTTTTGGTGAGTGAGATGAGCAGTGATGGTGATCTGCTGCTCCTTTGTCAGAACTGGGTCCGCTTCAAGTGGAAAACTATCAGTCCTCATCTGTTCCAGCAGCACCCCTGTTAGAGCTGAAGAAGCATCTTGGCTGAGAGGACAAAAGTCCAGTTGCCCTTGACTCAGCCTTTTCTGGATGACCATCCTCACAGACTTGGGTTTGTCTCCTCTGTGTGTCTATCAGCAGGCTGCTTATTTGTGTATCATCTGTTCTAGGATGTGTTCACACTGACAGAGTGTGAGGGGGTGTAATATTCTGTTGGGTGATGACTTACACATAAACATGCATATTCTTAAGATTTTTTTCTGTATTAAATGTCACTGCAGCTAAATAATACATGCTATTGGTTTTTATTAAAACAAATCGATATTTAGATGTTAGGTTTAGATATCCTGACTCTCTTTAAACATCACTTGATTTAAAAGAAGTTCAGACTTAAATCTCTTCCACATCCTGATGAATTACGTCTTCATCACACACGGGTGTCTAGGTGAAATGGCGCTACCTTGTGGTAAATCCAGGGTCTCCTTATCAAACGCAGTCCCGTAGTTTCTCGTCAGGGAGCAGCGTCCGGGGCAGCTGGTTTGGTCCACCTCCACAGCCCCCGCCGAGTTCCCCTCAGCTGTCCGCCGACTGCAGCACGGACCCCGGGAGCGTTCGCCGCTTCTCTGCCACCGGCTGAGAAGAGCTGCCCCCCGTCCCTTCCTATTCCTCCAGTCCTCCTCGGAGCAGAATGCGCTGATCTTCGCCTTGTCTGTGGCAGGATGATTTCTGTCGTCTCCACGGTGGAGAGCGCTCCCAGAGGAACGGGCACCCCAGCGCCGAACCTCTACCAGCGGATCAAGAAGGTCTTAACCAGGTAAGAGGAGGATGAGCAGCTCTTTTACATTCCCTCCACGCTCAGTAAGGAGACAGCAGTTCGTCACTGCGGGAAGGGGAGGGGGGGGGGTCGTTTTCCTTTTGTTTCACATGCAACCTGTAACATCATAGCCGCTGCTGCTGCAGGGAGCATGTCGTGCAACAGATGTCAACAAATCGGCCACATAGCATCACCCGTGTGTCTGAACATCAGTGCACCCTTTGGTACCAGAACAGAGCCTGGCGGCGCGGGAGGAGTAGGCTGCCATGGTAGGATTACCAAGCAGCTCTGAGGCTGAGCTGCACAATGGCTGCTGCCTCGGCCCCCCTGTACACCTGCCTCACTCTCACCATGTCTTTTTCAAACTCCCTTTGTATGTCTCATGCGTTTAGACATACACACTTCAAGCCCTTTCCCTTTCCTTCCATTTGCTGTTTCCTTATCCATGGCTGCTCGTTTTTATCCTCAGCCCTGGGCTGGCTGCCTTGTTGCAAGCTTAATTTGAGAACAGTATATCAGGGCCTGTGTGTGTGTGCAGTGGCGTTATTGCTGTCACAGACACAAAGAGATGTTGTTGTAATGAAACTTTTATTAAGGTGGGCAGACCAAACAAAGTAAATCACATACAAAGAAAGACAAGTGAGACCAATATCAGTTTACTGGCTGATGCTGCTTTACTTTTTCATCAGCCTTTAACTTGAGCTTGGTTATGCAGAAGCTGTGACCATTAATCTAAAATACATTTGAAGCGTTTCTGTACTGGACTTTCTCATTTCCAATCAACTGACATCTTTATTACATTGATGTACAATATCTCTCAGTGCTGTACGAGACCTCCACACCTGTCTGGTCTTTAATCAGCTCGCAAGGTCAAGTGTCACTCTGCTGTTCATCAACCACCACTAACTACCCTTGTCCTCCACTGGGTAGTTACCTATGGTCCCTGAACCAAATTCAGTCTCGAATGCTGCCTTCAGAGCGACTTCTTGGTCTGCACCATCTACTTGAACTCAGTAATTCAGCCTTATGCTCCTTGAATGTGACCTGTCATCATCATCCCTGCACACAAGCCCATATCAGTCTAGACTGTTCTGGTCTGTGGTTCCCTGATGGTGGAACAAGCTCCTGAAGTCTATCTGAAGTCTACCCCTGTCTTCACCTCTAACACAGTGACAGGCATGAGGTAGTGTTGTACCTCATTTTCAGTACATGTGAACCACTGATGTTCCTGCTGTGTTGTCCAGTCTCTGTACTGTGGTAGAGATAACAAACAGAGCTCATCAGGTAGACTCTTACATCATCCAAACAAAGTCCAATATGATGCCAGTGCTGTTCACCACTGTGGCACTACAGGTATAAGTGTGATTTGCCTCATGACAGACAGAAACAGTGGCTTACACTGACATAGTGTTGTACTGCCTGGTGATCATGATTTGAAATCATTCTTAATGAGCCTGTCTTTGTTCTCTGCAGGGACCTGCTGGTGACCCTGGCCCTGGGCCAGGTCCTGTCTTTGTTAATCTGTGCTATCAGTCTGACCAGCAAGTACCTGGCTGATGACTTCCATGCCAACACACCAGTGTTCCAGAGCTTTCTCAACTACATCCTGCTGTTTCTTGTCTACACCACCACACTGGCAGTCCGGCAAGGTACACAACCTCCAGTATGTCTGTCAACTGAAGTAAATACGGCACCTGCACTGAAACAAGGAGTGGGCAATGCCACAAAATGTGGCTCTGATCCAGCACCAAACAATGACAGGGTCAAAATCACCATCATACAGGTGTTTTTTATCATTAGTTTAATCGGGTCTAATCGCCTGATTATGTTCCTTTTTCACCTGGGGTCAGCACAATTCTTCACTGCTCTGTCCCTTGCTGCCCCCTCTAAGCTTTTTGCTGAAGTTGTGTGTCTCTGAAATCCTGTACACGATTCTGTCCCAGCCCTCCAGATTCACACTTCCTGCTTCTATCCCTCCATACCTGTGAACTGAAGGATACGAGTGGATCCTTCTATTTTCACGTTTATATATATCATGATCACCTTCACTTGAGAGTGTGGCTGGGACAGCAGTATGGAGCCCTGTCATTCACATTCAGCTTTGGATAAAAGGTGTGAATCATAGGACAGGTGACTCAGCACCTGCAGCACATTTTACACTTCTGTTGCATTATTCTCACATAAATTTTATTTCAGTGTTGTTCCAGAGAAGTAAGACCAGGCTTGCTGGTTAAAGACCCACACCTCCCAGGATCTATTGTGTGAGCTGCTGTAATCAGCAGTCAGTCCAGTGAAAAAAACAAACTTAGAAATATGATGCTGGTAAAAAAAAAAAATCTCTGGCATCTTGGAGCAAAGTGAAAGTTGTTTTTTCTCATTACTGATTGTTCACCTTGTGACTTTATCCACATCACATCCACATGACACAGTAACATAAACCTGTTTATTGAATATTCACTACAGAGGTTCACTAGTTTAATGAAGGGAAAGAGGTTTGTTTTTGTTTTCACACTTTCAGCTACATGTTCTCAACATGTCAGTAAATGACACCACTGAGCTCAGTACTTTATTTGCACCAGCAATAAAACATCAACATTAATAAATTATTCACTTATTCACGTAGATGTTATCAAAAGGAGCAGTCATGTGACTATAGGAACAGACTTGACTGTGGGGCATGGGTCTTCCTCAGGCAGCTGGTTCATCTTTATCACGTCCACTGCAGTGATTCACAGTCCCCTTGTTTGTCAGATGTCAGTGTATGTCCACTCTATAGTGCTGATTTGTTCTTTGTTTGTCCTCCTGTGTGTCGGACCAGGGGAAGGGAACTTGCTGGCCATTCTGAAGCAGCGCTGGTGGAAGTACATGATCCTGGGTTTGATAGACATTGAGGCAAACTACCTGGTCCTGAAGGCTTACCAGTACACTACACTCTCCAGTGTGCAGGTAGGTGCTGTGTGTGCATATGTGTGAGAGACACACAAACTGTGGTGATGCTATGGAAAAAGATGCTATTGAGTTGCCTTATGGGAAACGTAGAATCCATTGTTCTTGGAGCATCACTCATTTTCATAAGTAAGAGTCAAAATTGTCATGAGATTTTGTACAGACACAGATTGTAAATCCTAACAACACAGTGAGACCTGACCTGAAGTTTCTATAAACATTCATGTTCCAAGACAGTGTCAATGACAGGGAATAACAGACTGTTATTCCCTGCCTAACCAATGTAGTGGGCAGATGTGTGATTTGGTTTGTTGTCTAGAGTGACCAGACAACAAACTAAGGGAAGACCAAAAATGGAGGACAGTCCCTGGCAGTAAATGAAAACAGCCAAACCTAAATTCGGAATGGGAAATTTGTTTTTCATGTTGGAAGAAATTTAAGAATTTGCCTGACTGTAATAGACTTCACATGACTATTTACAACTTGGAAAAGGACTCAAGCCTGGGCTGCTGAGGTCAGAACTGAGCCTTAATGGTGGGCACTCTACCAGGTGAACCACTGTGGCACCCTAGAGCTTGTCCTCAAGTTTTCTACAGTTACCACGGTCAAAATGCATGAGACAGGGACTGTCCTCTGTTGTATGTGATAGATCAAAACATTGCATATTTTAATGATATAATGACTGAACTGGAAATTCATCTCAGAATTCTGGTCACAGTACACTCACTTGTAGTAGACAGGTTTCATGCACTCTTTTCTCGGTCACAGATTTTCACGTTTGCACCACCTCTCCCCACTGTGTAACCAAGATGTATGCGGTGCCTGTCATTTTACACTGTATGTATGTACTGAGAAGGAAGGTACCCAAACTGAGACTCAGCTGCATCATATTCACATTAGCTGCATGTGAGTCCTCTGACCAAGTAGAGTACAAAAATACAAAAATCTATAGCACTGGAAACACTGACGGCCTCTCGAGTGGCCCCTGGGGCAAGTTTAACATACTGCACACAGTCTTTGTGAAGGGCAGCATGGGGTATAATGGTTAGAACTTGTGACTTGTCATCTGTCTGTGCAGCTGCAGTAGGTATGACAGTCCATGTCTGGGCTGGACATTTGGACCCAATTAAAAATAGGTGAAAAGAAAAGACTAAGATTTGTAGCCTTAATCAGACAGACTTCTGTGATCAGGACCCAGCCCTGCTTTGAGTCCATCTGTAGCAGAGGCCCAGGGCTGGGCTGGCTGGGGATTGTCCATGATTCCTATTGTCGCTGTCTGACATTGGCAACCTGGTAAACCCTCCGAGGGGGAAGAAACCACTCTAGAGCTGGAAATAAAAGGACTCATGTGTATGTCCTCCTCTCAGCTGTTAGACTGTTTTGTTATCCCCGTGGTTCTGCTGCTGTCCTGGTTCTTCCTCTTGGTGAGGTACAAGGCCGCCCACTTTGTCGGGGCAGGGCTGTGTCTGCTGGGTATCGGCTGCATGGTGGGAGCTGACATCCTGCTTGGTCGGCAGCAAGGCCTTGGTGAGTAACCTCCCCCTGCCCCTAACCCCACCCCTACAAACACACACACCTGATCTTGATGTGGGACACGCATGCTGAGGGTGGAGGCTCGTGTGGGTTCTGTGTTTTTTGTGGATGTGGTGAGTTTCTTGCTCGTGTTTCGGTCCAGGAGACCAGAAGCTCTTTGGGGATCTTCTGGTACTGGGAGGAGCAACACTGTATGGGATCTCCAATGTCTGTGAGGAGTTCATTGTGAAGAACCTGAGCCGTGTGGAGTTCCTTGGCATGATGGGACTCTTTGGCTCCTTCTTCAGCGGCATCCAGCTGTGGGTTTGTGTGTCTGTCTTTGTATGTGTTGGGTGTTAATATTTGTACAGATTTTATTATTGGTATTTAATATGTTTACTTATATGTGTGATGTGATAATAATATATCCCCTTATAGATGACATAGGGCAACATGACTCATAATATAGGGACATATTTTACATCTCTGTTCCATCCCGTTTGTTCATTTGTTCATAGGTAAAGTTAGAGGTGGAGGCTGTGTGTCACTATAGGGTTAATATTTTTTGGGAGCATCTTTTGCTCTTATACAAACACCACTTTCATCTTAACATGGAAGGGGAGCAGATATGACTCATGACCTCACTATCAGAAAACCAGGAACTCAGACCTTTACACTGATTCCTACCAGTGGACCGAGTAGCTACTATGACTCTGTTACTATGACTCTGATAATATGACTTTGTTACCTGTCTTGCTCTTTCTTTACTGCCTCTCTGTGTGTGCTCTGTAAGTACATTTTATGACACAGCAATTGTTTGTGTCAGTCTGAACAGAAGGGCAAACTTGAATGGCAGTGGAAAAGGGGTAAATCAGTGGAAAAGGGATATTCTCTCACAGCCCCTTTAGAGGACATCAGTTGAGTAGGGGGCCCTTCAGGAGAAGTCAGTAGAGTATGTTGTCCTTCAGAGGATGTCAGTTGAATAGGTGGTCTTATAGTGTAGCATAGGACACATTCACGTTCACACTGCTAAAAAAGTTGATCATAGGGATCGGATGTGTGCTGGGTGTGTTAATGCCTGTGTGAACAGGTCTGAACAGGTATGAGCAGGTGTGAACAGATCTGAACAGGTCAGATTTACCATAAATTGCTGTAAATCCTTAACTTCAACAACAACATTCAAACTGATGTTAGATATTATAGTATTGAAAGACAATTTTGTTTGTAGAAATTAATTGGTTAATAAGCTAATTAGCTTTATCAGGAGGAAACAGATTTTTCTTCTGACTCTCAGGAATCACAATAGAAACTTCATACTTCACTACACCAAAATTAAAAATTGATTTGATAAATGTGGATATTAAATGGGAGAGGACCGATATTTATAATAAACATTCTTAATGAAAGACTCCCAGTAGTGTAAGCATGTGTGTGTTATCTGTGCAATGAGCAGTGAAAGTGATCGTGATTCTTTTAATCCTTGTAGGGCCATCATGGAACACAAGGAGCTGCTGAAGGTGTCCTGGGACTGGCAGATAGGTGAGAATGCACATGCATACACAAACACACACACTGACACACACACATACATACATACATCCTGGATATATTGTGTATATATAAAGTAATTTGCTCCTTCTTTGTGTTTGCAGGTCTGCTCTACATTGGTTTCAGTGCTTTCATGTTTTGCCTGTACAGCTTTATGCCGGTGGTGATGAAGAGGACCAGTGCCACCTCAGTCAATCTCTCTCTACTCACAGCTGACCTGTACAGCCTCTTTTGTGGCCTCTTCCTCTTTCACTACAAGGTAACGTGTGGTGTAAACGATGTGAGAGAGTGCAGAATGACAGACCTGGATGTGTGGGTTGTTTGTGTGGGAAGTAAAAAAAAATAAGTTCTATGGTGAAGTCTGTGGAGGTCTCTGGTCCATCCTGATGGCTGTTGGGACTGTCTCTGTGTTGCAGTTCTCTGGCCTCTATCTGCTGTCATTCTTCATCATTATCTTGGGCCTAGTCCTTTACTCCTCCTCGTCTACTTATGTGGCCCAGGATCCACGAGTCTACAAGCAGTTCAGGAACACCAGCAGCCAGCCAGCCAGTGACCCACCTCCGCTTGGTCCTGGAGTCCTGGAGCCCTCTGTCACCTACACCAGCCTGGGCCCTGAGCCGGGAGATGAGCTTCCTGTACGTGTAGCCTAAGATGATTTTGGAGGTCTGGCAGGGTTTTAGTCTGTCACCCTGGTGGATCAGTGTATCTGCTGTTGCCTCCAGGCTCTGTTCACAGTTGTATGCAGAGAAATAGTGCCGACTGTACCCAGTCTTCTCAGGCAGGATCACCCATTTAGGTCCAGGTTTTCATTTTATGGCCTGTATTGAGGGAGGGAGTCTTCACCTGCTCAGTGATCAAGTTAAGACAAATTCATGCTCCCCAATATGTTCCTGAGAAATGAATGACCAGAATGTAATTAATTCAAATAACAAAGCAAGTGAAAATGTTGAGTTCACTCTGACTGTGAGTAGACAGTAGTGACTGTAAATGATCATTCATGTAAATAGATGGTGTTGTCATTTTATTTAATTTCCTTCCTTATTTTTATATGTCAGGAATATTTGTGCTTAATCCCTGTGTGTACCCTGAAATCCCTGAAAATTGAATTCACTCCATTTTCTTTTCATTTAACTTGTTCTCTGGCTAAAATTGACAGTATTTCTAAATCTACCTATTCAAACAGGTGTCAGATTGGAGTCTGTTAAGACATCCATATAGAGTAATGGCAGAGATGGGGAGGGAACTCAACTCATGCCATTTTTTAATTGGAGGAATATTTACAGACATAAATAACATAATCACAAAATCCATAACTAGGAAGTTAAAGTTTCTGTTCTGGTTGGGTTGGTTGTTCACAATCATCAGATAACATGCGTTGGATGGTCATTTGGTCTCAACATGGAAAATACTTCACCGCCAAGTTTAATGGTGGTGATAGAAGAGCAACAGTCCTCTTTGTGGACAAATGTACATAATCACATAATACAGTTTAAAATCTCTAAGGGAAATGTAAGGGTTCATTCCATTAAATGGTCCAAAGTACCTGAAACCAGCGCTGCGACATTAGTGTGAACATGAGGCACACTGAAGGTAAAGTAGATACTGGATCAGGTTCTGTAGATTTAAGTGGGAGAAGAGATGAGAGGTATTTTGAAGCTGCAGCAGTGGAGCTTTATAAATAAATACGGTGAGATGGCTGTTTTCTTCTTGACTGTAGGGAGGTTAACCCACGAAGAGAGCAATTATGAGTACGGTATATGTCATCTGTAATAAAGTGTAGTGCAATATAATGCACAGGGTTTAACTGCGGGCAGTGTAGATGAGGCAACAATACAGAATATCTCCACTGTCATGAAGGCTGCCTGCTCTGTAGTGTTATAGCTCCAAGAAGACAGACATCTGCTGTAAAAATCGAACTGCTGTATCTTGAGTGTGTTTAGTGAGTCGACAAAGAGACAAAAAACTGGATTTTGTCATTTACATTGGAAGCACATTTCGAAAGAAATCCTATAACAACAGTAAATATTACAGCAGCAGAAGCTTTTATGGCTTTACTGTTTTAAGACAGCCTAAAGAATTTTGAACTTTAATATGGTGCCATCTGTAGCCAGGAGGCTTGGTGCTAAAACCATTCAAGCCTGGCACTGCAATTTACTTAAAGTTGACAGAGCGTCAATCCTATATTGTTGTTGTTTGATGTCCTCCTGATGTTAATGAGATCCGAGCTGGGTTTTGGCCCACGGTTGGGGACTTTGCCACAGAGTTATTATTATGATTTGCATTTCTTTGTTTCTATATACCTATGTATTTATGTATTTTAATTTTTCTTTCTATATATAAAAATAATAAAAGCAGCTGATCATAAAAAACACTTGGGGAAGTTTTACTGGTTACGAATTTAGCTTTTTCAATAGTAAGAAAAAATGTTTTTACTTATTCCAAAAGTTACACGTAAACTGAGCAATTTGAGAAAGACACAAACAAATACACCCCTCCAAAATGCTCAGAGCATTTTGCCTAACATGAAAGTCTTATAAAATGTCAACACAAACAACATGTACAGAATGCACACAACTACAACACCATAAACACGAGTAATATCCAGAGAGTTAGTTTAGAGTGTTTTTACAGAGCTACAGTAACAGGAGAAGACTGTACGGTTTGCTGCAAAGCTGACAAGGATGCTATCTGGTACAACATTTTCTTCATGCCTGTAAAAGTCTTCACACATTGTACAGATAAATATTACATGATAAAATTGTCACTGCTGCTAAGCTAACATGGAGAGAGCCAGCACACCTGCTGTAGACAGACACTCACTGCTCTCCTGCTACTATGGCATCAAAGCTGCATTATCTGCATTAACTCCAAACCTCTCCAAAGTTGTCCTCTGTCCTGGAAAGGTGCATCTATGTGCATTATGACATGCAGACAATGGCTGTTTGTTACGACCTCTTCCAATGGAGGCTCTGGTTATCCCCTCTCTGCTACCACTAGCCTAGGGTCTGTACCACAGCCCACTCTACTAGAAACTGACGGCGAGCTATGTCTATAGTAAATGTGAAGGACTGCGGTGCCTAAGACAGAGAATACAAACAGGAAAATTCCCTCACAATAAGCTAGCAATCTCAGTATGCAGCATACAGTGTCTGTTGATTGCTGGTGGAGTGGTGATGGGACTGGCGGGGGCCAGATCCAGGGTAAGCCCAGAGGCCAGGCAGCTGAGCATGCCATAAGAAATGTGTAGCAGTGTTAAAAAAAACCTGGCTCTTATACCTAAATGGAATGGAGCCATAATTAATGTCATACACCTGTATTTGTCCACTGAATCGATGCAGATGATCTGCAACAAGGCTGAATTACTTCAGCAAATGCAAAGACACA
The DNA here is from genome assembly GCA_038496675.1 of Rachycentron canadum. Classification (NCBI taxonomy): domain Eukaryota; kingdom Metazoa; phylum Chordata; class Actinopteri; order Carangiformes; family Rachycentridae; genus Rachycentron; species Rachycentron canadum. Next base: position 417,970 of record CM076665.1, read on the forward strand.
GAACAGCACACGAGGGCAGGAATGTAGACCTTGCAGGACACAGTCCCCCACAAGGAACCCTTTGTCCACCATGATGGCCATTGTTGGTTTGAGAAGAGGCATTACGCTAGACTGCTTCAGGATCTCTTTGTCACTGATGAAGCTTTAAGAAAGAGATGACAAAGCTTATTGCATTATATGAGCAGTACCACATTAATTCTTTAATAACATTTAAATTTACTAACATTTGAATTTTTGAATTTACCATAACAAATTATGCTTTACTTGGGAAAAAGTCCCACTACAGTAGATGTTTATCTGATATTGCTGTCTCTAGATTTAAAGAGCTCATTCCAGCAGAGCTTGCCGCCACACCTAGTAGCATTACAATGGGCAGCTATGCTGATCTTACTCCCTTGCAGGTAGATTATCTTGTAGATAGCACTGCAGCAGCACTCCTTGGGACGCTCAATGCCGTAGCCCCTCTGAAAAAGAAGGTTATCAACCACAAGAGAATAGCTGCCTGGTACAGCCTGAACCTGCGCACCTTGAAGCAGAAGACCAGACGGCTGGAAAGGAAAACACATTCCAATCAGCGTGAGGACGACCGTCAAGCCTGGAAGGATAGTTTATTAATATATAAAAAAGAACTTCGTAAAACCAGAAGCACATACTATTCATCTTTAATAGAAAAGAATAAAAACTACCCCAGGCTCCTTTTCAGCACTGTAGCCAGGCTGACCAAGAACCATAGTGCTGTTGAGCCATGCATCCCTCCAACTCTCAACAGCAATGAATTCCTAAATTTCTTTACTGAAAAGATTGTGAATATTAGAGCAAGGATTGCCAATGATGGACCACACACTGTAGTGCCTACAGAAGCATCTCCCAGACTTGATGCATACCTTGAAAGCTTCTCCCCCATTGACCTGTCAGACTTAACTTCTGCAATTACCTCCTCTAAATCAGCCACATGTCTACTTGATCCAGTCCCAACAAGACTGCTCAAGGATGTCTTCCCCTTAGTTAACACCTCTATACTGAATCAGATCAATCTTTCCTTAGTCACAGGTTATGTGCCACAGGCCTTTAAGGTGGCAGTTATTAATCCCTTACTTAAAAAGCCTTCTCTAGATCCAGGTGTGTTAGGCAAGGCAAGGCAAGGCAAGCCAATTTTATTTGTATAGCCCATTTTTACAAACAGTTTGTCTCAAAGGGCTTTACATAGCATCATAACAACATCCTCTGCCCTTAGACCCTCACATCGGCTGAGGAAAAACTCAAAACAAAACCCTTTTAACAGGGAAAAAAAGAGAAACCTCATGGTGAGCAACAGAGGAGAGATCCCTCACCCAGGACGGGCAGACGTGCAATAGATGTTGTATACAGACAAGAAAACAGGTAACAATACAGAATATGCACTGATGGAAATGGTGTCAGGAGCTGATGAAGGCAGTTTTTGGTGGGAGGGAAGGCAGGGAGAGTCAGGCAGCTTAATGGGGGTAATGGGTGGTAGACCGGTTCCTGGGAGCGAAGAGCAGGTCGGTTTAACAGCAGGGGTAAAAGGGGAAGGGGGTTAAATTATAGGCCCATATCCAACCTTCCCTATATCTCCAAGATCCTTGAGAAGGTGGTTCTAAAGCAGCTACACGAGCACCTGCACAGTAATGAACTGTTTGAAACTTTCCAATCTGGATTCAGAGAACACCACAGCACTGAAACAGCACTGGTAAAAGTCTCTAACGATCTTATAGCATCTGATAGAGATCTTGTCTCTATACTTGTACTTCTGGACCTCAGTGCTGCATTTGACACCATTGACCACAGCATTCTGCTGCAGAGACTAGACCATGAAATCAGGATTAAAGGCTCTGCCCTAAAATGGTTTAAATCATACTTATCCGATAGGTTTCAGTTTGTTAATGTTAACAATGACCATTCAGAGTGCAGCAGAGTTACGTATGGCGTACCACAGGGCTCAGTTTTAGGGCCAATTCTTTTCATTCTTTACATACTCCCATTAGGCGATATAATCCGGAAACACTCCTTCGACTTTCATTGCTACGCAGATGATACCCAGCTGTACCAGATGAACCAGATGATAAAAGCCGCCTCATCAACCTGCAACACTGCCTAAAAGACATCAAATCCTGGATGTCCTCTAACTTCCTTCTACTAAACTCAGACAAAACAGAGGTCATTGTGTTTGGACCTAAACATCTCAGGGACACCTTTTCTTTGCAGATCGCTAATCTAGATGGCATCACCCTGAACTCAAGTATGACCGCAAGAAACCTTGGAGTAATATTTGACCAAGACCTTTCATTCAGCTCACACATAAAACACGTGACTAGGACTGCCTTTTTTCACCTGCGCAGCATAGCCAAAATCAGGAATATCCTCTCTCAGATTGATGCTGAGAAACTAGTCCATGCATTTATCACCTCTAGGCTGGACTACTGTAACTCTCTGTTGTTGAAAAACTCTCTAAAGAGTCTGCAGTTAGTCCAGAACGCTGCAGCAAGGATATTGACAGGAGTTAGTAAAAGAGAACACATCTCTCCCACTTTAGCTTCTCTCCATTGGCTTCCTGTAGGATATCAAGTAGACTTCAAAATCCTTCTGCTGACTTATAAAGCTCTTAATGAAAAAGCTCCATCCTATTTCAAAGACCTCATAGTCTCTTATCCTTCCAGAGCACTTCGCTCCCAGCATGCAGGTCTGTTAGTGACTCCCAGTATCTTTAAAAACAGACTGGGAGGTAGAGCCTTCAGTTATCAGGCTCCTTTACTGTGGAACCAACTCTCTCCATGGGTCAGAGAGGCAGACACTCTCACTACATTTAAGACTAGGCTTAAAACCTTCCTCTACGACAGAGCGTTTAGTTCGGGCCGGTTCAGGTAGCTCTGAACCATTTTTATGCTGCTATAGGCTTAGACTGCTGGGGGATACATCAGGTTTACATAGAGCTCTCTCCTCTCCTCTCCCACACTTTAAATTATCATTTTCATTATCTGCTGCACTATGTTGTTTGGCCTTGGTGTCTCGCTCTCTCTCTATTTGTGTTTCCACAGATCCATCGAAGCTCCATCTCTCTCCACCAACTGCCCCCTGCATCACCCCCTTCCCCTTTTTCCCCTGCTGTTAAACCGACCTGCCCTCCCTTCCCAGGAACCAGTCTACCACCCATTACCCCCATTAAGCTGCCTGACTCTCCCTGCCTTCCCTCCCACCAAAAACTGCCTTCATTAACTCCTGCACACCATTTCCATGCTGTGCATATTCTGTATTGTTACCTGTTTGCTTGTCTGTATACAACATCACTTGGACGTCTGCCCGTCCTGGGTGAGGGATCCCTCCTCTGTTGCTCACCATGAGGTTTCTCTTTTTTTTGTTTTGAGTTTTTCCTCAGTCGATGTGAGGGTCTAAGGGCAGAGGATGTTGTTATGATGCTATGTAAAGCCCTTTGAGACCAACTGTTTGTAAAAATGGGCTATACAAATAAAATTGCCTTGCCTTGCCTTGCCCTAACATGTTTCTGTGCATCTGCCCACCTACATATGCCCCATGATAATGAAAAGGAATTTCACTAATTTCTATAAAGCCACCTTAAAGACAAAATAAATAAGAAATGCACTCATTACAAAGTCACCAACTACTTCTTCTTAATAATGAGAATTTTTTATAGAGCCACCACTGAGGAAGTCCAGAGACAGGATACATAAAATGCAAAATAGCATTAGCTTTTCCAACGACCAGTGAAGAAATGTCATCACTCGCTACTGCGGCACCAGTGGACAGGTTCATGTAGAGTGAGATTGAGATCTTAACCAGATATGTTGCCTGTGCCCTCACTGTCTTTGGGCCCTCTAGGGGTCTTGGGACCCTGGGCAACTGACCATTTGCCCTGAGTGATAATCCGGCTTTGGCTATGAGGTATCATACCAATCAATCCTTCAAAGGTGCAGTGAGGTTTGTAGAAAACGCCTTAATCAGAAAAGGAAGAGCTGGGTGTTTAGCAGTACAGTCTAACACCACTTGTGTGTCAGAATAGTGATAATCATTTAAAAGATTAGCCTTCCATGTTTCCTTTTCTCTGTTGTATAATTGCGCCAATTTTTGTTATATATATATATTTCTACATTTTATTATTTATTCCTGCTTTCCAAATATTTTCTTATTCTTTAAGGTTTTATGGCATTCTGACTCCAGAGATTTGATTATATTATAACTATTGTCATTAAAAAAGTGTTATGTAATAAAACGCTACTATTATTCTTCCAGAGAGATAGCAGGACAACATTATTCTGTTGGATCATTAACGTAAATGTAAGAGACTCATTGAATTCGGCTGAGAAATGTGAAGGGTTTAGGTCTTGAGGTCCAGAGTCTGCCCCTTTGTTTACGGCTTCTTTCTCCTTCTTCTTCTGTTGGTTATATTTTGTAGTTGATATAGTGCGTCTCCGTATGTTTGTAGCATTACCGCCACCTTCCGGACACAGCTCGGTCCTCCTGCAGAAACAGGAGCAGGAGGTAGGTCGAGGTCCATTATATATCTCCGGTGCAAAGTTACCTTCTAACGTGACTAGAGACACTAAGAATCACCTCTCCGTGTTTATCTGTGCATTGTGATTTTCCTGCGACGCTGTTGTAACTGTCTCAGTGTGAGAGCTGCCCTGTGGGGGCAGCAAACCACGGCTCAGCCTCTCAACCACGGGCCCGTGCGTCAGAAGAAAAAAGGGGAGGAGGGTGGGCAAAGCATCCTCCATCTTCAGACACTCTACAGCTCACATCTTACGCCAGACCAAACGACGAACATCGGCCATCATGGGAGCCGTTCTGGGTCTGTGCTCCATGGCGAGCTGGGTGAGTACATTGCCTCCGTAGCGACGGTGTCTGCGGCATATGTCGTGTCTCTGTCTTCTCTCCGCTCTGTCCTCTCTCGGGCCGCCGTGACTGCGCAGTAACACGGCAGGCCGAGGCGTCACGTCAGATAGCCTGGGCTGTAGCCCACCCCAAACGCTGCAGCAACAGCTGTGGAGCTATGCCCTGCTCTGGTGGTTGGTGAAACGTACCGTTGGGTGACAGGTCCCACTCCGGCTCCCTCTGACCGGCCCTGTGTGGCGCAGAGCCGCTGAATGTGCGGGTTGATATTTGTGTAAACACGCTGCTCAAGATCATGTCAACAAGCAATCACGCACGAGCTCACTGTTGCAATCCTGTAAACAGAGTCAGGTATCAGCTGTGGTCACCAGGCTCTGCCTCACAGGTCATGGACCCCAGCCAGGGGCCTCATTTAGAACCACTGCTTACGTTGAATTTGGGCCTGGAAGAGGCTTAGGCAACTTCTTACACACTCTGGACGAGTAAAAACAGATCAAGACTACGCGAAAAGGCGGGTCATACAAGTGACCTGATGAGTCCACTTCACGTCACGAGCGTTACTTCTTCACAAAGAAGAGCCCTTCAGAGTAAAAGACGTTGTTTATTAGTTCTGTCACTATCACGTCCACTGTAACACTGAAGGCCCCAGTTTTACACTCATCACTATCCCTCCCTGTGTTGCAGATCCCGTGCCTGTGCGGCAGCGCCCCCTGCCTGCTGTGTCGGTGCTGCCCCAGCGGGAATAACTCCACGGTGACTCGGCTCATCTACGCCTTCTTCCTGCTACTGGGGGTGGGCATCGCCTGCGTTATGTTGATGCCGGGCATGGAGACCCAGCTGAAAAAGGTAACCAGTCACATCGTTGATACAGTCATTGGCTCCAGCTGCCTTCAATAGTTTTTGTTGGCTGTGGAGATTTATTGTCAGTTGTTTTGCTAAGCATTGGTATTAATTAATGAAACCAAAACGTTAAATATAGTTTTTCATTGTTTTTTATAATTGTTAATCATGCAGAAACATAGACATGTTTATATATATATATGTGAAACTGCTTTGAACAAATTTTTACATGTTTGTTTTATATGTACATATTTTTGATAGATGGAAGGTCAATAAATGAAAATATGACACTTGTGTATGGTATTATCATAAAGAGGTAGATCAGTGTAGAGATTATACAGTTAATCTGAACTGGCTCCAAAGTCAAGTGGACTCATACAGAGATGAACACAGCTGTTGGTGTGGTGCTGATTTCTGAATTCAGTCACATCAACAGCATCCTGCATAACATCCTGTTTGATATGATGCTGGAGGTCTCAGAGGTCTCTCTCTGTCTGTTGTTCAGGTCACTCTGGGTTAGTGAAGGGTCCTTGTTTGTCCTTGCCTCAGTGTGTGGGGCTCAGTCTGCTGCAGCATTTTAGCCTTTGCTCTGTGTGCTGCTGCAGATTCCAGGCTTCTGTGAGGGAGGGATGGGTTCGTCAATTCCTGGCGTGGAGGGTCATGTGAACTGCGACGTGCTGGTCGGCTATAAGGCTGTTTACCGTGTCTGCTTCGGCATGGCCATGTTCTTCCTGCTCTTCTCCCTTCTCATGATCAAAGTGAAGAGCAGCCAGGATCCCCGAGCTGCACTGCACAATGGGTGAGTTGACATTGACGTCCGTCATACTGAGGTAATGCTCTGCTGGCTTCATGTGACATTTACTCGTCACATGATGAAGATTATTCATATCATATTTTATTGTTAGGTTTGACTTGTTTATAGTTGTGACCATATAGCCTAACATTCATCTGACCCTCAGTCTACAGACAGGGATTTAGTCCACAGTGATACAGAGACACACCAAGTCTTCCCTTGATACATGACTTGAATGATTAATCTTTTACCTAAAATGCTAGTAATTGATTTCTCGTTGATGGACTTATCAATGGACACTGATTATTTTCTTTTGTGTGTCTCCCCTGCAGGTTCTGGTTCTTTAAGTTTGCTGCAGCTGTTGCGATCACCATTGGGTCATTCTTCATCTCAGAGGGTCCCTTCACCACTGGTAATTGTTCTCATCCTCTGTTGTCTTTTTAATCAAACTCAATGCAGCTGGATAGATTCTGTAGTAAATGACGACTGTGGGTCAGGTATACAGAGATTAGCCTGCATATGACATCATCGGTGATTGAGGAGGGAGGATTCTTTCTCTGATAACTTCATATCAATGTAGGGCAAGGGGAGAATAGTTTTTTTCCAAGTTAGTTTTTATTTCATGGGAACAGGTGAAAAAGCTACTGTACCTGGGAGAAGTATCCTTCGTAGACTTTGGAAAAACTACAAAAGAATAAGTTCAATACATCAGTGAATATAACAGGAGTCACACCTGGCCTCTCAGGTGACAGTCTGTGGTCCACTTTTCATCACAGCTCTTTATATTATCTCACTTTATTCCTACAGTATTTGTGACCTTTTAAACTTCTTAAAACATAAAAACAGAACTGTAATGTTACACAGCCGACTCTCATTATATTCACCCTGTGTTTAGAGTTAAATTAAAAATCAGCAGGAAGGAAACATATCTTTTAGACTGGGGCAGTGAAACCCTTACAGATGGTCCAGAATGCAGCAGCAGCCTGTCCCTTCAATCAGTCCAAAAGGTCACTCTGCTGCTCATTGACCTACCCTCGACCAGTCTGTCGTCTGTAAATACCATCCCTGCACACAAGACGATATCAGTCCTGACTGTTCTGGTCTGTGGTTTTCTGATGGCAGAACACCTCTCTTCAGATAGCACCTCCTCTCCTAACACCTTTAACATGTCTAACTAGCTCTGACTATGACTTTCAATTTATTTCTTTACCTGATCTTCTTCACTCATAAAATATATGTAGTACACCAATGTCTTCTAGTGGATAGGAGCGCCTTATACACTAGTCACTGTAAATGTGATTGAGCTCTTCAGCCTCTTGTGGCTGAAATGAGTATTAGGTCAATAAGCAGCAGAGTGACCTTTTTAGTATTGAATAAAATAGTTTTTTGCCTTTCTCTTTGAATTTTCTCTGTGACTCGAAACCCACCAAAAATGGATCTTTTATAAATGTGGCTTCCAAATTGGAGTTAGCTGTAAGAAGTTGAAGTTAAACTCTTGTCCCTCTCAGTGTGGTTCTATGTCGGCATGGCTGGAGCCTTCTGCTTCATCCTCATCCAGCTGGTGTTGCTTATTGACTTTGCCCACTCCTGGAATGAGTCCTGGGTGGAGAAGATGGAGGAGGGCAACTCTCGCTGCTGGTATGCAGGTAAGAGTCAAACGTGGATGAACACTAGATGAAGAACCCAATGAGATTGACTCACAGCCTACACTAACCATGCCTGTTTCTTGTCCCTGTTACTCAACCTTTAGACCTGCCCTGTTCTTTTGTTTGTGATGAAGTGTGTTCACGTGTTCACAGCTCTGCTGTCGGTCACCACACTGAACTACTTGTTGTCCCTGGTGTCTCTGGTCATGTTCTACATCTACTACACCCACTCTGACGGCTGCACTGAGAACAAGGTCTTCATCAGCATCAACATGCTCCTCTGCGTCGCAGCCTCCATCATGTCCATCCTGCCACAGATTCAGGTTCACACCAAATCTTTTTACATCTAAGTTTGAGCTTAGGACATAGAGAACCAGATAATGTAGAGTGAACCACCTGCATTTGATGAAGTTTATGACCTGTTAATGTACAAACTATACTGAGGGTCACTCAGCTGAAATCAGGACCCTGAGCTGGGGGCTTTAGATTTGTTTGAGCTGGTTTTTAATTATTCCTACTAATACCGGCTGTTCTCTGGGTGAAGGAGTCCCAGCCCAGGTCTGGCCTGCTGCAGTCCTCCTTGGTTACCCTGTACACCATGTACTTGACTTGGTCTGCCATGACCAATGAACCTGGTAAGATGATTTTCATTTTGTGTGTGTGTGTGTGTGTGTGTGTGTGTGTGTGTGTGTGTGTGTGTGTGTGTGTGTGTGTCTCTCGCATGCTAATGAAATCAAAATATCTGCAACATAATTGCAATATGACTTTTTTTTTTTTGCATAGCATACACAGGTAAGTGGCACACACCTCCTGCAGTGACATGAAAATCTTGAAGTGAAACTAGCAGTAAGTTTGTTCTTGTGTCTCACAGACAGGAAGTGTAACCCAAGCCTTCTTGGTATTATTGGGTTGAACAGTACCAGTCCTGCAGGTCAGGATCAAGTCGTTCAGTGGTGGGATGCCCAGGGGATCGTGGGACTGATCCTCTTCCTTATGTGTGTTCTCTACTCCAGGTGAGAAAGACCACAACAACACATCTGATCAGTGAAGATACCGAGAGCTGCAGAATCACTAACATAACTTACTCTCTTTTCTTGTTTGCAGCATTCGTAACTCGTCCAACGCACAGGTGAATAAGCTGACCCTGACCAGTGATGAGTCAGCTCTCATCGAAGACGGGCCTCAGACCGATAGCTTTGAGGAGGGTGGTGCTCTCAACAGAGCAGTGGACAACGAGAAGGATGGAGTCACATACTCCTACTCCTTCTTCCACTTCATGCTATTCCTGGCATCGCTCTACATCATGATGACCCTCACCAACTGGTACAGGTAGGCTTCATACTGCAGGCACAGGCAGGTTTCATACTTCAGGGTTGCTGCAGGTAGCATTAACACATTGAGTCACTTTTCTCTTATTGTCAATAAAAATGACACCAACAGGAATAAAAGGCGCTTGGTGGAGTCTGGGAGGTTGACCAATGTGATAATCAGTTATCAGGCTGTCACAGACTTGTCTGTGCCCCCACAACTTCCCATTATGCACTTGTTGTTGCACTTTGATTCTGGCAGCAGAGTACAACTGTCAGCTGATTTGTCTCTGTTCTCCCTGCAGCCCTGACTCCAACTATGAGGCCATGACCAGTAAGTGGCCTTCAGTGTGGGTGAAGATCTCCTCCAGCTGGATCTGCATCGCCCTTTATGTGTGGACCCTGGTGGCTCCACTGGTCCTGGTCAACAGAGACTTTGACTGAAACACACTCACACACATATTCATGCTCTGCTTCACCCATGTTTTGTTTCAGAAGTCAGTTACATAGTAGAAAGCAAACTCTGCATTAGGAGGGACATGGCTGCACTCAGACTGGCTGGAAGGTTTCAGTCTTGTTGTTGGTGCTGGCTCTTCTGTCCAGACTGTACAGCCTTGACACTGCGGGGCTGAGGCCTGGAGAGCCAGCAAGGATGTTTGAACTTGTCCCATCTCTGACTGCAGCCCAGTCTCATCTAGTGTACTGTCATTGTGAACCTTCAGCACCCTGCTATAGTGGCTCCCCATGATGTTGCCATCAAGACTGTGTAATTCTTGTGAATTATTTCGTTTTCTTTATACAGACAGAGCTGCATGCGCTCCCTTGAAAACTTGATGTGAGATTCAGTAGCTGTATATGATGCTTTGACAAGGATGATGATGGCTTTCGTCAGGCTGCCCCACGTGGGCAGTTGTAGTAGTACATTTGAAAATGCTGCTGTGTGTAAAATGAGGAAAACTGTTTTGTCTGTGCTGTTGTGTGCAAGGAGGACTCCAGTTGTGGCTTCTAAAGATGAAAGCAGGAGAGCAATTCATTGTAGTTCACTAACCATCAACAGGCATGAGCTTACCTATGTAGCATTGTGTGTGTTAACATTACTATCTGCTGTCTCTACCAGCTGTGTGTTGACTCTACAGGTAGGCCTACACACTCCTCAGCACATGCATAACAAACAGCTTCTGATTTGCATTGAATTTTGACTGTAAATGTAAGATTGAAATTGATTGTTTGAAAACCTCTTGATAAGTTATTTCGTAGTGTTTAGCCTTAGCATATAGCTTCTCATGGACTTAGCAGAGATTGTGGTTATCTTTGTTTGTCACTCCTGTGCTTTTATCCTAATATGATTTTTGTCTTGACATGTAAAAGTAAATTGTAATTAATTTAATAAAACTGAAGTAAAAGAAGTCAAGTGTGTTTTATTTCCTGCTTCTGTGGGATATGTAGTCTACTGCAACTGTGAGGCCTAGATGTATCTCTTGACAACTGCAACTGTACTTGCCTGAGGTTCTTGAAAACCACAGTCTTCTATGTACAAAGATGGATGGAGCTTCATTCAGCCCTTGGTTTTAGAATGGACTGCTCTGCCATTGCTATTTTGCTATATATATTTATGTGTTTGGAAGTGGGGAATGTATGACATGACAAGCTAGCAATAGTTAGCTAAACTGAAGGTTAGAAACTAGCTAACATTTATTAGCAAAACTAATATAGGACTAACCTTATAAATTACTAACATTAGTTACCTTAACTGTAACATTAGGCTAAAGTTAGAAACGTAGACAGTATCGTTCATCTGCCTAGGGCCCTACTGATAGAGTAAAGCAGGTGATGCACGAGATGTTTAACACCTAGGATAAGAAATGGTACAGTCCACTTTATTAGGGGTTTCTGAAATTGTATAACAAGACATGTAATATTTACAGTTACAGGTAAGAACATATGTTTTGAACCCGGCCATTGAATACACTGAACATTTGCTCTGCTGAGAACATGTTATCTTCACCAACATCAATCTTTCAGATTAATACAAATCAGTAGTGTCACTAACTTCCATGACGCTGCAATGAATGGTTCAAACCTTGTGTCCTGACTGTTCTTACACACACGGCATCTGAGGTCTTGAGTTGGACTTGCCAATGGAAATGGAGACAGGATGCAGGCACTTCTTTAATAGAGGAGCATCTCTATTAACATGAACTTACTGAGACAACTCATCACAGCTGATTCTGTTACAGCATCTCCCAGGTCTCTGATTTCAAATTGAACTGACTCTCGGGATAGAGTGGGGAAGAGGTCTCAGGAACAGAACTCCTGTAAATTTCATTTATTTTGTACAGTCTTGTTACTGTGCATATTGATTCTAACCAAGTATGTGAATTTTAGTATATATAATACAAAACAAACCTAGATGCTCAAGTCTCAAACTTGCTGTGTTTGCTTCATTCTGGTTTTGGATCATGGTTCCGCTTCAGAATGAAGTGTGTCCCTCCGAGAACATAAAACCACACCTGTTCCATCTCTAGGACTATAACTGACCTCATTGTTCACAGTCTCAGTTCACGCCACCCTTACAGTTGAGTCTCATCAGTCACAGTCACCACAGCCCAGCACACATTCAGATTACTGTTACACAACGTGATTCATAATGGCTCACGGAGTAAAGCGAAAACTGTTGCTCCACAAAACCTATCAACTGTTGGTTCAGTCTTTGATTGAGAATCACATTAATACATTAGATGAATGTGACAAACTCACTTTCCTAAGTCAAAGAGAAGTGATTGTGAAGGAATGTTGCTTTATGAAGAGTTTCCGCTCCGTCAACAGAGCTAAAGATAAACAAAGCTCAGAATAAATAGATTCTTAAAAGTATGTACACAGAGGTTCAGTTTGCTGACAAGGGCATGCCATTTTTACATCTGAGATCTTTGCATTGAAGAAAATAGTCTTGGAGTCCATGTTTCCCTTTGAGACATGTCACCCTGCTGCTGCCCAGGCTCCACTCAGTTTTAAGGCTCATGGTAGAACTAGAGTCAGTGGTATTGTTCATGATGTCGGACAACAAACTAATTACAGATAATCAAACATATTTGCTTGTGTCCACAGGTCTTCAGCATACAATGCAGTGAATATCTGTTTAAGATGGACAGAGGAGTGTGAAGGCTCTGAGACAGGTTGATGGAACATTTTGAACAGGCAGCTTAAAGCAGCCTCCCATACCTTCCCTACATGTGAGTCACAAGCACTTAACACTGTGATTGGACAGCTCTGCTTAGATGAGAAAGGAACCAAAGGCCTGAAAATGTGCACTGTGATCCCCACATTTAATTTATTAAACTCTTCGGATGTGATTATGACATTTTGAGACCTTAAAATGGTCTACAGTCAAATAATGTAACTTTAAAAAAAAAAAAAAGAAAAGATTATGCTGTGATTATGTACATTTCCCATCATGCTTTGGGTGATGTAAACAGGACGTATAATGTCAGTGAGTCAAGAGGCCTGTACCACAAAGCAGGATCTAAGGTTGCCAAAGTAAGTTCAGGTTGAACTCTGACTTTCAGTCTTAAGACAGTGTTCACTGTTATTTTGGTAAATCACCATGGTAACTGAACTCAAAATATACTCTGGATCACATCACTGGAAAAACTTAATTTTTACAGGATCCTGAGAGGGACAAAAGAGTTTACAATAAAGTGACGAATAATAAAGATCAGTAGACATTGTATAGATCAGTGCTTTCATGTGGCCATTGTGTTTATTCATCATCAGACAGACAAGTAATTGCAAAGTGATCATCCTATTTGAAGTTTGTCCCAGTCTAATCAGAAAAATCATCTCTTAATTTTCTTTTCTACTTTCCTTACGTCACTTGAATACGTAAATTTTACTGTATGACTTCACTGTCACTGAATTTACCCACAGGTCTGTTTCTTTTTATATCATGTTCATATTGAATTAATGTTTCTGATGGTGTTCTTTCTAATTCAAAACTCTTCTTTCACATGAAAACAGGCTCTTACCTCTACAGGCAAAGCCAGAAATAACTGATCCAGCTCCAAAGTACAGGTCATCATTGGGTTTAGTTGAACCACATAGTGAAAAGTTATCCTGGCTATGTTGAACCAGCTTCATGGTCCAGGCCTCAGGCCTGTATAAGTTGGATGAAAAATTACTGTTGGTACCATCTTATGATGATGATGACAGACCTGAAGATAAGAGGGAGGTTTTGAGACCTTTATTCTTCATGAATGTGTAGGTTGTGTTCTCAGTTATGAGTCAAGGGGTTTTAGACCAATAGAGATTGTTCCATTATTATTGTATTTAATGAAGATGTTTCTCCAACTCAATGCAAAGTCTGACATGTAAAAATGTGTACATGGTACAAACCGCAGCTCTTCTTTCACCACACACACACACACACACACACACACACATACACACACACACCCCTCAGGCCAGAGAGAGAGGTGAAGGACTATTAACACAATGTCAGGATTATGTGGAGTATGGAGGGATGTAGTCTGGTGAAGCTGCTCACACTCTGTCCAGTTGGGTGGAATCGGCCTCTAGTCCAGCTGGACTCAGTTCACACAGGTAGAAGAGTGTCTCCTCGCTGGCCTCAGCCTCAGTCAGAGGCTCCAGGCGGATAAGGGAGCTGCGGGCCGGCTGCTTTGTCTCAGGGATGGTGTCCAGCAGCACTGAAGGCGATCCAGCCTCCACAGAACTGGAGCTGGAAGAGGGCTGGAGGTGGTTGTTGGAGGGGTCGGTGCTGCTGCTGCCCAGATCCAGCTCTGGAGGAGGGGTACAGCCATCAAGGAAGGCCAGCAAGGGGCAGGAGGTGTACTGGATTAATTGCTTATCTAAACAGATAAAACAAAGACTCAGCCTGGACTGTGTCCAGTTCAACATAGAGAAAAACCACAATCATCGGCAGCTCCTTAACTGTCTTCACTGTCTGCAACTATCCTAACCTGCAGTGACCTGTGGTACCTTATACACAGGTGTGTCCAATCAGCTCAGTTTGCCTCAGGTCTGAACACTTTAGTTTTGGATTTTTAATACTTTACAAAACATGTTTTTATTGAGTAGGATAGGATTATTTTTTCATTACTATGTGTTATTCAGTGTTATTAAGCATTATTATGTGTTATGTGTTGCTATGTCTTACTGAATGTAGACTGATTTTATCGATTCATAATTAAACCTACAACACAATTAAGTGTGTAACAAGTGAGGACTTCCTGAAGCCTGTATGCAGTTGAGTGTGTCACCTGTGTGTTCTTCTGTCCTGCCTCTGTTCAGCTGTGTGCCGTTCTCTTTGGAAGACACACTTTCCTGAAAAAACATGGGCATGTGATGAAATGATGTATGACAACATACACCAGCTGAGATGAATCTGATGTGTTATGTCTTAGGAGGTCCTGGTCGGGATATCCTTTTACCTCTGTGGCATCAAAATCAACACCAAACTGTTTCCCATAAAGCATGGCCTGGAAGTCTTCTAGACTGCAGTCAATACTGTCCAGATAGTCCATCAGCTCCACCCTGACCACACACACACACACACACACACACACACACACACACACACACACACACACACACACACACACACACACACACACACACACACACACACACACACCTCTTCTTGTTATCATAATCAGAACTTCTTCATCACATTGGAGATTTACTCTATTTATGATAAGGCAAATGCTCGAATTGACCAACTGTTCAACAACTGTTCAACAACTGTTCAACAACTGTTCAACATCCAACAATTTTCCATGTTATGGTGCCAGGCTACTCCTGAAAAGCTAACCTGTCCACACATTTTTATTCCCTGTGAGTGAATTATCAAAGACTCCTCCACTGTGTTTGAAACTTTGCAGATTGTGTTCTATACAGCAGAGCACTTTCTGATTTGTTGCTAAACCATGCTCATTTACTTTTTGTCTGGACCAAAAACAAGCTCAACAAGGAATGAACAAATTCCTGTCAGTTTAACTTCGTCATTGCATCCTTCAGATGAGGAGAGGAAGGGGGCAGGACTACTATTATTACTACTGACTGTCTTTCAGATCACGTGTTTACAACTGTCTCAGTAAGAACAACTGTACGATTAAGTTAAGAGAAACCAGATATGTAGTCTGGGGCGGGGCAGGACAGGAGGCTGCCTCATGGAGGCTGACCCTTTACTAATGAGGACGCTGAGGCAGAGGACTCAGTGCTGTACACAGTTCAGTAGCTTCACAGCGCATGTGTGTGTTTTAAGACCATGATCCACATTCATCTTCAGCTTAACTGAGAATAATGAAATATGGCGAGTCTTCAACAGAAGGTTCTGCCTTTGCAGCCAACTCTACTCACTTGCCCAGCAGGTTGATGTTTTGTGATATTGCCCCATTCTCGTTCAGTATGGAGTCCATCATCTTGACGGGATCCTCAAGACTTAGGCCTGAGGATTTATTGAGCTGCAGGGCGCTGCTTGTCTGTCCACTGCTGTCTAAGGCGCCACTCTTCTGGCTGTCGTCTGCCAGTGCCTCCATTTGTCTGACTTCATCTATGCAGGTGGTGCTAACCTCCGTCTCAGATGGCAACACAGCAGAGCTGTCCAGCTCCACTTCCACGATTTCCACATCACTGAGGAAGGACATTTTCAAACAACATGCCATCAGACAGATACTGCTGACAACTAACTTCCTGTCAACCAATTCTGGTAGAGGACTACAGCCAGGTAACAAATAGATCACATTTTTTACCAGTATATACAGTAATGTCACCTCTAAGATCTGAGGGTGATACAGTAACGATGTTACCATCGGTACATAAGAATTATTGTGATCTGGACTCTTAGTATTAGTATTTATATCTAAAATGTAGAAGAGACTTCAGTTTTTAAACTCAAAATGTTAAAAAACTGCTAGGGTGATTATGTCAATCACCATCACTCCACTGTGAGGTCATGTGATGTAATGACATAAGGTATGTTTCAAACAGAGATAACACTTCTGGTGCGAGAACTTATCTGATACTTTAATGATAAATTAAATGCTGTAAGTTGTAAACTACTGACTTGTATGGCTCAGGTTAAACCTTAAACACGGATGTCTAATATTATCTAGGAATAAATAACAATTCCTTTATATATAATTACAGTTGTTTTTTTTTGCTAGTGGGACCAGAGTAACTCAAATTTTCATACTAATGTTACACTATTTACCAGAAATCAATTCTTCTTCTCTGCTCTAAAACAGTAGCTGTGGGTGGCTGTGCAAGTTACCATTTTAGAGTGGTAAATAAGAATTGATTTTGTAACATGAGCATGAACGCTAGTTAGTTAACAAAATGTCAGCAATTACAAATACATGCACATATCAGTGCATGGACTCTCATACTCACTATAACCTGATCCTGTATTTTAGGTAGAATCTGTATCAGAACAAGAACAAATGTAGTTATAAAAATGACATGGACTGACATGTCACAACCTGACATGCTTGCAGAATTATCTTGTCGAAAAGAGTCGGCAGAGATATAACAGAGAGGTAGCAGCCAAACAATGCTTAGGATCACACTGCAGGAGGTCAGCAGCACCTTCCTCACTGATATGTGGAGTGACTGGACCTGATACCAGGCTCTGGTCCTTTTCACAGCTTGTTCTAGATTAACTGACCCAATTAATGGTAGCATCAGTGATGATTCTGCCAGACCTGTTCAGGTTTTATGTGGGACCATCTGAGCTGTAGTACCAGACAGTTGATGACTGGTCAGAATTACTTCTTTTATGCATCCTGTTACATTGTTAAACAGTGATGTACAATGTGACTGAAGGAGGCAGTCAGCTGATTTCATTAGTTTATAGCACATCATTGATGTCAATGATGAGTTATTAAACTGATGAACTGGTTGACCTCTAATTTCTATTTAATGCTATGAAAAGCATTGTGTAGTTTAACTCCAAATTAACGATACAGGTGTGGTCTGAACCATGACTAATGTGTACTACTGTTACATGTTGTAAGATGAATGAGTTGTACATAATTAACATTAACCAGAAATGAGAACGTTGCCTGGGTAATATCAGTTTACCCAGGCACCAGAATGCTGAGCAGGTCTTCACCACCACAGGCCTCAGGGAACACACTGACACCAGACATTATAATGTCGCAATAAAGTTGACCTTTGACCTTTTGGAGATAAAATCTTTTCATCTTATCTTTACAGAGTTTATAAATTGTGTCATAATCAGTGTATGAATTTGTGAGTTAAGGCTAAAAACATGTTTTGTGAGGTCACAGTGTTTGTGCCAAGTTTGAAGATCACCAGGTCTATGAGACGGACAGAGAAGCTGAATAGACAGCAGTTTGCTCTGAGGTTGACCTGAGGCCTATTTGTTATTCTGGGGTCTGAATGTTGACTGAGCAGGAGCCCTGCTGTTCAGGCAAGGCAAGGCAAGGCAATTTTATTTGTATAGCCCATTTTTACAAACAGTTGGTCTCAAAGGGCTTTACATAGCATCATAACAACATCCTCTGCCCTTAGACCCTCACATCGACTAAGGAAAAACTCAAAACAAAAAACCTCATGGTGAGCAACAGAGGAGGGATCCCTCACCCAGGATGGGCAGACGTGCAATAGATGTCGTATACAGACAAGAAAACAGGTAACAATACAGAATATGCACAGCATGGAAATGGTGTGCAGGAGTTAATGAAGGCAGTCCACACCAGAAACTAATTTGTCTACTGATCAGGAAGAGACTTATTTTATTCACACGTAGAGCTGACCTTTATAATAACCTTGTGGATTTAGAACATAGCTTTAATATGTTCCTGGATCAACAAGCTGTTGCTTCTTCTGCAACGTGGATGGAGAAGGAAACATAATAGAAGAGATGGGTTTGAAACTATGTGTGGAAGAGAAGAGCCAGCTTTAAAACTGAAACGTAAAAGAAAAACTGTAACGTGGACAGATTAAAATTAAAATGTAATTAAGTGGGTGGAACCTGAGACACTCCAGACTGTGTATTGGTATTTTGCAATGGGTAGCTTCACTTCAGAGAGCTGAAAAGAACTGAAGGAAATAGGCTCTTACTGTGGTTTGTGACTGTCACACCATGAACACATCATCAAACTTAGCGGATCACAGGGACAGCGGCAGAAAATGTGTCAGGACTTACCCTTGCTCATAGGATCTGGGTGACTCCTCTGTGATCTCAGTCGTCACCTCAGCATCGCTCTCAGTGAGGTCACAGATGATGACTTCATCAGATATTTCAGAGCCCTTCACACCATTGAGGCTGTTGACAGACGTCTACACAGGACACAATCTGGATTTAAACACTGCCATGTGACTGAGAAAACACACTGACTAATAAGTGTTTGTGTCAGTGGGTAATGCTTCTCACTGACCTGCTCCACACACACTTTGTCATCATAGATCTGGTGAATGTATTTGGACTTCTTTCCGTTGCTGTTCATGAGAATTGGCCTGTCAGACACACAGGCACACAGCAACATTTAAACATAGGGTAATGACGAATTACATCATTCTTAGTTCCACCCATCTTTAATAATGAAGAGGTTGGTGTTTTTCATTATCACTGTAAAATAATGATCAATCATTTCATCAGAAACAAATCCCAAATGATCATGATGACGACTACCCAAGGAAGGAAATCATAGCCACACTGACTCCACATGGAGCTGTTACATATTAGTATGAAGTAGGTTATTTGTGATCATATGAACTACAAAAGCCAACTGTCAGTGTGACAGCCAGAGAACAGAGTCGTCAAAGCCCCTGTGACAGGTGCAGGGAGGACCCCTACTCACCTTTTGCGTTTTAAATTCAGGATGCGGTTGTTCTGTACCAGTGTGACAATGAACTGTATCAGCTAGAAAAAGTAAAACAGTATCAGATTCAACAGATTCATCTGAGAACACCTGTGGTTACATCACTTTTCTCTCCCAAACCTCATCAATGCACAACATCTTTATATCAACACTCAATAAAATATGTCTCTAAATCTGTTTAAACTGAAACACTGGGTCTATCAGAAGATACATAATAACATCAAACACTGAAAGATAATTCTCCTGGGAGGGATACAGCACTTACTGCAGCACGAGGAGAGCATAAATACTAAGTAAGTTTGACCCACTCCTCTGATTGTAGTTTGCTCTGAGGAATCCAGAAGGCTCTGATTTCAGCTCCAGGGTTTGGTGTTGGACTCACCTTCTTAATGAGCTGTTGTTGGTGGGCATGTTTCTGTCTTAGGTCTGAGATCTCCCTCCACAGAGCTTCATTCTCCCTGAAGAACAAGACAAGTTTCATTACTGCACCAACATCTGTGTGATCACAATTCTCACTGCTGATGTGGACATGTAATTAGAAATGCCTTTGATGACACCAGTAACATTACATAAAACTTAATCCACTCATTATATCTTCAGTAGCTGTGTCTCAGTTCAGGTCTAATCCTTCAGAAGGGGTTGAAAGGTGATCCAAGAAGAAATGTGACTTCATCATTCGTCATTTTCCAGTCTGAGTTGAGTTAACTCCTATTGATACAACCGTTAAAGACATTATGTATCCCTACTTCAGTGTAGGAAAATAAAAAATTCTTATTTTGGTTGGGCTATGGGCAAAGGTGTTTGCCATGTCTCCCTCTTGTGGTTGTCCCTCACTGTGAGTAGCCCTCAGGTTTGTCCGTTACTGATGGGATTCTCAACATGAAACTTTTTCCAGGTTGCTGGTTAAGTTTTCTGGGATAACCTGTACCAAGCCTGACTCTTACCTCTTCAGGGTTGCCAGCCTGGCATCGATGTTCTCCTGTTTGCTGTGAACACTGTGAACACTTGCCAAGATCTTGGTCAGGTCTTCCTGTCGAATTTTATTGTCCTCTGGCCGAGCATTAGAAACCTGAAATGACAGTCATATTTTGGGTTTTCGGTTACCGTATCTCAACTCTGGAAGCATAAATAGACGCAAAGCTGTCACAATATTAGCAGTTGGCATTGGCTCAAGAGGCAGATAGGCATCAAGGCGTCAAAGGTCTTTTTTTATCTTGACCTGTACTCTCACAGATAGGACCTTCATTTTACTTTATTTTCACTCTGTAGAAACTTCTTGAACCAGACCACTGGGCCAACAGAGAGCCAATGTCTTGATAAGTGTGTTACCCTGTATCCAGTCTTTGGACTCACTCATACCTAGTACAATGGAAACAAAACCCACACAGTTGTCATTTTCATATCCAGCTCCCACATTGCTTATACAGCAAATACCCTTGATCCCATCTGAACACCCATGGGTGTGGTTTTCTTAAAATTGGATGTGGTCTTATCTTGATGCAGTGGAAAGTGAATGACAACAAAAACCTGGTCTGAGGTCAGTGGTGCAGTCAGTGAGAAGTGTTTCCCTGCGTTAACAGATCCTATATCTGATCTGATCTTCATTACTGATGTAGACAAATAGACAAAAGTCTCTGAGCTGGTTTCACATAGACAGTTATAATCTCTGTGTCATTATTGAATAGTCATTAAATGGCCACAGTGAACCTGTTTTCAATCACCTAAAACCAGCTATTCAGCTACAGTTGATCAGAGGAGCTCAATGTTTAGGAGGAAGTTTGCATCGTTCTTCTTATAGAACTCCTTTAGCGAGAGAGATTCTCAGGATGTCTGTTGCAAGAAGCTCTTCAACTCAGTCCAGAGCATCTCTACTAGACCACTCCAGGAGGTGGATTTTCTTTGATGTTTAGGCCCATTGTCCCGCTGCATCCAGAGTTTCAACAGGTGGAGCCACCCTGACATCGTTGATGATCCACTGACCGGGATGACCGCCAATTCATTTGAATGTCACTCAACAACCGCAGGATGACATTGAGTGTCCTACAAAAACAATGGGAAATGGCAGCTGGGGTGAAGTGCAGAACGGTTCAAAACAGGCTCTTATGGGCAGGGCTGAAGTCGTGCATAGCTAGAAAAAAGCCCTTCATCAATGAGAAGCAAAGAAGAGCCAGGCTGAGGTTTGACCATAAGACCATAAGGATTGGACCGTAGAGGACTGGAGTAAGGTCATCTTCTCTGATGAGTCCAGTTTTCAGCTTTGACCAACACCTGGTCGTAATGGTGAGACAGAGACCTGGAGAGGCCTACAAGACACAGTGTCTTGCACCCACTGTGAAATTTGGTGGCAGATTGGTGATGATCTGGGGCTTCAGCAAGGCTGGAATTGAGCTGATTTGTCTTTGCGAAGGACGCATGAATCAAGCCACGTACAAGGTTATCCTGGAAGAAAACTCGCTTCCTTCTGCTGCAATGTTCCCCAACTCTGAGGACTGTTTTTTCCAGCAGGACAATGCTTCATGCCACACAGCCAGGTCAATCAAAGTGTGGATGAAGGACCACCAGATCAGGACCCTGTCATGGCCAGCGCAATCTCCAGATGTGAACCCCATTGAAACCTCTGGAAGGTGATCAAGAGGAAGATGGATGGTCACAAGCCATCAAACAAAGCTGAACTGCTTGAATTTTTGCACCAGGAGTGGCATAAAGTCACCCAACAGCAATGTGAACAACTGGTGAACAGCATGAAAAGACGCATGAAAGCTGTGATTGAAAATCAGGGTTATTCCACCAAATATTGATTTCTGAACTCTTCGCAAGTTAAAACATTACTATTGTTTTGGTAAAAATGATTATGAACTTGTTTTTTTTTGCATTATTCGAGGTCTGAAAACACTGAATCTTTTTTGTCATTTTGACTTGTTAATGCATTTTCTGCAAATAAATGCTCTAAATAAAAATATTTTTATTTGGAATTTGGGAGAAATGTTGTCAGTAGTTTATAGAATAAAACAAAAATGTTCATTTTAATAGTAAAACCAGAGAAACTGATAATTCTATAAGAGCTGTATATGTGAAGGAGTCGTGAACAGAGGTGTCAACCAGCTCCAATGTTTCTTTCAAGCCTTCAGCGCAATTATTTCCATCTACAACAGCTTGACTGTTCCTCTAAATGTTACAAGTGTTGTTTATAAGTCCATTTTTGTTTATAAATGTCTCTGATCCACAACCTCCAGTCTGGTTTCACTGACTGATAAGGAGTCTGATAACCCCTGACTCCAGGTAGTTGAGGGAACAACATATTGTTTCCAGACAAACTGAACATTTGTTTGTTTTCAACACAGACAATTGTGTTTGTTCTTTTTTTGTAACTTGAAGAAAATGAGAATCTGATCAGATTTAAGACACGCTGATAAAGAAAGGCAGATTAATGAAGGTTCACTGACTTTTTCCTGCTAGAAAAGTCTGAGAGCACTCACCTCATTGTGTGTACAATGGGGTCTTTGAATCAATGATAATTTTTGGTAGCTACCTATCCTTTTCAAACACAACTGTAATCCCTTTGAGTAACTTGGTCTTTTATATTTTTATAAAATATTAATTGTGTTGACGGTGAACAGACAGAGGAGAGAGATATGACGCCACCTTCCTCTTGATATTCTCCAGCAGGTCGTCTTGTCCATGTTTGAAGTAGGGGTGCTGAAACTCCACTGGACCGTCTCTCTCCTGTTTCACAATGCCTGTGTCAATGTGCATCACTTTACGAAATCCATCTGCACGCGCGCACACACACACGCGTGCACACGAGCACACACACACACACACACACACACACACACACACAAGGTTTAAGACGTTAAAAAGTAGGATCGAGCACAAACCACAGATATATGTCATATGATCACAACACATTATAATGTAGATGTTATATTTTTAAGTATACTTTATAATCTACATATGGTTTACAGTGGTAAAGACCAGAGATTATGTACACTGATACTCTTATTTTCATGTCTTAAAATACATGCTTCACTGTGACCAACCTGACACAGTGCCAACAGTGACTGCATGTGTTTTGGACTGGATTGAATTTCATGCTACAGTTGTTCCTATTTTTCCAGTATTTCAGAATTTGTCTATCTATCAAATATTATTTGTTTTTCATATCATGCAGACCAACTGCATGTTTACTTTCAGTGGGGTTAGCTGGGGAATATGATGACATATGCCAGGAAATTATATTCTGTAAATTAGTTTGACATACTGTTCATAAAATGGGAGCAATGATTTAAATATTTCTGATTGTGCTATGCCATTTTGAGTATTGATGCAAATCAATTTAAAGGACTAATTGTCTAATATGTTAGTTTCAATTAACAACTTCAAATTGTCAGGTACACAATTCGGTGGACAGTCCAAAAACAGACATTCATGTCTGCTTATTTTATCCATTAAGTTTCTCAAGTGATTTAAGAGATACTTTGCCCCATCATAATATATATAGTACATATATATGTAATTACATGCGAGTTTGGTCTCATATAACACATTCATTTCAACACAGTGTCAGAATATATCATAAACCACAGTTAATTCCATTACTAACACCAAACCAAAGATCCAGCACTGTGTCTCCCTGCTGCTGCATACAGAGTAACCATGGCCAACAGCTCATGTTGACACTGTGCCTTTTGGTTACTAAGGGTAACATAGCACTTTTGTCCCTGCACCTATTTATCTGTTTTACATTGAGTAAACCCCCACTCTGCCAAATATTTGTCTTTACCAGCTTGTCAGTGTCAGGATATGAAACATCCATTTGTGCTACATGATAGTAAACTGAATGTTTGGTTTTTGGACTGGGGGAAATAATTATCTGTGTCGTTATAAAGAGTCGTTATCCTCTATTTTTTGGATTTGCCTAACTAGCCTTATCCAGTAGACACCACCTTAGGTCACTCTATATTTACTGCACAACACTGGCTCGTGGCAAAACGTGCGTCTACCCTCTGTCTTGAGCACAGACTCGGGTGGGGTGATGAATGTCTTACACATATTTAGCTGCCTGATGAAACTGGCCATGTTATTGTGCTTGAAGAACTTGGGGAGGATCTCCTTGGCAAAACGCTGCTCGTCCAACACTAGGAAGCTGTTGCCCTCCTGGAAACAGTCAGCACAACCATGACAGTCAGAACTGGCTACAGAGTCATTTAACGCCATGCCCCCAAGACAACACACATATACACACATCCACTTAGTGTCTAGAACTCGAAGATAAAGTGATGCTGCCATGACGCAGAGACTGGATATAGCTTAGGGTGCTAGCTAAGCTGCTGGTACATAATGAAGGAAAATGACTGGCTAACTGAGCTAACAACTGACTGGCTAACTGAGCTAACAGCTGACTTTTAGCCTCAGCTAATTTCTGCTAATCACTCCCTATGCACGTAACGTTTAGTTACGTGGCATGTATATGCGTGGACTATGGGTCCCTGTTAATAGTTATTTGTTAAACTAAGGCTAACCTGACCAGCTGGCTGGTGGTGTGCCTGGCGTTAGCTTTTAGACCTAACGTGCTTACGACCCACAGTTTCAGCGTTACCTGACTCCAGCATATGAATTCATTGGTGTCGGCATCTTCCACCAGCGTCCACAGCTTGGTAAGGAACGCCGGAACGTTCGAGTTGTGCTTCATTTCTCAAATGTAACAACAGATACACCTGAACTGAAACTGCGCAGTGATCGCAAGGCTCCGCAGCCTGTGTGAAAAGCTGCTCGACTCTGTCGCTTTCAGGAAAACTCCAAAGGGTTACAACTTCCGGTCCGAATCTGCTGGAGAAGATTGGTCGGGGATTGTTTTTCGTAAGACTCCTCACGTGGAATTCCATGCAAACAAAGAGCAGTTTGACACGCTCCCACCAACGCACGTTTGTCATGTTTGGCAACAAAGCCTTCTCCCAGAAAGCATTTTCCCAGAAAGCTAGGTATGTGGTCAACGTTGTGAAAGGGTCAGCGTTTACTCGAAACGTCAGCTTTTTTTTTTTTTTTTTTTTTTTAAACTTAACCATAGTACACCCACCTGCGGAGAGATGACACAAGTAGAGTAACAGAAATAACGTTTGTGGAATGACATCCATATCATGTTTAATATGTTGTGACCTTTGTGAGTATCTTCTCTCCTCAAAGAAGTTATCTGTATGTTTTAATATCGTTACATATCCAAAGTTAACATTAACAGCTGTTTACCAGTCTAGAAGAAATGTGGTGGAAAGAAAACATTTTGTTTTGATTCTGTTTCACATCTTTTCTGTACTGAATTTAGCGTAGTACCCAGCTAGCTCTGGCCTGGTTGGCCCACTTCCTCTCTTTCCTATACCCAGTCCTACTCAGTGTAGCCCCCAGTCTGAAGCTGCTCAGAGGACATTTTATAACTTGTTTTGAATTGTAAACAAAACGGTGGTTGAAGTATTTGGCAAGACTGGTACATAAACAGTTCGTGTTTAGATTGGCAATGTAGCAAGCAAAATTTACAAATAGCTCATTTAAGGCAGTACTTATCTGATTTAACTGAAGCTTTAGTGATGTCCATCACTTGTCTTTGGATAAAAGCATCTGCAGAATAAGCCAATATAAATGTTATGGTTCATTTTACACAAACTCTGATCAAACTCTGGTTTTAGCTCTTTATTTGTTTTTGTTTTGTTTTTTCTTGACATGTTTTTCTGTTTCTGTTGTCATGACAATAGGTTTGAAACAGTGACCGAAACATAGTCGATGAAGACAATATGTTCAGCAGCAGTTACTTCAAACTGCTTCTGAAAACATGATTTTATCACTATGACGTCATATGACATACAAACACATCAGTAAAAGACAAAGACTGAGCTGTGATTTATTTTGTGACAATATAGTACAGTATTGGCTGTAACTATGAGTGAGAAACAAAGGTGATTTGGTAAAAAATGCTCCTCAGAGAACTGGGGTTATACAAGTTATGAAAGTCACAATTGGAAAGAGATTGCTGTACAATGTTACCTGGGAAACAATAGTCCTGAAATTAGCCTAACTGAGGCTTATCCACGCTAAACATCGATAGGACTAATATAGGAAACGAGGCAAGCCAATAAAAAACCTGGTGGTGAGGAAGGTGTGAGGGGGGACCCAACTTGTTGCAAAAGAAATTGAGATTGTTGAGATCTCTGGTAGAATGTGCACAGAGCCCTTCTGGTGGCCTCAAACCATTAGAGCTACAAGCTGAAGCAGTAGCTTTCACAATCCAGTGAGACAACTGCTACTTTGAGACTGGCTTGCAAGTGGGTCTTTGTACAAACACAAAAAAGCTGGTCACTTAAAGTTGTATGTTTACACATGGACAGAACCATACAAATTCACTGATGCACAATCATTGATGCTCACCGGAGGAGAATGGTGGGGGATAGAAGTACCCCATGAATTGGGTTAGGGTTAGGGTTACTGAAAGAGCATGTTTGGTTTACTGAAAGAGCATGAATCTCACTCATTTCACTGAAGCAAGAGCCAACAATAAGGTTGTCTTTAAAGGCATCATTTGCAAGACAAAGGAATACTGTGCAGTCTTCCTTTCAAAACCAGTATGGCAGACAGAAATAACTGCAAGGTATATCTTAACTGTAGAGCAATGCAATGCCTTTCCTTTGTCCACCATGTCTTGCA
Source organism: Rachycentron canadum (assembly GCA_038496675.1). Lineage (NCBI taxonomy): Eukaryota > Metazoa > Chordata > Actinopteri > Carangiformes > Rachycentridae > Rachycentron > Rachycentron canadum. The sequence goes on from CM076665.1 coordinate 444,968, forward strand.
AGAAAGCCAAGATCACAGCTTCACTACGCTAAAGGGGAACTTATATGAACCTGAGCACAAACAACACTCTTGGGCTTAGTGAGAGACCAAAGTTGAGCACGAGATTCTCATAGCTTGTCCCATGAAAAGAAAATCTGAGATGCTTCCTGTGTGGTGGGTATATCAGGATGTAAAATTTAATCTCTTTGAGAGTCTTTGAGATCAATTAAGGTAAACAGATGCAGTGGAGATGTGTGTCTGGATATCTGTTTCATAATAGTACTCTACTAGTCATTTGACTTAATAGTGAATGCTGATTGCAGCCTTTCACACTGAGGACAAAAGCCTGATGTTAGCAGGTGTTAGTGGAATTTTTGGCCAGTGTAAATGGAGTTTAAGAGGAACTATCAGGCTCCTCTCCTGCCAAACCAGCTCCCAGTCTGGGTTCAGAGACACCTTCTCTCATTTAAGATCAGGCTTGAAACAGTCCTCTTTGGTAAAGCTTACAGTTAAGGCTGGCACAGCTGAACCCTTATGCTGATATGGGCCTAGACTGCTGGAGGAACTCCCATGATGCATTGAGCTCTTCATGTCATTAACTTTATATTTTCTCTTTCTCTTGTAGGTTGTGCTTCACCTCTCTCTCTCTCACACACACTCTCTCTCTGTCCTCATTCTGCAGGATCCAGATCCAGATTAAAGAATTTAAGTAATGATCTTCAAGTTTAAGAGTTTTTTAATGAGTCTTATTTCTGATAACTTACACAATTTTTTGGCCACTAGATGGAGTCCTTGATATACTGCAAATAATGACTGTGACTCATAGCACTTTGAGTGGTTAAGAAAAGCTCTATCTAAGTGCAGTCCAGTTAATGTAGTAAATCCCGAAATACTGGCCCCCTCTTTACTATGTTGTTGATTAGTTATTAGTAGAATCAGGACATTCATTGTCAGAGGGTCATAGAGTCAGACTTCAATTTTGAATTCCTCCCAATCAAGTACATAAAAGTACAATATATTTAACCACACTTTTAGAGAGGTATTCTGTAGGTGTTTCTGATTCTGAAGAGTAATCTAGTCTGTTTTCATCTATGTTGCGTTGTGAAAATGATTTTTATTTTATTTCTATTTCCTGAAAGAACACAGATGTAGATGTTTTTGAGCTCTTGTACTTTAGCTACTACTCTTAGCACAAGACCCACTGGTAGTTACATGTGGTGGCTAAGTGAGTTAAAGAAGCAACAAACCAACATTGAAAGCAAACATCTTCTCGCCAACTGTCTATGTGACCTATAAAGGCTAGTACCTTGCACAAAACGAATGGAGTCACAGTTTCATGCTGGTACTCAGCAGAGGCACGCCGCGGTGGATCTGAAAGAACCAGTAAGAGGCCATCGCTGTTGAGTGAGGTTGACAAGTGTTGGGCTAATTGGATTGGAGGGTAATATTACATCAAAAGACGTCACCCCCTGCTTTAAAATGGCTGTAATTAGGACATTCTTTAACTCAGACACAGAGGAGATTATAGAGGAGCAGGAAGGAGAGCACATTACAACCACACGGTGACACATATGAGGAGGTTTCATTTTTTTCCTGTTAGTTTGTCTGTCAACCATCATTCTGGTTGGTTATGAAAATATTTTACTTAGAACTAATCTACTATGAATATACATATGCCTTCATTAAAATCTGATGGCAATTGCAGACACAATGATAATCACTGACAACATTTTGTGGAACACACAAGAACCACCAGAAGTTTGTTCAACAGTGATGGCAGTAGCAAGTAAACATTTAGTTAAGATTGTGGGTAGATGTGTTTAACACTTTAACACTGGTAGTTTGGATTCATGGTTTCTGTCATTAACACCATTTAAATGCGGATTATTTCAATCCTCTTCCAGAGGCAGGAGGTCAGTCTCACCCCACAGGTCCTTTTTGCTTTTCCTCCTAATGTTTTATTGTTATTGTTTGTTCTTGATGAAAGTGTTTTCTGATCTGGTTAAGATTTGGTTAGTTTTGGTAACTAACATGGTTGACCGAAGGAAAGAGATCTGATAAGGTGCTATCCACCTTGCTCTTCTCCCCATCAAATTTGTGCAGCAACATAAGGTGACACTGCTACCATCTGAAAGACAAGAGTTATAATTTACTCAGCTACTGGCGGTCCTGACACTGAGAGTCTAGTCAATGCAGAATTAGAATTGTGTTGGGACCAGGTCGTTAAAGTCTTGGGTCTCTTATATCAGGCCACATATAGTTAGCAGACTTACATTGTAGGCCTAACTGGCCACTGTACCTGCTCACATAGAAAACGTATTACTAAATCAGTCAAATCAGCTGTAAGTGTTTTATGGCTAAAAACCTTCCTTCCCACCTTTCCTGATCCGGGACCCTCCTGGATCAGCTATCCCTTATTCCATCTTCAAGCCCTGGTATAGATGCTATTTTAACTTCTCAATTCCCTCTGTTAGATCATTGTTCCATTGGCGCTGTGCCCTGTTACTGAGAGGGACATGAAGATATTTACTAATATTGTCCTTGGAGTGTGGTTAGCACTGTTCAAACCCTGGGCCTGGGGCCTTTCTGTGAGGAGTTTCCATGTTCTACTTGTGGCTGTGTAGGTTCCCTCCAGGTACTCTGGCTTCCTTCCAAAGACCAAAGACATGCAGGTGACTCTAAATTGCTTGTGGGTGTCAATATATGTTGGCCCTGTGATAGACTGGCAACCGTTCCAGGGTATACCCTCACCCATTGTCAGCTGGGATTGGCTCCAGTCCTCCAGCAACCCTGCATGGATAAGTGGAATGGATGGATGGGTGACTGTTCTGGTAACACCTACTGCAACATGAACTACCACAGACATCGTTCTTAGGCAATAGTTTATATGTCTGTGGACAGATTTTATGTCACCATACAATCATGAAAGTTTCCAGGTGTCTAGTTGAGATAAAAATGAAGGCTCAAAAGAAGAGTTTTAAAAGAAAAGAAAACCTCTGACTACTGAGCACTCAAGTAATAGCAGTTATTAACCTAAACTATCCTAACCTAACCTATGGGATAGAAGCTGAGCACATTACAGTTTTCCCTCAAAACCCTGTCATCTCTGACCATTCTTTAATAACATTTGAATTTACCTTGACAAATTATGCTTTACTTGGGAAAAAGTCCCACTACAGTAGATGTTTATCTGATATTGCTGTCTCTAGATTTAAAGAGCTCATTCCAGCAGAGATTGCCACCACACCTAGTAGCATTACAATGGGCAGCTATGCTGATCTTACTCCCTTGCAGGTAGATTATTTTGTAGATTATCACTCCTTGGGACGCTCTATGCCGTAGCCCCTCTGAAAAAGAAGGTTATCAACCACAAGAGAATAGCTCCCTGGTACAGCCTGAACCTGCGCACCTTGAAGCAGAAGACCAGACGGCTGGAAAGGAAAACACATTCCAGCCAGCGTGAGGAAGACCGTCAAGCTTGGAAGGATAGTTTATTATTATATAAAAAAGAACTTCGTAAAACCAGAAACACGTATTATTCATCTTTAATAGAAAAGAATAAAAACAACCCCAGGTTCCTTTTCAGCACTGTAGCCAGGCTGACCAAGAACCATAGTGCTGTTGAGCCATCCCTCCGACTCTCAACAGCAATGAATTCCTAAATTTCTTTACTGAAAAGATTGTGAATATTAGAGCAAGGATTGCCAATGATGAACCACAGACTGTAGTGCCTATAGAAGCATCTCCCAGACTTAATGCATACCTTGAAAGCTTCACCCCCATTGACCTGTCAGACTTAACTTCTGCTATTACCTCCTCTAAATCAGCCACATGTCTACTTGATCCAGTCCCAACAAGACTGCTCAAGGATGTCTTCCCCTTAGTTAACACCTCCATACTGAACCAGATCAATCTTTCCTTAGTCACAGGTTATGTGCCACAGGCCTTTAAGGTGGCAGTTATTAATCCCTTACTTAAAAAGCCTTCTCTAGATCCAGGTGTGTTAGCAAATTATAGGCCCATATCCAACCTTCCCTATATCTCCAAGATCCTTGAGAAGGTGGTTCTAAAGCAACTACATGAGCACCTGCACAGTAATGAACTGTTTGAAGCTTTCCAATCTGGATTCAGAGAACACCATAGCACTGAAAAAGCACTGGTAAAAGTCTCTAACGTTCTTCTTATAGCTTCTGATAGAGATCTGGTCTCTATACTGGTACTTCTGGACCTCAGTGCTGCATTTGACACCATTGACCACAGCATTCTGCTGCAGAGACTAGAACATGAAATCAGGATTAAAGGCTCTGCCCTAAAATGGTTAAAATCATACTTATCCGATAGGTTTCAGTTTGTTAGTGTGAACAATGACAATTCAGAGTACAGCAGAGTTACGTATGGCGTACCACAGGGCTCAGTTTTAGGCAAGGCAAGGCAAAGCAAGGCAAGGCAAGGCAAGGCAAGGCAAGGCAAGGCAAGGCAATTTTATTTGTATAGCCCATTTTTACAAACAGTTTGTCTCAAAGGGCTTTACATAGCATCATAACAACATCCTCTGCCCTTAGACCCTCACATCGGCTGAAAAACTCAAAACAAAACCCTTTTAACAGGGAAAAAAAAGAGAAACCTCATGGTGAGCAACAGAGGAGGGATCCCTCACTCAGGACGGGCAGACGTGCAATAGATGTTGTATACAGACAAGAAAACAGGTAACAATACAAAATATGCACAGATGGAAATGGTGTCAGGAGCTGATGAAGGCAGTTTTTGGTGGGAGGGAAGGCAGGGAGAGTCAGGCAGCTTAATGGGGGTAATGGGTGGTAGACCGGTTCCTGGGAGCGAAGAGCAGGTCAGTTTAACAGCAGGGGTAAAAGGGGAAGGGGGTGATGCAGGGGGCGGTTGGTGGAGATAGATGGAGCTTCGGTGGATCTGTGGAAACACAGAGAGAGCCAGACACCAAGGCCAAACAACAAGGTGCAGTAGATAGTGAAAATGATAATTTAAAGTATGGGAGAGGAGAGGAGAGGAGAGGAGAGGAGAGAGCTCCATGTAACCTGATGTGTCCCCCAGCATTCTAAGCCTATAGCAGCATAAAAATGGTTCAGAGCTACCTGAACCGGCCCTAACTAAACGCTCTGTCATAGAGGAAGGTTTTAAGCCTAGTCTTAAACGTAGTAAGAGTGTCTGCCTCTCTGACCCATGGAGAGAGTTGGTTCCATAGTAAAGGAGCCCAATAACTGAAGGCTCTACCTCCCAGTCTGTTTTTAAAGATACTGGGAGTCACTAACAGACCTGCATGCTGGGAGCGAAGTGCTCTGGAAGGATAATAAGGGACTATGAGGTCTTTCAAATAAGATGGAGCTTTGTCATTAAGGGCTTTATAAGTCAGCAGAAGGATTTTGAAGTCGACTCGATATCCTACAGGAAGCCAATGGAGAGAAGCTAAAGTGGGAGAGATGTGTTCTCTTTTACTAACTCCTGTCAATATCCTTGCTGCAGTGTTCTGGACTAACTGCAGACTCTTTAGAGAGTTTTTTGGACATCCTGACAACAGAGAGTTACAGTAGTCCAGCCTAGAGGTGATAAATGCATGTACTAGTTTCTCAGCATCACTCTGAGAGAGGATATTCCTAATTTTGGCTATGCTGCGCAGGTGAAAAAAGGCAGTCCTAGTCACATGTTTAATGTGTGAGCTGAATGAAAGGTCTTGGTCAAATATTACTCCAAGGTTCCTTGCGGTCATACTAGAGTTCAGGGTGATGCCATCTAGATAAGCAATCTGCAAAGAGAAGGTGTCCCTGAGATGTTTAGGTCCAAACACAATGACCTCTGTTTTATCTGAGTTTAGTTGAAGGAAGTTAGTGGACATCCAGCATTTGATGTCTTTTAGGCAGTCTTGCAGATTGGTGAGGCGGCTTTTATCATCTGGTTCCATCGATACGTAGAGCTGGGTATCATCTGCGTAACAGTGGAAGTCGATGGAGTGTTTCCGGATTATATCGCCTAATGGAAGTATGTAAAGAATGAAAAGAATTGGCCCTAAAACTGAGCCCTGTGGTACGCCATACGTAACTCTGCTGTACTCTGAATGGTCATTGTTAACACTAACAAACTGAAACCTATCGGATAAGTATGATTTTAACCATTTTAGGGCAGAGCCTTTAATCCCGATTTCATGTTCTAGTCTCTGCAGCAGAATGCTGTGGTCAATGGTGTCAAATGCAGCACTGAGGTCCAGAAGTACCAGTATAGAGACCAGATCTCTATCAGAAGCTATAAGAAGATCGTTGGAGACTTTTACCAGTGCTGTTTCAGTGCTATGGTGTTCTCTGAATCCAGATTGGAAAGCTTCAAACAGTTCATTACTGTGCAGGTGCTCATGTAGTTGCTTTAGAACCACCTTCTCAAGGATCTTGGAGATATAGGGAAGGTTGGATATGGGCCTATAATTTGCTAACACGCCTGGATCTAGAGAAGGCTTTTTAAGTAAGGGATTAATAACTGCCACCTTAAAGGCCTGTGGCACATACCCTGTGACTAAGGAAAGATTGATCTGGTTCAGTATGGAAGTGTTAACTAAGGGGAAGACATCCTTGAGCAGTCTTGTCGGGACTGGATCAAGTAGACATGTGGCTGATTTAGAGGAGGTAATAGCAGAAGTTAAGTCTGACAGGTCAACGGGGGTGAAGCTTTCAAGGTATGCATTAAGTCTGGGAGATGCTTCTATAGGCACTGCAGTCTGTGGTTCATCATTGGCAATCCTTGCTCTAATATTCACAATCTTTTCAGTAAAGAAATTTAGGAATTCATTGCTGTTGAGAGTCGGAGGGATGCATGGCTCAACAGCACTATGGTTCTTGGTCAGCCTGGCTACAGTGCTGAAAAGGAACCTGGGGTTGTTTTTATTCTTTTCTATTAAAGATGAATAAAATAGTGCTTCTGGTTTTACGAAGTTCTTTTTTATATAATAATAAACTATCCTTCCAAGCTTGACGGTCTTCCTCACGTTGGCTGGAATGTGCCAATTCTTTTCATTCTTTACATACTTCCATTAGGCGATATAATCCGGAAACACTCCATCGACTTCCACTGTTACGCAGATGATACCCAGCTCTACGTATCAATAGAACCAGATGATAAAAGCCGCCTCACCAATCTGCAAGACTGCCTAAAAGACATCAAATCCTGGATGTCCTCTAACTTCCTTCGACTAAACTCAGATAAAACAGAGGTCATTGTGTTTGGACCTAAACATCTCAGGGACACCTTCTCTTTGCAGATTGCTTATCTAGATGGCATCACCCTGAACTCTAGTATGACCGCAAGGAACCTTGAAGTAATATTTGACCAAGACCTTTCATTCAGCTCACACATTAAACACGTGACTAGGACTGCCTTTTTTCACCTGCGCAGCATAGCCAAAATTAGGAATATCCTCTCTCAGAGTGATGCTGAGAAACTAGTCCATGCATTTATCACCTCTAGGCTGGACTACTGTAACTCTCTGTTGTCAGGATGTCCAAAAAACTCTCTAAAGAGTCTGCAGTTAGTCCAGAACGCTGCAGCAAGGATATTGACAGGAGTTAGTAAAAGAGAACACATCTCTCCCACTTTAGCTTCTCTCCATTGGCTTCCTGTAGGATATTGAGTCGACTTCAAAATCCTTCTGCTGACTTATATCTCTTCTCCCACACTTTAAATTATCATTTTCACTATCTACTGCACCTTGTTGTTTGGCCTTGGTGTCTCGCTCTCTCTCTATGTGTTTCCACAGATCCATCGAAGCTCCATCTCTCTCCACCAACCGCCCCCTGCATCACCCCCTTCCCCTTTTTCCCCTGCTGTTAAACCGACCTGCTCTTCGCTCCCAGGAACCAGTCTACCACCCATTACTCCCATTAAGCTGCCTGACTCTCCCTGCCTTCCACCAAAAACTGCCTTCATTAACTCCTGCACACCATTTCCATCTGTGCATATTCTGTATTGTTACCTGTTTTCTTGTCTGTATACAACATCTATTGCACGTCTGCCCGTCCTGGGTGAGGGATCCCTCCTCTGTTGCTCACCATGAGGTTTCTCTTTTTTTCCCTGTTAAAAGGGTTTTTTGTTTTGAGTTTTTCCTCAGTCGATGTGAGGGTCTAAGGGCAGAGGATGTTGTTATGATGCTATGTAAAGCCCTTTGAGACAAACTGTTTGTAAAAATGGGCTATACAAATAAAATTGCCTTGCCTTGCCTTGCCTTATTAAATATATACTTAATGAATAAAAATGTTGATTTGTTGATGATTTAAACAGATATAAAAGTATCCAGTGTTCTCTCAGTGTTATTGAACCCTTTCATTTGTCTTGTTTTTTTCTTAAATTGTGTGTTGTGGCTACATAGTGAGAGTTATGTAAATGATAATTTATGCTTGTTGAAAGAATTAGGTTATAGTTATAATCTGTAACTCATTAACTCGTTAAAATGTGTAAAAACAACTAGATATATATTTTTCATTGGTCCCCTGTCAGATGAAGCATTTTAGTCATTTGGATCTTCAGTTATCACAGAAATAAGCTAAATAAAGGTTAGACAGCTCACCTGTTGTGAAACACATTTTTATTTGTAGTTTGTTTTAATCCCCTGGTCAGTTTGTTATGGAGAGGAGGGAACACCTGTGACTAATAAGTGAAAAGTCTTAGCTCCCAACCCTTCCCTGACACCCTGTGTCTGCCCTATAGCATCATCGAAACACTGCCTTTAAATGTAAAACTGTTTTATTCATTTTTTTTTTACCTCTCTAACATGGATGTTTTTCAGGTTGCCTGGCCACTAACCTCAATAGCTGCCACTGACTTCGACTGTACTGGTGAGAAAGCTCATCAGCATTGCCACTGTTGCAACCTGTTGTGACAGAGAAATCAAATGATGATGGATGAACCGGAAGCTCATGAGAGACAACTTTTCTCAGGTGCAGATGGAAAATGAGTGCTGTGAGGGAAGTGATAGCAATAAACATGTTCTATTTACCAAGACAAATTGTTTGACTCTTTGACCATGTACATGAATTAGTTGTCTTTTACATGCAGCTGTTGTTGTGTCTGTAATCATCAAAATCAGAGGGATTACTATTAAAACATCAAACGGATTCTGATGAAGATCAGAGCTTTAATATTTTACGAATTACTCACTCAAAAATAAAAGAGCAGAGTTAGGTTGTTATACAAGCCAAGTCAATTTCAGTCATTGCACAAGCTTCATGAAGGTTACGTGTTTAAACCAATTAGAGAGCTGTTGATTCACATGTGTACTAATTTTGGCTGCAGTTTGTGGTGCTGCGTGACCCTCCAATCCTATTCTCCCATTTAAAACAGTGACTTTATTTGTTGTACAAGCTGGGATCAAAACAAATTTAAAAAAAATACATTTTCGAGCTTTGTTTACAAAGTTACAGCATCAAACTGACTGACTGTCCCCTGATTTAATACTCATAAAGCCACCTTCAGTGGCAATAGTTATGTCTGCTAACTTAACGCATGGTGGAGAAACACCCCCACAACGTATGTTTCACAGCACATATGGTGGGTGTTTTTTAGTTGGTGTATGTTTGGTTGTTGGTCATCTTACCATAGTTCCTTTTGCTATTTTGCTATTTTTCAGGTGTAGCACAAATGTGCTCCTCCTCCTGTGGTGAATTGCTGAGTCAGTTAAGACATTTTTGTTTTTAAGGCCATGGTCCATCCTCTCCTGTGAACACACATGTCAAATATTTATAATTTCTGGTTTGTAAACAGCCTCTTCTCCAACCATGGTTTTGGCATGATGTTGCTGCTAATGTTACTTGTGTGGCACCTATGTTTTCCTCTCAAGGTATATCACACTCATTAGTCTTGCCCTTTCCATTTATAGTCATCAAGATATTGTAGATGATATTGTCTCTGCGTTTATCCTCTACAGCTGCATGTAATGATATCATGGTCTTTGGCTACTCCCCTCTGGCAGGGCCCACTATGAAATGTGAGTCATTTAACTCAGAGCCTGCAGCCTGGACAGACCTCAGTCTGATCAACCATCTTCACCTGAGCTATTTGTTAGCTCAGCACAGACTGAAGTTCCTTCTGCTCTCTCCACCCTCACTTCACTGCTCACTGGTTGAACACTGGAACAGTTTATCTGGGTGGGGTTTGCCTTCATCATCATTCATCATAATGATGGTGGTGCTCTCTTTGTCATTTCTGCAGCTCTAGTTAGAAAACTGTTTTCAAAAACAAGCAGAAAAATAGCACACTTTTCATTTCGGTTATTCACATTCTCCATCTCTGAATTAGAACAAAGCTCTCTCCACACTCCAGTCTGTATTTATCTTATTTATGTCTGTCATTATCCCTTAGACCCATCCAAAGACCCTTCATAGGTTCACTGACCTTTAGTCCAGTGGCACATGATGGCTGCAAATGGCACTGAAACAATTCTTTCTGTGACCTGCAGCCGTTCTTTCTTTTGCCAAGCTCCACTCTTTGTCAATGGGACACAGTCACACCCATGAAAATGACAAAATGACAAGTGAGCTTGTAGGGGCAATACTGTGCTGCCACCACAAAGTGGGCAGTAAATTACATGATGGATGTAAACAGGCATCAGACCCTTTATGGGACAGAGAGATGTTAGCAGAGATATCACTTCAGTATTGTTCTAATTGATTGATTGGAAGGATTCGAAGGATACCATTTTCTGACTGCTCTTATTCTTGATCCTCAATTACCTAACCCAATTGTACCTTTATGCCTGCTAATACTGTGGTGTGTGACTCAAGGCAAGTCACCACATAATGGCTACAGGGTTCTCAACGTGTTAGCGATTAAATTCAAATCCGTAACCAAAAACACAAATTCAAGGGGAACAGTTGCATGGGTGAAGTCATAGCCACAGCAGAGCCCAAGCTCCTCCTACTCTATCTAATTCCAGTTTCTGTCCAATTAGTCTCAACCCTAGTCTAGTAGACAGATATTGATGATGCACATCAAAGACAATTTATTTAAAAAAAAAAAAAGACAATTCAGCAGCTTTATTCGTCCAGAATGCCCAGGTAAACTGGATCAACTCATGACCCTCTCATGTCAGTGCCCTGCTGCAGAACAACCTCCAAGACAGTGAGGGGAGCGTCACATGATCCTTCAACATCAATGATGCATCGTTGCAACCCACAGTGCCACCACAACAGGAGTTTAACTAGATCAACCTTGTTACCTTCCAGGCTTTTGAGTCCCCGTTCTGACCCGTTCAGACCTGCATTAACATGTATCTTTAGTGATCCAATCACAAGTGGACTTAAGTCAAGCAGACTTAAAGAACAGAGATCTGGATCCTGCTGTATTAGGAAGTGATTTTAGTCTGAACCAAGGCAGGATACAGTGCTTCCATATGCACAGGGCTGATGATCATACACCTTCCTTTGACATGCCAAAAAGAACACAACTAGACTGAGCAATGGAGAGTAGGGTTAGAGTAGAGCTGTGTCCTGCTTTGGCCTCCTCCTCCTCCCCCTCCAGCTCTCCCCTACCTACTCTGCCACCACTTCTCACTCTTTCCCTACCTCCCACTCTTCCTCTACATTTCTCTATTTTCCTCCACCTCTCACTTAACCCCTATAGCTCTCTCTCCACCTTTCACTCATCTCTCACCTTTCCTCCACCTCTCTTGCTCCATCTGTCACTCTTCCTCCTTTTTTACTTTTCCACTACCTCTCTGTTTATCTCTCCTTCTCTTGCTCCATCTCTCACTCTTCCTTTACTTCTCTCTCTTCCTCCACCTCTCACTCTCACCATCCCTCCCTCTCTTCCTCTTGCTGCTGCTTCCATTGTAGTTGTAAAATGTGTCTTATAGTGTTTACATCCTGATTGATGAGGTCAGGTGTTTAGGAGTTTGGTCAAGTGATGTGTGTACTGTCCAACTGGTCCATGGGTGTGTCATTTCGAAAAGCAAGTGCTTTGAAATGACAATCAAAGACTTCATGTCAGATTGTAGTGCCTTGCACAGAGAGTTCTGTGTAGTGTTTTGAATAGTGGCATGTTGAATTTAAATGTGTGTGCAAAGGCAAAAATGTATTTGTATTTGTATTGAGAAACTGAGTGTCATTTTCTATAATTTGGCTTTATACCTCAGTAGCATAATAAGTCTTCCTACCAATCACACGCCACCTTAAGGACTGGCATGTTGGAGTTCAGGTGTGCTGTCAGTCCATAAAATAAAGGTGTTGCTATGTTACAACATGTGTGTGACAGACACATGGTCTGACTGGGGTGACAACAGATCCAGCTGCGCTGATGTCACCAATCTCTCCCTGTGTCAGGTCTTCAGTGGGAGGGGCAAAGACACAAGGGCGAAGGAAGGAAACATGGGTGCATCCACCTTCTAAAAAACAGATGATGGCTATGGGGAACACCATGTCAACCATGTCTGGGTGAAATGTGTTGGTTTTAATTATCTGATCGAAGAAAAGATATAACCTTCCTTCACATTCCCACACCTTACATATAATCGCAGACAGGTATGTGATGGTTTAAGTTCAGGTTCAGGTTCAGGTTCAGGTTCAGGTAACACTTGGACCCAGGTGCAGACACTAGACTGACAGTGAAGGCAGGCTGGCTTTTAAGGGGGAAGGTAAGGTGGTGTCTGTGGTGAAGTCTGGCAAATAAGGAGGCAGTGTGGGCAGAGTGTGAGTGTGTGTGGGTCTGTTGAATTGTGGCACTGGAACACAGAGTGTTTGGACAGAATAGACATTTTCCATTGGCTGTAGAACTGTAGAAGTTGGACATTGGCTTTATTGGTTTTATTGGTTTTATTGGTTTTATGGTTGTTGTTCCCTCTCATTAGCTGATTAATCCCGAAGTCTCTCAGAGTGTTGTTACTGCTGACCTCAGCACATTGATTTTTTTAGCCTAATGAATAAATATGTTTTGGAGTTGTCAAACATCCCAGACTGCCAGAGCATGAATTTTACTGCACTTTCAAACAATGTCTGATTAAGTGTAACTCAATAGGTATGCCTCTTTATATTCACTGTTGCTATATTTCAGTGCCCCAACACAAAATTACAAAATTAAAAGTAAATGATCTCACCAACGATAGCAACAATAAAACACACCTCTCTAGTCTGCCCTCACATCCCCATCCTCTCTTTGCCCTTGTCTCTCCCCAGTTATTCTTTCTAAACTTCAAAAAATCAAATTCATTTCTCTGGAGATTTGGAAATAATATGAAACTACAAGTGACAGAGTAGGACTAGGACACAGATCCAGAGACCAAAAGACCCAGTACATTAAAACAGGTTGTGAGTTACCAAAGGTCATAATTGTGCTGGATGACATTGCTGACCACATGTCATCTCTGTGTTTGTGTATATCTACAAGGCACAGCAATAACACTAAACACTATAGTTCTCATTAAAATTTGTTAACTTCAGAAACCGGTTGGGAATGTGTTTATTTCACATGTTTGTGTATGATGGCTGCCTTATGTCCCGCGTATATATGTCCTCAGTGAGGTGCACTATGCACATGAACACTAAGGGCAGTATACGGACAATGAGCACCTCTGCTGAACTGACTCATGCTGTGTCCCAGTTCAGGGGCCACATTTTTTTTTCACTAAAACTTTTAACATCCTTGGCTTCAACTGTTGTAAAATTAGTTGTTGAACTGAGCTGAAACACAAAACTGACATTTGTGTAAGTACAGTGTAATCCTATGTGAGTGTATGAATCTTGGGATATGTTGCACCATGAACGATCCACCTGTTGGAGCCTTTGAAATGGAACAGACTAGTCTCACCACTATGTGTAACTGGTCTTCAGATGCAGCCACTGAAGGATGAGACCCTGAACACAGTCTCTGTGTGTTGTGTTGAGTTGTGGTGTGGTGTGTCTTGACAGTTTTGACGGATTCTACTGGATCCTCAGCTCCTCCTCCTTGGCCCATAGTCGGTTCACACAAACATCTTTTTAACATACTTTTTGACTGTTTCCTTATAAAAAAAGTTATTTGTTTCCATTGTTAGTTTCTATCATTTATATATTTGAATTTAAAATAGTATGTAATATTGTTGTTTCTGTGCTAACTGAATTTTCATCCATGGATCTCCATGGATCTCCCTGGTCTCTGTCACAACTAGGATGGACTTCCAGAGTGTTCTCCAATAAAATGCATATCTTCCAGCTACAGGGTGGACAAAGGCCAAAACAACAGAAAAACAACACTAACATCCATCCACTCTTTTTCTTCTGCTTGTCTGAGGTCAAAGTAGTCCAGACCGCCCTTCCCCAGCAAGGTTTTCCAGCTCATGCTGGGGGATCCTGATATGTTTCCAGACAAGATGACATATATAATCAAGTGAGTTCTGGGTCTACCCTGGGGCCTTTTACAAAAGCCTCAAAATTGGAGGTCTGTTACCCTTCCCAACCACTTCACACTGACTGCAAACCACCCGTGTGCGAGCTGACATACATCCATCCATCCATTCATCCATCTATACTGCTTAGCTGCCAGGATCGCAGGGGGCTGGAGCCAAGCACAAATAATGAATAGTATTTCATGAAACCAAATTAAACAAAATTGAAAGGCCAAATTAAATGTTAAGTATAGCCAGTGATGTATGATGTGCATGAATGGAAGATGTGGGTGTGGGTGTTTTAAGGACACAACATACGGACAAACTAGAACAACATAACCATAATGTGATGTGCCTGTGGAGGGGAGCAGAGAAAAGAGAGAGATTAGACTGCAACCAGGACTTAATCTTGGACACACTGGGTGTCTAGAGGACCCAAGGGATCATTCACAGGTGTGGCTGGTTCAAACAGGAGGAGGATGAGGTTCCCACCTACAACTTAGCCTCACTATCTTGGTTCCTTATATCTGACATGAATCAGTGTTCACAGTTGTGCACCAATCACCTCCTCATGTTGGAACACACCTATTTAAATAAAAACACACACACACACACACACACACACACACACACACACACACACACACACACACACACACGAGAAAGCAGTCTGCAATTGTAGCAAATTTGTGACATCTGTGTCATGACGCTCCCAGGAGGAGTGAAGACGATTGCAGACTGCAGCAACCTGAACACAGATTCTGACCATGTTTTTTATACTCACACATCACAGTCAGAAACCTCTGGAAGGATTCAGTGGGTCACTGGCCAGTGTCCTTCACCTGCTCCTGCTCTCATTTGACAAAGACACCCCTGTGAACTGGCCACAGTGCTAATATACACTACAAAGAGTCTTAAGAATGTGTGTGCCTGTTCGCTCATTCTTTTCATCATATGCACTTAGTTTGTACTAATGCTTTCTCTAATAGACAAGGTTGTGGGAGTCAGAGATGGCATGCACAGTCAGCTAGCCAATCAGTGGACGCTACATTTTTAGACATACAGCTCACTGTTCACTGGACATGATACTGGTCATATCTGTAGGACACAGAGGTGTGATGGTTATATAATGCTACAATTTCTTCATGTGGTAGTGTTTGCATGTGTCTTTGATTGTATGTGTGGACATGTGTATGTGTTGGGTGGGGGGTTGGCTTGCGTGTGTGAAAGTAGCAGAGCAAAACCATATGGAAGCACCCAAAAGCATCTGCCAAATGAAAGTCGGTTGAGTCAGGTGGGAACTACAAAGACAGGATGAACTCACAAAGATGAGGTCAATCCTGAGAGCAGATGGTGGAGAGGAGTTCACCAGTAAACACAAACACCAACCCCATCAAAAAATGGAGCATGTCCACCTCTCTCTACAGTGAACTGTGATACTAGACAGTTTGAACAATCCCTGTCTTCTGTGCAGTCACAGCATCGTCAAACCAAACGGCCAACATTTCATGAAACTGTGTGTTCTTTGGATCTCAGTCACTGTGGAGCCAGATGCACATGCAACCATCTCCAGTGAAGTCTATAGGGGGCTGTGAGCTCACTTGTGCTCTACACTGATGACTGCAGGAGATCAAACCCAGATATAACCTAAATTAACCTGGCGACATAGGAGGTCCTGGTACCTCTCCAGGCAGTAGACATGTTTTCACAAGTGGTGTGGGGAGAACTGCAGGACCAGGACCAAGCAGCTGGTCACTGACTTCCACTACTGACCTGAGCAGATTAACTGGCGGTCAATGTGCAGGCTACAAAGACTCTCAAACTCCACAACAATCATTATTTCCTCTGACTGAGTCTGTATCTTTTCAGTAATCCAGCCTCGGTTAAAGTTTCCACAACATTGTGATGTGGAATGACAATAGTCATTTTACAATTCTTTGTGACTTGGTCTTTGTGAGTTCTCCCAGAAAATCGGAAAACCTGTAGTTCCTCTGATGACCCCTAGAGTCTGGCTCCAGCAGGAAATCAGTCCCCATAGACTCCCAAGTTAAAATGTTTGACTTCCCAGCAGAAAATATTTACAGCCTTGGGTGAATTTTGATGTAATTCACCTATTTAGATTTTAAAGTTAGGCGTCAGGCCCAGTTGAGTAGCTTACTCTGAGCTTCAAAACCACTCTTCAGAAACCTGTGGGTGATGTCACAGAGGCTAAAGCCATATTTATTCACAGTCTATAGTCAGCACTGACCACAAACCATACAGCACCTTAGGATCCCTGCAGGGCTCCTTCAACACACAAGGATTAGAGTGGTGCATGATATCATCATGACATCACATGTGACAGCTGTGAAAAACACTACATCAGTGAAACAGAAAGGACACCGGAGACACAGACAACATTAGGAGTTAGGAGACAACCAGTGAAAGGGAAAATTGGTTTTCAGCCGTAACTAATAAATAAATAAATAATTAATTACTAATTACGGTACAGTTTACCTGAAATGTCTACAATGATAAAATGAAGTGATAAAATTTCAGCAACAGACCTGTGGTTTGTGAAGAAGATGCTCTGCAGGTCTTTCCTGCAGCTGTCAGATTGTACAAGTGTGGTACTCATGCTACAAATACTACAAATAGACACACCCCAAGAACTCACCATGTGCAATAATTAACACATCAACTGTACAATAATCCTGACCTTACCTAAATTGTACACATTTTATTATTACACATTATTTTTATCACCTCTCCAATACTTCAGCATGAGACTAAAAACAGGACATCAACCTCACTGTGACATCATAATGTTCTGTGAAACACTTTACACATTATTCAACACTGTAACTCAGGGAAAGACCGTGACCATTTTTCTTGAAACTCAAGGAGAAGGAGGAGGTGACTAGTTATTATTAGTTTGATTAATCAACACATTTGTTCACTACAGTGAGTTTACCTTCAGTTCCTAAGGTTCCTAGGCCAATTCCTAAAAGTACCATTGAACACTGGTTCTCCCTCCCCTTCCCCTACCCCCACCCGTGGGTGCACTTCAGGGCTTCAGGGTCTCTTTTTGTCTTAGCTCAGCTCTGGCCTTTTCCCAGGGCAACCTCCTATTGTGAAGTTATTTAGATATTCTGGATACATCCTCACACACACACACACACACACATGTACAAGCATATACAAACACACACACACCCTGCAGTGGACTTTTACAGGCAGACTTCAGGGCTGGGACATGTGGAAAAGTGGAGGCTGCTGCAGGGCCTCTGATCAAGAAGGAGTCAACAATGGACTCCCTCTCTGGCTCTCTGAAGGGGCCCTCCACAGAATGACTTCTAATAAAGCAGATTGAGTTATTGAGGTTATAAATACCCAGACTGTCTGTGGACTAACACTTGTTGAAGGGATAAAGGAAGGGCTGCTCAATTCTGTGTGTGTGTATGTCTGTGCATATATGTGTAGAATTACTCTCTGTCACAGTTGGTACTACAATAACGTAGATGGAGGAGGATTGGTTGATGCTACATGCTAATATTCACTGTTGTGTGTTTACCCTGCATTCATTTGTCACTATTCAATTAATCAATACTCAATAATCAATACTGTGACATTTTGTCCTTGTGTACTAGTGAGGCCTCACATAACCTGAAGCCTTGGAGCCTTTGTTACACAGAACATCTGGGAAGGGTTTGCTGGAAGCAAAGGGCAGGTAAGTGGATGAACCATCTGTCTGTCACATGACATAGGAGGAGAGCACTGCCACAACAAGCTGCAGTCTGAGGATCTCAATGATATCTGATATATATATATATATATATATATATATATATATATATATATATATATAGTATAATGTAGTGTTTCTCACAGCTGTCACATGTGATGTCAGGATGATGTCATACAGCACTCTAATCTTCATGTGTTCAGGGTGCCCTTTAAGGGGTCTTAAAATCCTGGATGGTTTGTGGTTAGCACTGACCTTAGACTGTGACACCACAGAGGCCAAGTCCATCTTTGTTTACAGAAGAGTTTTCTCAAGAGCAATTTTGAAGCTTGGAGTGAGCTGCTACACCATCACCAACTCCCAGCTAACCCAAAAACGGGTAAAGAGGAGGGGAGTGCGTGGAGCTGAGAATTCGGTTCATACTAGTTTGTGTCAGGAACATGTTCACCTGTCACTCAAAGAGGCCACACTTTCAGTTAAACTTAATCCTTGATAGATTTCTTCAGCTACTGTGACCTATATTAGTTATTTATATTTGGGAATGAAAACCATGAGAAGCACTTGAAAGCTCTGGAAAAAGCTGGTAAGTGGACCTTGATTTTTCCAAGTACAAGATTTCATTTGTTTTGTTGACATCAGCAAGATGCCTCCTGGCAACAGCTGCAGACAAAAGTGAGATCAGATAATTTGATGATGATGATTAATTCCAATCAAATGAAACTCAAAGAATATAAGTAAATTCACATTATATTTGCCTGTTATACCTCAACTCACACTGTGAATTTGTATGGACCTGGAGTAAGCATAATTTTCTGGCCACCAGAAAGTTTCCCAGAGAAATTCTCCTGTCAGTTTTTCTCACAGCAGCTCAAAGATGCTGTAACGGTGTGATGCTGAGCTGCTCCAGTCTCATGAAGTGAACATGTGTATATGTAAAAGTGTGTTAGGTGACTTCAAGATCTCGGTGCAGAGTTGCTTTTATTTCTATTGCACAAATGTTCCATTCTCTGCAGCAATGATTAGAAGACTGAGGCAAATAAATTGGGATTTACAGGCTTGGCAGTCATGTTCGAAACTTGCAGTACACATGTAATGTGGCTAAACCTGCATCAATAAATGAAGCAAGAACTTCATGGGGACTAGTTAAAGGAATCACGGTTTTGTTTCACACCATTAATGTTTCTATTTTTAAATGAATGCAATTTCCCCCAATTTAGCTCCCTGTTAATTGGCAACATATGTGCTGAGGTGTTAATCCAATTAGAGCAGCAAATACCACCGAGAATGTCACACCAGGATCCAGTCTGGGGCTCAGCACTAATAGTATCAAGTGATTGCATATTATAACTGATTTCCTTTGGCAAGTAGCTGCTTTCAGCTGCATGTCAATAATCTGATGTTATACCCTCTGCTTCTTCTGGGCTCGTTAGTACTGATCTAATTAAAACCTAAGCAGAGACATATTGACATGGACAAACAGGCTTCATCAAATAATCCTGTATACAGTAGAATTAAAAAGTCTCATGGTTCTTATCATTGTGAACCAGTGTCTTTAAACAGGACTTCAGACATAGATGACGTGTCCTCTGTTACTGAACTGCTACTAATCTGAGTTTGGTGGAGCTTTAGGACATGTTTCTTCTTGGTTGTTTTCAGCTCTGTATCTGAAGCAGATGAGTAAATATTAAACAGCTTAGCTCCAGCTGCACAGAGATGTCCTGTGTCACTGAACACTGTTGCTCAGTCACTGACTGTATATGTATTTAAACAGTTTTCTTCAGTGTTTCACTGGTCAGAATCAGCTACTTTTTTGTTGTGGAGAGGAGGAGACCTCTGAGGAGAATTCAGCTACTTGTCAAAACTAAAACATCGAAGAAGAGATTAATTTAAAACTAAAACACTGAAGAAGAGACAAATTTAAAAGTAAAACATAGAAGAAGAGAGGAATTTAAAAATAAAATGTATAAAAATAGATGAAAACACAGAAAGTTTAAAAGGTGGACTCTGAGATAGTGAACATATAAGGCCATAATACTGCTCTCAATCCTGCAGCCTTTTGATCTGCACTGGACTGGTACCAACTGGTGCATCTTGATGATCTTGATAATGTAGGGATACAAGAGATGAGCACTCACACACTGTTACACACACAGTGACTTGAGATTTGACTTGAGACTTGTCCTCAAAAGAGTTGAGCCTTGAATCAAACTCAACATTTGGGACATGTGAACAATCTTTATTGTTTCAGGGGGCAGTAATATAAAAGAAATGTCTGATGTGCTGAAGATGGACATAATTTCCTTGGAGGGTGAGAGAAGGAGGGTTAGAGAGAAAGGGTGACAGAGATCCCCTCCCTGTGGTGACTGACCCTCTGTGGTTCTATCATTGCATCATCTTGTCTGTTTGTGTCTTTATTGTTGTAAAGACAGCAGTGAACTGTTACTGACTCACTTTAATTGACAATGTTTAAACAATAAAAAGTGAGTCTGATCAGCCTTCAGTTTTGTTCCTGTCTATGTTATTAAGAGCTTTCCTCTGCTGTTCCTCTTCACCCAGAACAAAGTTGTAAGCAGCTCCTTCAGAGTAACCAGAGCAAACCGTCAGGAATGTTAATGTCCTGATGTACTTCCTCCCTCATGGCGTCTTTCACCCACATGTGACACGACCTGTGGTCAAATAGAGGAATTGACAGGAAGAGAAAAAAGAGAGAATGTGTAAAAAAGGAAGTTGGAGTATCTGAAAGTGAAGTGTAATTGCATGTTTTTTCTGCAACAACAGAGCTATGTGCTTGTTTAGTGGTGGGAGGGTTTGAATGAGTGTGCGTGCCTGCGCACCGACACAGCGTGTGTATCTGTAGTGTATGAATGTGTGTGGGCAGGAAAACAGTTAGTTTGTTTTATATCAAACCAGCGGCTATGCACAATGACCTGTGACATTCATGCACTTAAACTGTAAATGTTGGCCAAGGAGGGTTGTATATGCCCAGCTGTGTGGGAAACTGGTTCCTGTATATTTACATAGGCTTAAATGCTAAACAGCTCAACACAGCTCACAGAATGGCTGCACACACTCACCAGCTGTGACGCTCTCAGTGGGGTCACCTTCTCTGTCTGATGATTTTCAGGATTAGTGGATATCATAAAGAAAAGAACTTAACTTCAAGGCTTTTAAACAACGTTGTGTTTGAGAAAAGATCTTGCTGGGGATTCCTCTCCTTTACAGGGAGGATTTGTTCTCTGTGTGACAGCATCAGACTAATGAGCAGCTCCTACAGAAAGCCACTGTGTTGAATAATTGACTATAAACACTCAGGGAATGTTAATTAAGCCTCTCACACAACCAAACAGATTCAGTAGGTGATTTTGTGCTTACAGAGAAACCTCACACAGCTCAGTCAGTATGAGCCTGCAAGTTCAACTAAAATCTGCTGAAAGTAAATGAGTCACATGCTGAACAGTGACAACAGCGTTTAATAAAGAGTCATGAATTTAGCTGAGAACACAAACACACCTACTGTACTGTAGTAAGTTTCAACTGGTAAGCAAAATGTTCATTCTTATTCAAAGGCTTCATGACTCTTCATGAGTGAACAGAGACACCCAGTATGCATGTCATATATATGTCGTATGCATGCTGTATATCTTCATGAATCAAGAGGGTTATATATGAGAAAATAATATAGCCTCTGATAAGTGACATCACTCACAGACAGCACTGGAAATCCCAGTGAATCCAGGTCCAGACCTAGTGACGCTGCTCTGCCAAGCACTGAGACCCAAGTCAGTGAGTGAGATACACAAAGTACAAAAAAGGAGGGAGTTAAACTGTTCAGTTTTGAATGGTGGAGACTGTTCAGATATGAAATGGTGTCAAGTCTACAGGGCTCATAGCCCTACTAGGGCTACTAACCTGGATACAGCCAGATTCTCTTAAAGGATAGTCCAGGTTGTCTTGGAGAAAATAACTACTCCTCTACTTTATACTGTGTGTGTGTATGTATGTGTGTGTGTGTGTGTGTGTGTGTGTGTGTGTGTGTGTGTGTGTGTGTGTGTGTGTGTGTGTGTGTGTGTGTGTGTGTGTAGCGCCACGGGTTGGCATTAACTGTTTCCAGCAGAGGGCCTTCTCTTATCATCTTTAGAGAGTATGATTAAGTTCTTCAGTAGCTATACACAGTTTCAAATACATTTTAAGCTGTTCCTAATCTCAGTCTCTATCAATATTTTCAGAGCCAAACACAAAAACACAGTAAATGTGCCAGTGGTAAATCTACCCCCCTGTTGACATCTTCTTTACTGTTCCTAATGTACTAATGTACCTCTAAGCTGCCTTCTTGTATCTACCTCCATCTAAACATCATGACCAGTTGTGCAACCATTGTCACTGTTCATCCAGTTTGCCTAGTTTTACTGACAGCCACTAGTTAGTAATCCCCCTGGTTTCAACTCAACCTGTCCTCCACTTTGAACCACCTGCAACCCTTTAATACAACCCAGAGGAGTGTCTCCTGAAATAGCACCCTTTCCTATTTATAAATAAGCAGACTGCGGCAGAGAGCGGCGTACTTGCCTTTGATGCCATGGTTACTGTAACTACAGTCATGTCTTGGTTAGGTTCTTTTGTGTAGGCTCACCCATCCACCCAAACCTCCTCCTTAAGTGGACTTTGTTGCACTATATACTATGTCACTGCACTTTGCTCCCATCGCTAGATGATTCCTAGCAACAAAACCTAACTATGGATCACAACCACAGACAACCTCTTTTTCTGTGGTGATTATGACCTGGGCTCGTTTCTTACTGTTTATTACTCACAGTCTTGGTGATGGTGATGTTATGTGATAGTTCTCTTTGCCAACAACCATGAAACAAGAAAAAGACATTGTGTGTCACAGAGCTGTCTGACATGAGAAAAAGTCAAATGTAAATGCAATTGAGAAGCATTTGAGGTGGAAATTGAAAAGGTGTCAGCATCATCTGTTATAATGACAAATCCATCTGTTAAATTTCTAAAACAAGCTCTAATGAAAATGAGTAGTTACAAAAAAAAAAAATTTTAACAGAAAGTTGGAAAAACTTACAGAAAACTGAAACTCAGGTAACACAAAATTGTATTTTACACTAAGGTCAGATCTACAGGTAAAACTCAGGCACACCAACACTAGGGACTGAACAGGAACTAAAGACAGAGATTTAAGACAAGGTAGGAAAGGGTAACTGACCACTTCAGTGCGGGACATACAATTACTATCAAGGGCAGACAAGACAAAGGTAAAACAGCAGTGGACACACAGCAGCTGCGTCGAACTTCAGAGGCCACATTCTTCAGAGACTGAGACTGTTTAAGAAGCAGCAGGAGCACCAGTACAGAAGCCGAGCAATGTGTTGCTGTGGACAGGGCCAGCTGAAAAGTTATGCTCTTGCTGCTTCACTAAACTGAGCTGATCTGAATCTACTACAGGTGATACATTATGTATGACTACCTCACACAACCTGAATGACTTTAAATTCTGAAGGTGCATGTATATAAAAACAGTTTATAGCAGGTCCCATACACCTCCATTATAAATAGAAAAAAATTTAATTTTACAACGTAAAATCAAAACTACAAGAGAAGGACGACAAGCAGCAAAAGCACAGCCTTCTTCATACATGCGCTATCTGGTGAGCTACTAGAGCTCTGCAGCCTTCTAAATGTGCATTATATTATATTATATTATATTAGATTAGATTAGATTAGACTAGATTAGATTAGATTAGATTAGATTAGATTAGATTAGATTAGATTAGATTAGATTAGATTAGATTAGATTAGATTAGATGTTCTGGACCAATAGATTCCTTCAGAACTAATTGTAGGTAGACATGTCAAGCAGACGCTACAGGAAAAAAAAAGAAAATAGAAAAAATTTAATAAATGAGTGTCCCTGTGTCCTCACACCATTTATCAGCAAGCTCTTCTTAACCTCAGACAGAACATGCTCGATAGACAACATAGATTGTGATGGGATAAAGGCAGATATAGATCTTCATCTTCCCTAACATCCCAAATAATGCTAGGATCATTATAGAGCATCTTTGGGCTGGACCATAGATGAAATACAAAATTGGACTCGCCTCCAGGGCTCAAAAGTGAAGTGAATATGGAAGAGCCTTAAACAATAGTAGTCATGGTATGAAAAAAGGTGTTTCTGAACGTCTACATTTATTCCATTCTTCAGTGCATCTCTGCATCAACTGCCAAAGCGGAGAAAAGGGCAACGCAAGTGTCTTTGTTAGTCTCAGACTTACGCAGTTATCATTTTCCTGTCCAGTGCCCAAGTTGATAAAATAACACTTACACACTTATGCCCATCTGAGCCTGGAGGGTGAGGGGTTCTGTTTAGTACAGAGGTTCTGTACTTGTGGCCGACCAGACGGATAAAGAAATCTCTAGCTGGTCAGAGTTCCTGGTTGACTTAGGGGGCCTACACAGAAATGAAAAACAAACCATATAGGAATTACATGCTGATGTTTTAGCACATCTTTCATTTCAAATTTTTCAGGTGTTTTTTTTTGACTGAAAACAGCATGTCTACACTGGTAGCAAATCATCCCTCAGACTCCAGATTCCAAAGCCTTAATTTCCTGAGGCCTTAAAGCAGCAGAGTCACCAGACCATTTCAATAAAACACAACAAATCCCTTGTAGTTTTCACTCTGAGCGTTTTACCCCCAGAGACACATACACACACACACACACACAGCAACAGTTGCAGATGTCAGAAAATTCATGGCTTGCAAAAGGTGAACAACAATATATGAAGCAGTGATGAGAACTTTAAATCTACGAAAAGAGACGACAGCTCAAGACAAAGCAACTTGAGGCTGTAATGGAAAATTCGATTTACTTTATCTGGCCTTGGCTCACAGGCAACAAAGCCTCATGTTAGCAGTATGTTGGGTTCTGTGTTTTTATCCAGTCTGCAGTTATAAAGCTGAACTGTGAAGAGTTTGGCAACAAGAAGCATGGTCATGAGGAAACAGTGGGGAAGGATGGAAGCAAAGATGGAAAGAAGAAACAAATTTGAGATTAATTTAAATAAGTACTCAGAATGAGGGAGAACACTTCAAAGGTATATATAATGCAAAGGAAGATGTCTGTATGGTATTTGATTATAAAGCATATCTAGGTTCTATATTACAGTTCTGTGTACTGTGAAAGTATCAAATTGCTCAATCCACAGAGAAATGCACATAGCCTGTATTCAGAAACTAAGCCTTAAAATGAATCAGAACTTTTGTAACTTAGTTATGTCACAACAAAGCAGTCACCACTCTCAGTCAAGCCAGGCCCTGTGGCCAAGCAAATGAATCAGACACAAATAAACTTTGGCATATTTGCGATTGGTCAAATCAACAAGTACAAAATAAAATTGTTTTCACATATCTTTTGAAATTTGGGATGAATCAATGTGCTGTGACTTTTATAGCTGGGCAAGCAGATGGTTATTGGTTCTTAAAACTACAAATATTATTTTCTTGTGGACATCAACAGTTCACTTGAAACACAGTGTAAAGCACAGGCACTTAATCTGGGTATGGTCTCTCTACAAAGACTGATGGAACACAATGAGAAAAATAAAACAACACTGTGTTGATCCTGACAGTAAAATCACAGAGCTGGGTCAGGGGCATCACACTGAACAGTGGAAAGGAATGAGATGTAGTTTCCCCTGGAAAACCAACAGCTACAGACTGTTCACACTGACTCCTGCAGCAACTCTTAGCCTGGTATGCCCAGATGTCTGCAGCTCCTTGAGTCCCTGCATGTTTTATAGATAGAGGGATCCTGCTTTTCTACATGAGCATTGACAGTATGGATAATGTGTGTGTATACAGTGTGCATCAGTGCATGTGTGTGTTTGTGCTGTTCAAGTTTGGCTAAGAGGCCAGAGACAAAGCTGTTGCTAAGCTGTATCTTTCACTACAGAAGAAATGCAGTGTTTGTGCTTGGTTGTTTGGGTGCCACCTCCCTGGTGATGTCCTGAGCACTGGCACCCTGACCAGGCCTCTCTTGGCTGGGTGTTGTTGGATCAGAGGGTGCTCTTGTACCTAGGGTTGTTTTTCTACAGGTTCAGTCTCCATGCTGGGACTAAGATTAGTATATGAATAAGATTAAAACCAGTCTGGGTTTAAGTTTAATACTGGTCATAGATTTGAGTTTACACTAGAATTTGCACGTGTGTGTGTCCACAGCATAATGGCAGTCAGGCACATAATGAGGCTCGGAGGCCCTCTGACCAGCCTTTTGAAACACAGGGCAGAGACTTGGCACCCATGGGATACTACATCATTGGGACAAAGGGGTATTCATTGGCACATACTGTATATGCAGAGCTATAGAATCACATTAGTACACACACATGTGCAGATGCACACACACTTTATAGAGCTTTGCCCACAGTCACATCCTACTTGTTCAAATACAGTGATTCAATCTGTGCTGTAGGTTCACAAGAGCTTGTCTTTTAAAATGACAACAACGTGATATCAATGATGAAGATGATGATGTTTATGTACTGCTGACCTATGGATGCACATTTACTTTCATTAATTAGGAATGACATTCAACATTTTTGTAGTGTTTCTGATAATATTGTCAAAAGAAATATGAGGTGAATAGAACTGATAAAAGCACAGAACCTTGTGGAACGCCATTTCTAATGTTTGTGTACCTATTTTTAAACTGAAATCCACTTTGAAAATAGGACTGAAACCAGCCTAGTGTGGTTCCTTTAATGTCCCAGTCGCTATAGTAGTATATGATGGTCAGTGAACCTCTCAACCAGCCTGTTAATAAATGAGACTGATCACATCTAATAAAGCGTCCATGAGCAGTGTAGTTAGGATATAATGATGAAGGTGATAGTTTAGAAGGAATTTTTGGGTGGACAAAAGAAAATCTCCAGCTTGCTTCATGACAGTAATACAAAGCCAAACAAAAGTAACAATAACATTTGAACGTTTACGCAACCATACAGTTATGATATGCTTTGACTAATCAGGGGCCTCATTTATAACCAATGGGTATACACAAAAGGGGCCTAAATGATGTGTATGTCTATTCCCATGTAAAGGTTAGGATCTATAAAAACAACACCTGTATGCCAACTCTGACCCATGCATATGAACATTTTGAAGACTGGAAATTGGCGATGCAGATAGTGAGGTGATGAATTGAAGCCAGTAGAAAATGAATGTAATAGTCCTCACATATTTAACGCACACATATAGATACATATTATATATAATTTATATCAGCATGTATCAAATCAATTTTTATTTATATAGCTTCAAATCATAACAAAGTTACCTCAAGGTACTTTACATATAGAGCAGGTCTAGACCAAAGTCTTTATAAAGTTATTTAAAGGGACCCAACAAATCCACCATGAGCAGCACTTGGTGAAAGTGGCAGGAAAAACTTCCTTTAAGAGGCAGAGACCTTGAGCAGAACCAGACTCAGGCTGGTTGGGTTGTGAGAGAGTGAGTGAGAGAGAGAGAGAGAGCAGGAGAAAAAAGAACACAATAGAATATGAACAAAACATACAGATGTAAAGAGTATTAATGATAATTACCAATGACAACAGTAAGTTGCACCTGAAGCAGCAGGTGTTGAGCAGAAACATGGGGGCAGCTGTGATTCTGTACCCGCAGAATGGGAAAAGAACAAACTACAGGAGAGAGAGGACAGAAGGGAAAAAACAACCTACAGGAGAGAGAGGACAGAAGGGGAAAGGACAAACTATGGGAGAGGGAAGACATGAAGTTAATGAAATGTATCTGAAACATCATAAACGCTAAAAACATCTCTGACTAGAGCACAGAGAAACACTAGAAAACGGGTCCACAAAGAAATATAAAATAGAAATAATATGATGATGAGAATAATATAAAGTCTGTATATAGCCTGACCTATATTGTAATTAACACTTTGGTTACTTTGTTACTTTGGTGTCTCTTTAGAAGACAAAGAGGTTACCTGACACTGGTAGAGGAGCGGCAGGAGTGGACGGCTGTAAGTGAGTTATTAATGTAGCTGTATGTATGAAGTGTCTGTTAGCAGACTATAGCCATGCTCTGCTAGTAGAGTAGAGGTACACTACATATAAAAGCTTATGGCTTCAGAGACTGAATTAAAAAAAGAAGCTTTGATGTCGTTCTGTTCTAGGGTAA
Organism: Rachycentron canadum; assembly: GCA_038496675.1. NCBI lineage: Eukaryota > Metazoa > Chordata > Actinopteri > Carangiformes > Rachycentridae > Rachycentron > Rachycentron canadum. The sequence goes on from CM076665.1 coordinate 473,246, forward strand.
CGGAAACAAAGGGGGGAGGGAGGGGGTTATTTCATGGTGGGCTGAGGTTTCAAGACAGTTGCTTTTAGTGTAGGACCAGTGTGTACCAGGTCCCATCCAACTTGTGTTTCCAACTGTAAAACTACACTGCGTCCCAGCACCAGTGTTCTCCATGCCTTCTGTTCTCACAGGCAGGGAACAGTGTGAAAATCCCTAGGACTTCAGTCCCGTTCCTGAACAGGGGCACAGCAGATCTGTGGGGTAAGGGTCATAAGACATGTAGCAAATCTCTGGTGTCCATTTATTGGACATGCAATAATGAATAAAGAGATAATAGAAAGATAAAGAGAAATTAACCTGTAACATGACAGTATCCATTAGACTCTCAGGGCCGTTGCATGGCTCTCATTGTTGGCTCCTGGGTCACAGAAGGTCAGAGGGGTGATAAAAGAAATGACAACATTATCTATAAAAATGACCTATTAATTTAATAACATACTGCACCCATGAACTGAAGTAGGAAAGATAGGCCATTATAGAGTCATATTAAAAGGTCGTCATATGAAAAGGTCCATGGTTTATATTTGTCTGAGTGATCCGATAAAAATAAAGCAGATTTCAGGTAAACACTCACAGAATCCTGAAATATTGAATGCTGGACTGGGCTTGGGGGTATGGCTGAGAGCAGTGATTGCTTTGTTGTGACCCAAAGTTCCAGAAGTCCTGATGGCTGGTTTTAGGGCTCAGTTTCTGAATACAGAGTGTGTGCATTTCTCTGTGGACTGAACACTTACATTCATGGTATTCATATCGAATCTAGACCTGCCTTATAATCGAAGACCACATAGAGGTCTACCTTTAGACTATATGGACCTTTAACAGTAAAATGTGGTGATAGTAGTAATAAAACATGAGATAAGCATGCTACACTTTGATACAGACTGAGGGATATGAATCTGACTGGCAACAGCCATGGTGGAAGAAGTATTCAGTTGCTTTATGTCAGTAAAAGTACTAAACATACCACTGTAGTAAAAGTGCAAGAGTATTTGCAGCAAAGTATTAAAATTAAAGTCCTGGGTTGGTTCCTCATGTATATGATTACTGTAGACTAGTGATCTGCCCAGGGTGTACCTGATCCTCACTAAAAAGATGGGATTAGCTCCAACAACCCTGCAACCCTGTGTGGATAAGAGGTATAGATGGTAGTAAATTATTATATATGGCATTAACACTGAGGCATCAGAGTGTCAGCAGTTGTTACTGTTGTAGCTGCTGCAGGTGGAGCTGGTTTGATCTATTTCATACACAGTTTGATAAACAGAGATAGATAAATCTGAGGGGTTGTCACATGATTCAGGGGATAGCAAAGAAGAAAAACAAAGTGCTGATCCATTTATCTGTTATTATATACTGATCATTGGTGAAATATTGGATCACTGAACATTTATTGAAATAAAATCAAGTTCAGAACGAAATGTCACTGCTATGTTAACTATGAACATTGCACATACATCTGAACTGTGATGCTGACCACACTTTGCTGTAAGACATCAGATGCCAAACAGTTGGAAACATGTTCATCTTTAAAGTGGTCAAATAAAGGGGTGGAAGACGTATTCCAATCTTTTACAAAAGTAAAAGTACTTATACCTCACTGTGAAATCACTGCACTACAAGTGAAGGTCCTGCATTCAGAATTCATTCAGTTAAAACCTTGTCAGGGTTTTTCATTTTTCAGAAGGAGGTGGAGGAGGCACTATGCTGAACATTAAAAAAAGGTAAATGTATTTGCCATTTATTGTGTTTTCTTGTTTATATCTATAATTCATTTCATCAATTTAATCACTGATTCCCTTACAAGAAAAACTTCTAGGAATCCTCATCTGCGCTGTCCAGTATCTAGGTATTTATTTCACACTGGTTGAATTGTTTTAGCAAAAAAAAGTTCCTGTATCAATTTCAAGTCATTGAATCATACTGTATCGTTCGAGATGAGCCAAATATCATTCTTGAGTCATATCAGACCAATGGAAAATGATAAGTATCGTATTGTTGTAGAAAAGTATTGCTATACACCTAGTAATTTCCATTTTAAATGCAAAATTAAATGATTATTTGGAAATACTAGAATTTATTTTTCTGTCACATTCAAATATTTTTTAAGAGAACATTTCTGTTTTTTATTGTGTTTTGCACATTTCTAATTTCACAGTAAGGAAAGATAAACACCCAAATGGAAATCTGGGTGACACTTCCACATGGAGCTGCTACTAAGCCATGTCTGAAGAAATGTGAGCATCCTGGCAAAGGCCCTACTTTAATTCAATCCTACCTTACTTGGTGTGCCCTTATTATGTGAGAAGTGTGGAAAACTGCATGGGAGTAGTGTTGCAAGTAGTCGAGTAGATTCCTAACAGGAGCAGGTGGCATCACTGGACCAGGTATTCTCTGGAACGAGTAGAGGCACAGGTAAGGGAAACATCCACAAACAAAGAACACTAGGAAGATACAAAGAGACAGGCAAGGTTTCAATGGCCTAAAGTATACCACGGTACAAAGCAGAACAATCTGGTGGTGAGTGGATGGAAAACCAGGTGTGTCAGGCTGTCAGCACTGTGGCTACACCCCTGTTGGGAGAGGGAGAGACACCCATGCGCACATTCACACAGGGAGGAGCAGACACAGGGAAGGAAGGGAGACAAAGACAGGAAACACTGGGAGAAGGCTGAGATTACAGCAGGGCTGTGACAATAACTTTTCCTCTTTAAAATGTCTAAAACAGCTGCATCTGTGTTTTATATATTGTAGAGTTCTTACATTATCACAAATGTTATCACAGAGGAATCTGTGATTTCAATCGCTCCGTTTCATTGATCACCGGTCAGTGACGTCATATCCTCTCTGCTCATATGTCAGGGTTGTGTTTGTCTGACTGAAGCCGAGTTTGAAATCACATGTTTTAGATTCTCTTTTTCCACCTTGGTGGTTTTCAGGAGACTGGAGACTCTCTGTGAAGGCTTATTAGTCTTAATGTGCTCAAAGGTCAAAGGCATGGCAAGTAAGTGCATCCCCAGTAACTGACTGTGATGGACAAAATATAAAGGTGCAGCTATCCTATTTGGTGGTCTCAGGAACAGAAACAGGTCTGTTTCTTGCAGTGTGCATTCATCATTTCATCACGATCCTGACTTTAACATTACTATTAATTTTTCTTCATTTATCCTTCCTCCATGTAATATACGATATGATTCTAGTTTTGTGTTTGCTCATGTCCTTGTCACTACTGGTAGCATGAGGTAGTACCTGCAGCAATTTTTCTCTCAACAAATGTACACCAATAAAGCTTTTCATCTAGAATAATTCATTCATCAAGATCTGATGAGTGAATTTTTTTGAGTAGTGTAAATGGCATCTAGTTACTTTGAAAAGGTCACAACAGCACCTCTATATATTCATCATATATATATATGTATATATATATATATATGTATGTATATACTGTATGTATATCAGTTCTTTATACATGTTTGAGACAAGATAAATAATACTTAGATCAAAACAATTTCTTCACTCTGATCCAGTTCAGCTTGTCAAAGTGGAAAAGTCCACCAGCACAGCACTCAGCCGAGCTGTTTCTGATTTTTGGCCTATGGGAGAGTGTTTCCACGAACATACTAAACCAGCATGTTGGCCTTTAATGAAAAAAGAAAAACTGCAACAAATGATCTAATAAAAAGAACCAGGTATTCTCAGGCCAATCTGAGTACCGCTCTATAATTAATCCCTGAATCAATTTTATTACACCCAACAGTTTTATGATGCAGTCCATTGGTATGCAAAATGAAAGCACAGCAAAGAAACTCTTGTCTCACTTGGTGTTTGAACATGACTGCAGATCAGTGCCAGATACAAATGGTCTCAGAAATTTGGTGAAAAAATAATAAAATTCTCCTGGACCGCAGATGCTTGTAGGTTAAACCAATGAGTCAGCATTGGCTGTAATAAGCAAGTCTTCAATTCAAGAACTTCATTAATTCAACATTGTGCTTACAAGATGCATATTTCAATTTAAAATAACTATTCTATTATTATCCTGCTGTTGACTCATATCTGTACATAATTAGATGTGATAGATGTGCGCTGAGTCAGAGTAAAACTTATTGCATATATACTGCAGGAATCTAATATTATGAGCCTGAGTTTTGACACCTGACTAATGTCTGGATTTTTCTTTTGCTGGGAAAATATAGGAATGTCATATAGACTACTGAGTGGGGGGTATGTGCTTATAATCCGAGCTGGCAATTCATGGTCTGGGATACAGGAATCAGGTCATTTCCCACCACTTAAAGGAACTAACTTCTAGTGTGGGTAAGCACAGTTAATGCTTCTAGTGGTCATTCCTCACTCAGAGTTCCAGTGTTATGTTAACCTGCCTTAGCTGTCAGTGTCTGCCACTGTGTGAGGAGGGTCTCATGTTCTGTTTTTCATGTGAGAAAGCAGAAAGCTGTATGTGGAGAAAAAGTGACCATCTTCACAACATGTATAAGTTGTAGCTCTTTTGGATGTAGTGAGTTTAGATGAACATGACGACACGAGACACTATGCACACACAGATAACATTAAGGCAGAAATAGTATGTTAACAACAGCAATTAAATCACTTCCTATTTGCAATGTAGTGCAATATATTACTATTCAACATTTTAATTGTCTGTAGTAATATTAAAGAAGCTGCCCTCTCATCCTTGTGTGGTTCTTGTTCATCAGACGGTCTGAAAGTTTAAACTCTGACCTGACACACCTCTGATCTGTTCCTGACCCCTCATGTGACATTAAACCACATAACACCTACCCAATGGTGGAGGCGCATTAGATGACAGAATGTTCAGCTCTTTTGTTTAATTCCTGTTGTAATGGTCAGATATGAGGCTTTTTTCTGATCTGATGAGAGAAGACCAATTTCTTCTTCAACATGTGTTTCATCTCTCTGCCATGGTCCACACGATAATCTGACAGAATGACATAGCAGTTACAGTGATTTAAAGACATTATGGGGTTCGACCCAGTAAGGCTGACCAGTCTGTTTATTCATTAGTGAAAGGGGGTTCTTATAGTGATGTCAGACACAGGCTGGGGCATAGATCCACTTTGAACTTTAAGGTTTGAACTAAGACAGGAAATGAGTAAGAAATCTGGAAACTGCATCAGAGATGCTAGTTTGTGCTTGACACCTAACACCTCCCCCTTGACCAGCAAGTCTCATCTCAAGGCCTAGGCTCATGGAGCAAAACAGCCCACTGCCAGGTGTTGGTAGTGTCTGAGTTAAACCTGTAACTGACACCTTCACACATGGGCCCTGTGATGAAGGGCAGGAATGGCTGCTGTTGTTGAATATTGGATGCAGAAACTGTTAGGGCTAAGTCAGAGAACCCAAATGCAGAACTCAGGAGACAGTGTGAATCAAAAGGAGTTTAGTGATAGTCAGAGCTGGAGCAGGTGCTGGTGGCTGGTTTGGGTCTGCCAACACAGGAGAGGCAAGGGAGTAGGTTCAGGTGCAAGCTGGGTGGAGACGCTTTAGGAATCAGATATAAATATTAGCTGAGCTAATGAACACTATGACAGGTAAAAATGGCTGGAGCCTCACTGACTGTGATCAAGAGTCGACAATCTGGCCGTGAGCTGATCAGGGAACTAGGCATAAATGACTGCACCTGATGAAGACACCTAGCCTCCTACTGCTGAGTTTTTGTAATTGTGAGCCTTGTTAGAAACAAACTTCTGTCATTTTTACCCACTGCTTTCTTGCAAAATAATCTGAAGAACAAAACTAAGCAATGCAAATCATGTAAACTGAACCAAAGTCCAGAGGCCACAGATATAGAAGATAATGGAAGTGAATTTGGAGTAAAAATCGAGGAACAGAACAGAGGCCTGAATAGTAGGAGCAGGAGCAAAACAAGGACAGCAGGTGACACGTTAGGGCGGTGCAGATAATCACTATGGAGGGAACTGGACAGACCGAAAGGTAAATAGTTTCAAATTAACACAAAAAATAAAGTCCAAAGAAAGAGTCTGTTCAGGGCAGACCATGAGACTGTAAATATTCACTTATTGTGTTAAGTTGATTGTTTATTCTCATTTGTATTTCTTTAATGTGTGTTTCTGCATCATCATCGCGTTAAATGGAAGATCAAATATAGTTGTTCACAAGTAATTCATTTTTACTGTGAGTCGTAAACAGACAGTGTCACACTTCAGAGATTGGTTCAGTTGTGGTCCTTTTTATTTCTCTACTGTGTGTAATGAAAAATACCAGTGTTCCTCTTACATATTACAGATCAGAATCAAATGAAACATGTCTCCACATAAAACTGTATAATTCAATGCTGTGTTGGTCCAATTAGGAAGATAATAGGAAGCAAGCTGCCACCTAGAGCCCTTAATGTTAATGAAATTGGTTGGCTATTCTTGTGACAGCATCACATGTTTTTCTGTTTTTTTTTTATGAGCGTATTTGTGTGTGTGTGTGTGTGTGTGTGTGTGTGTGTGTGTGGTGGGGGTCGGTCGGGTTTGCAAGATCGCATGGTTTGTAGAAACAAATGAAGGCCAACTGGAGTTTTTTTTAGAATGTGAACCCTCTGTGTGCAAGGTCACTTTACGTGTGTATGTGTTTGTGTGAGGAACAATGCTGTTCAATGCTCTAAATGTTAAAATGTGAGTGTGAAACTTTGACATGTGGTTTGGGTCACATGATCCACTTGTCTGTTCCATGGTTAAGATTTGTATAGTGCTGTTGCTTCAACTGGTAGTAAGTAAGAGTCGCTAAATTGTGGTTGCTTCACCAGGCTTGCAGGTTACAGTGCGTAAGTACCCACTACAAGTAACACCTGTAGTCTAGGGGGGAGTTTAGTTTGATTCTGGTCAGGCAGTTAACAGAGCTGGAGGTGGTGTTTAGCTGTGTGCACTGCTGAAGCTCAGGCTGCTGATAATATTATTTCTTGCGCTTCAGGTTGGGTTGTGTGTAATCACATGGGTAGGGTCAACCTTTGTTTTCCTCAGGTATGGGTACAGTGGAGAGTTTTTGGAGCGTTTTTTTTCACGGGAGCTATTGGTTAAAATTGCCAAACATTTTGAGATGAATGTCGGGGATAAACGGTTGAAGGAGAACATCAAAAAATTCTCAGAAAATCCAGTCTCATGGTTAAACTGCATGCGTTTGGTCCTGGGTTAGACTCGGTTGAGGCGGCTGCCTCTAGCAAAGCTGGGGCAATAACCAGGTTAACTTTTGACAGCAAAAGAGTAATGTAAGTAGCATGAGACATCTGTTGGTTTTGCTGGGCCTCCATACAGGTTAGATGTTTCTATTAATCTACGTTTGGTCCCGCAGATTTGTGAATGTGATCCTGATATGCTTTTTTTTGTGGCCAAGAGTAGAGTTGCAGTTACTGTTACAATGCATTTTGACAGGTAAGGTGCAGGAAGCATACTCTGCACTCAGTGCGGCAGAAAGCGAAGTGCATGTGTTGGTCAAGGCTGTGGTGTTAAAAGCTTATGAGTTGGTGCATGGAGCATATCGCCAGAGGTTTAGATTGTGGGAGAAGTCTGGTAGGCAGATACATATGGATTTGCCAGGTAGTTAAGTACTCATTTTACCCATTGGTGCACTTCACTAGGTGTTCATACTTATGAAGCATTGTGTGATTTGATAGTTCTGGAGCAGTTAAAAAATTCTGTGCCCGGTCACATTGCTACCTTTATAAATGAGCACAAAGTGAAGACAGCTCCAGAAGCCGCTACTCTGGCAGATGAGTATGTGTTGATGCACTCAGGTGATCGTGAGTATAGGGTTCAAGAAGACTCTGGCTACAATGGAGAATGCATTTTGGTCCCAGTAAGGTATGTAATTATTGGAAGGCTGAATGTCCCGTGAAGTCCGGATCAAAAAGCGGGTTTAGTAGTGTGCAGGTTAGTGCCTGTTGCGCTTGCTTCTGCTGTCAGGAATATCAGTCCTGTCAGTCCGCCTTGTGGCAGTTCTTCCGGTATCTCCTCTTCTTGTGCCATTTCTCCTTCTAAACAGGTGAAAGATAATGGGAGTTGCAGCCCTGGGCACCCGTATTTCTCAGCTTTTGTGTCTGATGTCATGTGTCTCATGTGTCACTCTAGGGAGTGATCTTAAGGTACCAGTAAAAATCCTGAGACACTGGGGCTTTTAATTCATTTATTGTGAGTTCTGTGCTGCCTTTTTCTGAGTGTACTGATACTGGTGACTACGTTCTGATGTGGGGAATGGGTTTAGATGTGTTGCATGTTCTGGTGCATAAACTGGAGCTGAAGTGTGGGTTGTTTCAGGGTGAGGTGGTTAATGGGTGTGCTTCCTGCACTGCACTATTTAATGAACTTAGAAACACTGGAGTCCTTGTTTGGGCACTTGACAAAGGAACATGGTGCTGAGTTGTCTGCTCTTATTAATGACTATCATGTTCATTTAATGATGTTCCAACCCGTACACATCTGATGGAGCACGACATTGATGTGGGTGATATGCAGCCAATCCGTCAGTGTTTCCATGGAGTGTTCGAGGAAAAACTCAAGGTAATGGAATAAATAAATGCTTTACAATAACATCGCTGAACCTTCTAGCTGGGCATCTCCTTGCTGGCTTGTGGATAAAGCAGATAAAAGTCCAAGGTTTTGCACCGATTACCATAAGGTGAAAGGGATCCCTAACCTGATCCACTTATCCACTGCCGCGAATAGAAGACTATGTGGATCAGGTGGGTTCGGCTCGATTTGTCAGTACATTTGATTTGCTTAAAGGATAATGGAAAATTCTGTTGTCACAAAGAGATAAAGAAATGTCAGCCTTTATAACTGTTGTCTGTTGTCTTACTCAGTGATGTGTTTTGGGTTGTGTAATGCGCCAACAACATTCCAGCAGTTGAAAATGGTTGTGTCTGGACTGGTAGGTTGTGCTGTATATCTGGATGACATTGTGATCTACAGCAATACTTAGGAAGATCATGTCCACTGTATTAGAAAGCTGTTTGATCAACTATGTGCTGCAAACCTGACGGATAATCTGGCAAAGTGTGAGTTTGCTAAGGCTACTGTCACCTAACTTGCTAAGGTAGTGGGACAAAGGCAGGTGTGCCTGTTGCAAGCAAAGGTGACTGCGATTGAGCACTATCCAGTTCCCACAACAAAGAAGGAGCTTATGCGCTTCCTGGGGTTGGTGGGGGTTATTATCATAGTTTCTGTAAAAACTTTTCAACCATGGCAGCTCCCCTGACTGACTCGTTGAAAGCTAGAACTAAGCAGGTCTGTTCACCTCCTGTCCTTATAGCACCCTGTATGGATTGTCTGTTCCAGTTGCAGGTGAATGCAAGTGACGTAGGTGCTGGTGCTATTTTGCTTCAGACTGATGATATTGGTCTTCAATGTTCTGCCAGTTTCTTCTCCTGTAAATTTAATCCTCATCAGTTAAATTATTTGGTGATTGAGAAAGAGACTCTTGCCTTCGTGTGGGTGTTGCAACATTTTGAGGTATATGTTGATTCTGGTGTGCCTCTGATGACCATAATCCAATTATGTTCAAAGGCTTGCCCAAACCACAGGTTGATGTGATGGTTCTTGTTTTTGCAATCCTACTGTCTGGATATACACTACATGAAAGGCCTAGAGAATGTTGTGGCTCTTTGTCAAGAGCCTCTTAGTCTTTTTTTACCGCCTGTGTAATCTCAATGGCCTCCCATCTCCCCCGTCACTCATAAAAGTGCTTCTCCAGGTGATGGGGTTGTGGGGTGGAGCTTGGTAGGCTCACTCTGAGGTTATTCCAGGCTTGGTGAGTATGGATAGTATAGAAAGGGGGTAATGATTACAAAACATAGAATAAATTTGGAAGAAATTAAACTGTACGTGTGATGAATAGCCACTGAAAATTCTAAAAACTTTGTACTATTAGAAACCACTAGTAATCAACTGAGGTTGTTCAGGATTCCTGATGGGGGATGTGACAACTGCTCCACCTGGACACTAGGTGTCCCTGTTGTCTTGTCTCTTTTGGTTTTTTCCCTTGTGCTGCAGGTGGTGGTTGGAGGATTGTCATCTTAATGAGCTACGCCTGGGCCCAGTGTGTGCTGCTGGTATAAATTGCCCTCATCCAGTTCCTGGCAGACTCGGAATTGGATGAAGGCAACTTTGGGAACTTAAATCACTGAAATCAGAGTGTTATCTCCACAACACCTTTAGCTCTTGTACATGCCCAATTCTTCATGGTTTGCACTGTAAAGTACCTGTGGGGGTCAAGGCCAGTCCATGACATGCTGGACTTTAGACAAATTCATTTTGGTTTCATCTACTCAAAGAACCTTTTGCCATTATCTATTTGATTTCTTTTTGTGTTCTTTCAAAAAATTGTATTTGCGTTTTTGTGTGTTTCCTTAGATGTCATCTTTAGAGGTTGACTCTCATTTTCTTAACTTTGTGTGGTGATAACGATTATATGATAAAAGCTTATATATGTAGAGCTTATATCCAGGCATGTGTGTTTGTATTTCAATGCCTACAACATTCCAGGTGAGAACAGGCCCTTTACAACCTGTACATACAACTGATTAAAAAATCTTAACTCACTTTATTAAGAATGTCCAACTAAAACTAATGGTCTAATTCAACAAGAAATTGTCCCTTAAAAAGTTGATTCAACAGTGTGATCAGTTTGGAGGCTGTAGTGGGTGGTCCTGTTGAGCTGACTTGCACTGTACAGTGGGGTGTGTCTGTTACTTAGCTGTGCCTTATTGATAAAAAGGGACAAAATAATGGAAACATCAGGGCACTACATTGGGTGCTGTCACTTTTAACAGAATTAAAGGTAGAGTAAGCAGTAGAGAAGGACTGTTGATATTTGAACTTAAATGTAAATCAAATAATAATTTTGATAATCTAAAAAGACAACTAATCTTACTTAAAGAAAGGTTCCAATTTATCCAACCAGTCCATTGTGCTAGCAGTTTTTAGGTCTTCATGGCAACAAAACTTTCATGAATAAAAACCAGAAGTGGAGAGTGGACATTGGAGGGTCATGAGAGATGTGTTGGAGCAGCCTGATAAAGAATTACAATAATCCAGTCAAAAATTTACAAAATCAATACGTTTTTCTGCATCCTTCTTAAACAGGATGAGCAAGATTTTTGCAATGTTATGTCAGTGAAAAATGGTGTATGTATATGTAAATATGTTTGAGTTGAAGGACCTATTTCAATGTTTTGCTATTGATACAAACAAATTGTGGTGAGTAAAGTAATGACATTTTAATGCTGAAATTTCAGTAAACCAACATTTGTTAATGCTAACATTGTTACCAAACCAAACCTTACCTGCTCTTTCAAGGGACATGTCCTGATCAATAGTAACTGCTTTTGGGGGTGCTGTAGGTGAGGGCAGTGACATCTAGAGTTACTATATCAGTATTTAATGTGTTTGGGGTCAATTACAATGACTTTAGTTTAATAGCAGAAATCGCAGGTCAAGTTTTTATGTCCTTGAGGGAAACTTGTAGTTTAGTGAGCCAATTGGTTTCATCAGGCTTCAGTAATAAATATAACTGGGTATCATATTTATAAGGCAAGGCAAGGCAAGGCAATTTTATTCGTATAGCCCATTTTTACAAACAATTTGTCTCAAAGGGCTTTACATAGCATCATAACAACATCCTCTGCCCTTAGACCCTCACATCGACTGAGGAAAAACTCAAAACAAAAAACCCTTTTAACAGGGAAAAAAAAGAGAAACCTCATGGTGAGCAACAGAGGAGGGATCCCTCACCCAGGACGGGCAGACGTGCAATAGATGTTGTATACAGACAAGAAAACAGGTAACAATACAAAATATTCACAGCATGGAAATGGTGTGCAGGAGTTAATGAAGGCAGTTTTTGGTGGAAGGGAAGGCAGGGAGAGTCAGGCAGCTTAATGGGAGTAATGGGTGGTAGACTGGTTCCTGGGAGGGAAGGGCAGGTTGGTTTAACAGCAGGGGAAGGGGGTGATGCAGCTTCAGTGGATCTGTGGAAACACAAATAGAGAGAGAGCGAGACACCAGGGCCAAACTACAAGGTGCAGCAGATAATGAAAATGATAATTTAAAGTGTGGGAGAGGAGAGGAGAGGAGAGGAGAGGAGAGGAGAGAGCTCCATGTAACCTGATGTGTCCCCCAGCAGACTAAGCCTATAGCAGCATAAAAATTGTTCAGAGCTACCTGAACTGGCCCGAACTAAACGCTCTGTCATAGAGGAAGGTTTTAAGCCTAGTCTTAAATGTAGTGAGAGTGTCTGCCTCTTTGACCCATGGAGAGAGTTGGTTCCACAGTAAAAGGGGCCCGATAACTGAAGGCTCTACCCCCCAGTCTGTTTTTAAAGATACTGGGAGTCACTAACAGACCTGCATTCTGAGAGCGAAGTGCTCTGGAAGGATAATAAGAGACTATGAGGTCTTTCAAATAGGATGGAGCTTTGTCATTAAGAGCTTTATAAGTCAGCAGAAGGATTTTGAAGTCTACTTGATATCCTACAGGGAGCCAATGAAGAGAAGCTAAAGTAGGAGAGATGTGTTCTCTTTTACTAACTCCTGTCGATATCCTCGCTGCAGCATTCTGGACTAACTGCAGACTCTTTAGAGAGTTTTTCGGACATCCTGACAACAGAGAGTTACAGTAGTCCAGCCTAGAGGTGATAAATGCATGGACTAGTTTCTCAACATCACTCTGAGAGAGGATATTCCTAATTTTGGCTATGCTGCGCAGGTGAAAAAAGGCAGTCCTAGTCACGTGTTTTATGTGTGAACTGAATGAAAGGTCTTGGTCAAATATTACTCCAAGGTTCCTTGCGGTCATACTTGAGTTCAGGGTGATGCCACCTATATTAGCAATCTGCGAATAAAAGGTGTCCGTGAGATGTTTAGGTCCAAACACAATGATTTCTGTTTTGTCTGAGTTTAGTGGAAGGAAGTTAGAGGACATCCAGGATTTGATGTCTTTTAGGCAGTCTTGCAGATTGATGAGGCGGCTTTTATCATCTGGTTCTATCGATAAGTAGAGCTGGGTATCATCTGCATAGCAATGGAAGTCGATCGAGTGTTTCCGGATTATATTGCCTAATGGGAGTATGTAAAGAATGAAAAGAATTGGCCCTAAAACTGAGCCCTGTGGTACACCATACGTAACTCTGCTGCAATCTGAATGGTCATTGTTAACATTAGCAAACTGAAACCTATCGGATAAATATGATTTAAACCATTTTAGGGCAGAGCCTTTAATCCCGATTTCGTGGTCTAGTCTCTGCAGCAGAATGCTGTGGTCAATGGTGTCAAATGCAGCACTGAGGTCCAGAAGTACAAGTATAGAGACAATCCCATAAGAAGAAGAAAAATATAGGAAGTGATTGTGAAGTGAAGTGTACAAACTGAAATCAATCTGATAAATAGGACTGAAACCAGCTTAGTGTGGTTCCTTTAATGTTCCAGTCTTGATAATAGGATGTGATGGTCAATGATGTCAAATGCAGCATTAAGATTTAACAACTACAGTGTTCTTGGTCTGATGCAGTTAGGTCATTAGTAACTTTCACCAGTGTCTCTGTGCTGTGATAAAAATCCTGACTGAAAATCCTCAAAGAGACTCTAATCTGTAGAAAGTCACATAACTCTTAAGAGAGAAAAGGGGGTTATGGCAGCTTTTCCTACCCTAATCAAGAGTAGGAAAAGCTGCTATAACAGGCTCTCACGTGTCATCTTTACCATCATCTTTACTAAAATATATAAATTGGTATAATGTCACTATTCTTCTCCTTCATACATTTTCGTATGATGCAATGACATACCTAATGTTACTATCTGGAACCCGGCCAGAGTATGGTCATTAGAAGCTCTGAAAATTGAGGCATGTCGGAATAGTTGTACTTGGCCTGTTAATGGCAGCCTGAAGCATTAGCCCTGAGAGGCAGGCAAGCTGGCGTCAAGGTTGGCAGAGAGACACCAAGAGAGAGGAAGGGTGAGAGAATGAGAAAGAAATTGGCATGGAAACAGGATCTGAATAGCTGCCAGGTTTGATGGTTAAATGGAGAACCAACAGCATAGAGGGGCTCAGATCATTAACAGTGCAACACTGTTCTCTGTGATCTGTTGCGCAAATTGTAGCTTTGAACAAAAACTTACCATCACATCACAGAGACATCACTCTGACATAAGCCATCACTGAGATATGGGATCCAACAATCAGATTTTCATAATATTCTCGAAAAGAACTGGACTGAAATCAAAGGATAAATAAACATATAACATAAACAATATTTTTCTTGTTGGCAGTAATGTGCCAAACAGTAGGCAGTCAAGAAGTTTCACACATGCTGCGCACATCACATGTAAATATCAGGTGAGATGCCGAAACTCTAGGAGCTGCTCAAGCCATGCATCTCATGACTGCATGGCTGCTCCAACCTGCTAACATGGGTGCCGCAATATAAAACAAGATGTTCCAGAGTCTGTAAAGGTGGTAAAAATATTTTTACCACATAAACCATGGATACAGGGGAACATGTGTGCAGCTGAAAATTCACGAGGTACAGACATAGATCTGTTAAGAACTGCCATAGAACATCTCTTTTGTTTTTTTCATTTTATGTCACTTCTGCTATACCACTATTGAACAATGGTGCTATAACATTTAAACACTCATCTGTAAGCTCTTCTACTCACCTGTCAGTTCTGATTCTGGAAGTATTTTGTGTATCTGCAGTGGTTCCTGAGTAAACCATCTCTAAGTACATCAGATCCAGTGTTGATTTCAAGATTTCTTCATCATCAATATTGGCATGTGTGGAGAGGGCACTCATCCATCTCACCACTTCTGTTTGTTTGTCCATCCCTCAGACTGCCAACATCAAACCACGACTGTGTTTGCAAATCTCATGGCCAAGAAAGGCACTAGCTAGCGGCTTGCAACAACTCTCCAGCACTGCTTACTGTATGGATGTAAGCTCTTGTTACAGGCCTAAACAACAACAGGCTTTCTGTCAGTTAAGTGTTGACAGAAGCTGTGTTCTGTTTTACAAAGGAGAAAGAGAGACAGGAGACATCATTTGTTGTCATTCAGTGGGCTGCTCTCTGTCTGAGGGATGGAAACCCCATGCAGCCAGACCACAACCAACGGTAGGTGTAGGTGTCACATACTCAACAAAAAACAAAAAACCCAACAAAAAATTTCCCCTCTATCATATACAAAATTTTTCAAAAGATTCCAACTGTTCACCAGATTCAAAAACCATCACTCCAGAATTTCAATCTCAAAGTGCCCTTTTTTTAGCCTCCTAACATGTACAGATAGACCTGTTATTGAATACTGGCAGGGTCTAAAGGTGTGACCAACATGGTGATGGTATGTTATATGTCACAGGAACAGGGTACTGTGAGAGAGGATGTGGTTGAGAAACTAGTCCATGCATTTATCACCTACAGGCTGGACTACTGTAACTCTCTGTTGTCAGGATGTCTGAAAAACTCTCTAAAGAGTCTGCAGTTAGTCCAGAACGCTGCAGCAAGGATATTGACAGGAGTTAGTAAAAGAGAACACATCTCTCCCACTTTGGCTTCCCTACATTGGCTCCCTGTAGGTTATCGAGTAGACTTCAAAATCCTTCTGCTGACTTATAAAGCTCTTAATGAAAAAGCTCCATCTTATTTAAAAGACCTCATAGTCTCTTATTATCCTTCCAGAGCACTTCGCTCCCAGCATGCAGGTCTGTTAGTGACTCCCAGTATCTTCAAAAACAGACTGGGAGGTAGAGTCTTCAGGTATCGGGCTCCCTTACTATGGAACCAACTCTCTCCATGGGTCAGAGAGGCAGACACTCTCACTACATTTAAGACTAGGCTTAAAACCTTCCTCTACGACAGAGCGTTTAGTTAGGGCTGGTTCAGGTAGCTCTGAACCATTTTTATGCTGCTATAGGCTTAGACTGCTGGGGGATACATCAGGTTACATAGAGCTCTCTCCTCTCCTCTCCCACACTTTAAATTATCATTTTCACTATGTACTGCACCTTGTTGTTTGGCCTTGGTGTCTCGCTCTCTCTCTATTTGTGTTTCCACAGATTCACCGAAGCTCCATCTCTCTCCACCAACCGCCCCCTGCATCACCCCCTTCCCCTTTTACCCCTGCTGTTAAACCGACCTGCCCTTCGCTCCCAGGAACCAGTCTACCACCCATTACCCCCATTAAGCTGCCTGACTCTCCCTGCCTTTCCTCCCACCAAAAACTGCCTTCATTAACTCCTGCACACCATTTCCATGCTGTGAATATTCTGTATTGTTACTTGTTTTCTTGTCTGTATACAACATCTATTGCACGTCTGCCTGTCCTGGGTGAGGGATCCCTCCTCTGTTGCTCACCATGAGGTTTTTTTTCCTGTTAAAAGGGTTTTTTGTTTTGAGTTTTTCCTCAGTCGATGTGAGGGTCTAAGGGCAGAGGATGTTGTTAGGATGCTATGTAAAGCCCTTTGAGACAAACTGTTTGTAAAAATGGCTATACAAATAAAATTGCCTTGCCTTGCCTTGCCTTGCACGGCCCAAAGTGCTATGTTTGATGCTTCATGGACCTCAACATTACTGACTGATGAATGTGCCTGAAGAGAAGGCTGTCCTAGTGTATTGTATGTGGACATGAAGTCTTTTCATCTGTATTGGGGGTCAGGCCAAGTACTGCTGGTGCCTCTTCTGGGCGAGATTGTTCAGTTTCAGTTTCATTGTCTCTGCAAGGTGTGTGGATGACCCCGGGCTCTCCTGTGCTTACATGTTCCTTCTCTTCATTGTCGCTGTTAGGCTCAATGTCTTGGTGTTCATTATGCTGTTCAGATTCTGTTTCTCCTGGTTCTCTCATTGCCTTTGTGGGTGTCTTTTCCATGCACATTTATCTTCTTTCCCTCAAAGGTTGTCCATTTTTGACTCAGAAGGGGCTGGATTCCTTAAGGGAATACATTTCACCTGAAGGTATAGCAGCCCTTCTGTTATCACTTGTATCACCTGGGGTTTATACCTTAGCTCATAGTCAGTACCCTGTTGCTTCATGGTAAGTACATTGTATGCATGGACAATCTGAGGGAGGTAATCCTTCCACCTTTCTTTTTGCTTCTGACCTAGGGTCTGCAACATCTGCAACATGGTGCAGTTGAATCACTGAGAGAGGTTGGGGCTAGGTTGTACATCACTGTTTTTTTTTTTTTTATTATTTTAAGCATTTGCATTGTTGGGCAACATAACACATTTTGATCGTTTCATGTATGGCCGATAGAAGGTTTGCCTTGCTTGTCTGAGGACGCTTTCAGTCCCGACGTGGCCCATGTCATCATGTAAGTGCTTGAGAACCAGCGACTTAAAACTGGCAGGTAAGACTAGGTGGTGTTTCTCTGCTGTCTTACTGCTGGCCTAGTGTATTAGAACCCCATCTTCAATGTAAAGTTTTAGCCATTCATGCAGCAAATTTTCTGGTAGTGCCCTTTACATTGCGCTTCATGTCATCTGTGAGTGGTTGGTTTAACTTTCATTTTCAGGATAACGCCTGAGCCTCTTGCAGGTCAGCTCAGCGAGAGCAATGGGTGGTACAAGCTCTTTGCTATTTGGTTTGAGTTGTCTGAGAGCCAAAGCAGCAACCCAGGCAACATCCCCACACTTGCCTGCTCCACACCCTTTCCAGGTGACAGTGATTGCTTCTCTTTGTACACTTAAATGCCGACGGGGCATCTTGAAAGAAAGAAAGTGTCTGCATCAACATTTACTTTCCCAGGTTGGTATCTTATGTCAAATCTAAAATTGGACAGCTCTCCCACCCACCTGAAGCCCACTGCATTCAGCTTAGCTGTACTCATCACATACATCAAGGAATTGTTATTTGTATAAATGGAAAAATGTGGGGCAAAAAACAGCTAATCCCTGAACTTCTCACAGATGGCCCACTTAAGGGCGAGAAATTCCAGTTTGCCTGAGTGAAACTTTTAATTCCTTTCAGCTTGGGTAAAGGATCTCAAGCCATATCCAATCACTCTAAGCTTCCCATTGTGTTCCTGGTAAAGCATTGCTCCCAGTTCTTTATCAGAAGCATATGTGTGGAGCACGAAAGGGAGCTTGAACTCTGGATAGGTAAGAACAGAAGGGGTTGCCAATATGTCTATGAGCTTGCACAGTGTCTTCTCTGTCCATTCCACGGACAGACAACTGTGAGTTCATAGATGGGCGTTGCCATCCTAGAGTGATAGTAGCTCAAAAAGCCCACAATCCTCCGCACATCTCCAACAGTGGCAGGTGACCTGTTTTTCAAGGCATACACTACCAAACGGCCAAACGGCCAAAATATCTCACTTCCCGTTTAAACAGGTTACAATTTGTAGGCCTTTGTAGGAGTTTGACTTCATCATTCTGCAGTGCCCTCAGGACTTTTCTCAACCCTTCAACAGTCTGTCGTCTAAATATGGAATACAACACTCATCCCAAAGGGGAGCAAGCATTTCCTTCATACTGTGTTGAAACACAGCGGGGGCATTGGTCAGTCTGAAAGGTACTCACACCCACTCATACAGAACCCAGGGGGCGACAAATGCAGTCAGGTGGTGCAACCCCCCTGTGATGAAACCCTGGTGGTACGCCTTCTCCTGATCTAGAATGGAGAACCAGCTTTACCCACCTAAAGTATCTGTGAGGTCTTGGATTCTTGGCAGGGGGTGTCAGTCTGGAACTGTGCACTGGTTCAAGAGACTTTAATGGAAGTACAAGATTTCTGGATTGGAGAGTTGTCTTTGAGTGTGATTGACATTTCGAGGCTGGGTATACAACCCACATTGTTGTCATCTTGCACAAATGCCCCTGACTCTTCTTGCAGCATTTCCTTAACAATCTTCTGCTGATCCTCACTTAGGTGGCTAACATCGACTGGTGGGGCCCATTGCTGTGCCACACTACCCCCTTTGTCCTCCTGAGGTTTGGGTGATTCCACCCTGTTGTTTTCTTGTGAGACACTCTGAGACTGTCAACAACATCCAGCTGTTGTATCTATGGGTTGCTTTCGGTGGGTTCAAAGAGTACAAGTGGGTTTGGTGTGTCAAGTGTGGATGGTATTTTGCACTTAGCGTGTCTGACCTGACCAGCTGAAATAACCACATCATGTACTTTATGCACACCTCGTCTGACATAATTTTCACTGGTATGTTTTGTCTGAGTGAAGTTGACTAATGCAGTGGTCCCTTCATCCTGCAGATTCATGGCACCACGAATGAGGTTCACAGTGGTTGGTATTAGATCTGTGCTCTTCCCTGGTCCCAATATCAGTTGTTCAATGAGGTTGAAACCAATCAGAGGGCCTGGATAGGTTTGTGTTGCTGTTTTCTGGGAGGCTCACTGTCACGCCACCCAACCAACCCACCAAAGATTGACCGTTAACAGCCAGCACACTGAGTGTCTTCTGTCTCATTAGTTCACTCAAGGGCCGTATACTGTGGTCTTTACCCACTGCTGGTCTAGGAGACTCACTTGGGCACTGTAGTCCAATAAACAGTTCATAGCACAGCTGTGAATGTAGCACTTCATTTTGCATTTCCTCCCTACCAGCTGAGCAAATTTTTCATTAGCTTCAGTCTCTTTGGTTAGCACCGGGGAAGCCACACGATTATGTTTTTACCTGGGGAGGTTTTCCTGTTGAGGGACACTGATGTCCACTGCTGCTTAGTGAGTTGGCATCAACAGATGGTGGCCCATTGTTTCTTACTTGCCCCCATTTAAGAAATCCTACTATCCTATGACCTGCATCTCCACATATTAAACTTGGTTTGGATGCAAACATAACTTTCTGTTTCAGTCCTATCATACAGCTAACGAAATGTCAAGTCATCTTTATTGATCAGCATGTCCTTAAACTGCCCAGGTTTGATGATGTAGAGCACACTTGGATGACCTCCCCTTCTGGTTTGGCCCTACTCAATCTGCTTGCATAGTCCATGGTAGTCTGATACATTATCCCCGACCTGACCCCCATAGACCCGCAAAGGATAAGTCTCTAAGGGAGACCATTCTATCAGGTATACTGGATTGTGGGTCTGTAGTAAAGTTGGCTCTATTCACAGGTATAGTGGGCAGTGGGTGCCTGGCAGTAGGGTAGGTGTATGTTGTGCTGGTGGCATTGCTTTAAACTCAGCTAACTTCCTACCCAAAGCCTCATAGTTAGCCACTACCTGGGTAATACAATTTGTCATCGCTCATTCACTATTCCTTTGCATCATGTCACATAGCAAAATGTTCCAGTACACACATACCAAAAAGAGTACATTTTATCAACTAACCAATGACAGCAGCATCTGTTTGGTATTAACTGGGATTTTAATTTTTACTTTGGATTAAGATCAACTGCTGCAGCGAAGTTCCTACTCTAACCTGGGAAATGAAAGACAAGATGTTCTGTAGCCGCCACTCATATACCTCACGGGCAGCATGTTTTTCTCTTTGGCTGCCCAAACTTCATGGAGGAGACATGTGTTGTAAGCTCTATGGGAGTTTATTTTCTCATCTAGCGCTGCTTGGCTTTGGGAGGATAGGCTGGTTTGCCTGAGGAAGTTTATGAGCAAGCACCTCAAAAAAAGGGCCTTTGGGTGCAGCCTGAGAATCACACCTGTCACTGCGTAGCAACTCTATTTCCATACTACACTTACTGAAATTTAACCTGCTAATAACATCAGGTAGCCACACTTTAGGAAGAAGCAACGTGCCCTAGGGGATCTCCACTGTTGTGTCTAAAGTGGAGGGTGAAGTTAAGTTAGTAATCTAGAATGACAGTGTGGTAGGCTGTGGTGTTGCTTTGCCAGCCACTTTGTGTATCTTAAGCAACACACTAGCCTAACTGAATAATGTAGTAGCTAACACTATGGGGAGTGGATTCTTTTTGGTGAGAGGTAGCTGCATCGCCATCCAGTGTCTTTAGTAAGCACCACAGATCGTGGTGAGTGAAGCTAAGTCTGCTCACCCAAACTTTCAAAATGCACTAACAGAGATAGACGACAATAAGAATGAGAGAATTATCTCCTTAAACTTGCCCAGGCTGGGACATGTGGCAGTAACAGCTGGTTACATGACTCCTTTGTTTCACAGGTAACACAATCTGTTTTGGCTAAAAACACACAAATTATTCACATGTTTTTGTTCATATTGAATGCATCATTCAAACATTGACTGTGTTGGTAAAAAATAAATGGCGTTAAACACTGGAGTCAAATCAATGAAACCAGGTTGAGTGTGTGGATTAGAGCATATTAAACTTATTGTGAAATTGGTGTTTGGTATTTGCTATAAGAAATGTTGATTTGCCTAAAGAGGAGCATTGGAGAGCATCACTGAGTAATCTCAAGAGTTTACATATCCATCAGTCTACAGTCAGATAAACTACTATCCGTCAAAGTGGGCGCCCTACCAAGCTGACTCCAAGGGCACAGCACAGTAAAAGACCTGAAAGAATCATTGGAACCGACTAATGTCACTGTTAATGGGTCTACGATACGCAAAATACTCAACAGGCAAGGTGTTCATGGCAGGACAAAAAAAAAATGTATGTGCACCTGAAGTTTGCCGAAGAGCAGTTACTGGGAAAATTATTTTCGGACTGATGAAACAAAAATTTAATTGTTTCAAAGGAACATGCATGATTTGGGGCTTTGATGCCTCAGGGCCTGGATAGTTCAATATCACTGAGGCAATAATGAATTCTCACTTTATCAGGAATCCTCCAGGATAATGTCAGGGTCTAATGGCAAGGCAAGGCAAGGCAAGGCAAGGCAATTTTATTTGTATAGCCCATTTTTACAAGCAGTTTGTCTCAAAGGGCTTTACATAGCATCATAACAACATCCTCTGCCCTTAGACCCTCACATCGGCTGAGGAAAAACTCAAAAACAAAACCCTTTTAACAGGGAAAAAAAGAGAAACCTCATGGTGAGCAACAGAGGAGGGATCACCCAGGACGGGCAGACGTGCAATAGATGTTGTATACAGACAAGAAAACAGGTAACAATACAGAATATGCACAGATGGAAATGGTGTCAGGAGTTACTGAAGGCAGTTTTTGGTGGGAGGGAAGGCAGGGAGAGTCAGGATGGCTGTGTAATAATAAAGACATGAAAGTTTAACGTTGTTTATGTTTAGGAATTACCTTAAGCATGTTATGTTTGACAGTACTCTTGACTTAGATAAAGAACAGATCACATTTTATGAACAATTCATAAGAAAAATCAAGCAATTCTAAATAATTCACTGACCTTTTCATCTGTCTATGTAACGGATTTCATTGAGATATTGATTTTATGTGGCTCTGTCATAATCAATATTTGTACAAACATCTACACGATAATAAAAGTGCCAATTTATTTCAGACTTCAATCATGTAATTTCTTTACACTAACATGATAAGTACCAGATTTCATAGGGGGATCAATGTCATTCCTGCCATCTTTCTGTCTCTGTCTTTGCATATATTTGGAATGCAGCAAAAATTGATGAATGTTGCTTGGATTCTTATTGTGACACATATCCATCCAGTTATCCAGTTATCTGCCTTGTGCAGTGTTCACCCACCACAAGTCTTTCATTTTACTTTTCCAGATGTGCAACTCAGACTGTGCAGACTGTAAGTTAGCTTTATCTGTCATGTGAGTGTGTTTGTGTGTGCAGATAACTGTATGTGTTCCATATTAATGTGCAGGATGTGGAGGAAGAATTACTGCATGGAGGAGAGTGGCTATTTTAGTTTCAGTGAACACGATTAACCATCAACTAAAATTTACATGACATTGGATCACTTTATCATATTTTTAATGTAAATAGTCAATCATGATCTGCAAACATTCAAATGTTTACTCTGTTTACTTTCCATATTTCTCATGATACAACTAGATTTTCTTGGCCTGTCACAGGCTCTCTGTCACAAATGTGGAAAATGTGCAGCATGCCCTGATAATGGCAAATTGGATAAATGATAAACATGTCTGTCACATAACCTGTACAGTTGAATTCAAATGCAAACACAGGAATATATTTCCTCTGCAGGTTGTACCTAGATTAACATTAAATGTCCGTACATTACTCTTGTCCAGTGTTTTATTTGAAATGTTGATATCCATAAGAAGATATATTTGCGGTTTTAGGAACCAAAAACCACCTCAGACTCAGAGCCTGACTGTTTTCTGAGTTCAGATTTTAGGTGAACACTGAAATCCTGAAAGGTTCAATCGTCTGGGTGGGCAGTGACATCACAAAGTTGCAAAATTCCTGAGAGCTGGTTTTAAGGCTCCATTTCTGAATACAGCCTGTGTGCATTTCTCTGTGGACTGAGACCTTTTTGATACTTTCATAGTATTAATAGAGAACCTAGACCTGCTTTATAATCAAAGAAGACACGAAGACTGATTGCATGGACCTTTAAAACCACAATAAATAGCTTCCAAACAGTATTGTATGAAATTATATGATGTGCTACTTGCACATTTCTATCTCATGAACATGTTTGTGTTGCTACAGTTCACAATAGGGTAACAGTCAATAATAAAACCAACAAACTGTTCAGGAAATACACTTACAATACAGTACATACATGCACATGTGCAGCATCCTGTAGTTTTATTTTCAATCAGCAGAGGGTGTTTCTATCTTCAGAAGGAATGTCATGTGGTTTTATCCCCTCTCTATGACAGTCAGAGCACGTGCAGGGAGCTCCAACTCAGTCAAACATCCTGCCACGAAGGAAACAAGGAAGTGACCAGTGAACTTTGAGGAGACGGACAACACAGTGTCATCAAATGAAACCACAATTCAGCTCCAGCATCGTGTCTTTCATCTAATTTCGGTGCCATTCCACATTATTGCATTCGTGTGTTTGTGTGTGCGTGCCTGCGTGTGTGCGTGCCTGCGTGTGCGTGTATGCGTGTGTGTGTGTGTGTGTGTGTGTGTGTGTGTGTGTGTGTGTGTTCAGCTCTCTCTTGCTGGGACCCTGTGTTCCCCTCACACAGTTCCCATGGCGAGAAGTTCCTGTGATCCCACAGTGTGACACACGCACACACACACACACACACACACACACACACACACACACACAGAGTTCTGTTTGTGTATAAACATGCCTCATATCCTCCACTCTGTGGTGGAAACATGCAAATCATCAACAATGATACTTGAGGGAGTCTGGGAGCTGGTCTCAGTCTCAACTCATCATGAAGACTTTAAACTCCAGTCAAAAGCTTTATTGTTTGTAGAAATTAGGACAAACTGTAGTTATCTCTCTGAGAAAAGCAGATGTTTATATATATATATACTATAATCTCAGTGATATGATGAGTGCAGGCACTATATCCACCTTTACAAACATCAAATAGTGTTAGGCAGCCTACTCATTCAGCTCCTTTAAATGTCCCATACAGTGTAAAGGTAGATGTCTACATGTCCTTTCATTGAAAAGCAGGTCTATATAAAAACTGTAAAAGTATCAAAGTGCTCAGTCCACAGAGACATGCACACAGCCTTCAGAAACAGAGCCTTAAAATGAGCTGCCAGGTGATGTCACAAAGTTCCAGAGGTCCTGGCAGAAAAACAGTCACCGCCCTCAGCCATGCTCCGCATCAGCCACCTGGACCCACTGTCCAACCTTGCAGATTTGTTTTCTCTGCGTGCTATATTTTGCTTGGAGCACTCAGAAAACAATCCTCTCTTCTGATTGTTACTAGAGCTCCAGAGAGAAGCCTGAGAGAGATATAAAACTACATTGAACTGGTTTTTATAGATATCAACACTTCAGATAAAACAGTGGAGAAGTTAAAATATAGACTTTTAATATAAAATATTGACCTTTAAACTTTTAAAACATCATAATACTCAAATATCTGTGTCT
Source organism: Rachycentron canadum (assembly GCA_038496675.1). Lineage (NCBI taxonomy): Eukaryota > Metazoa > Chordata > Actinopteri > Carangiformes > Rachycentridae > Rachycentron > Rachycentron canadum. The sequence goes on from CM076665.1 coordinate 498,181, forward strand.
CCTTTACAGGTTTACAAAAGTTGATATAAAACTATAAACTCTGGATTATTATTATATTTGAATCCACCCATATCCTCCCCAGCTCCCTAAGAGTCTGCTCAGACCTGAGCTTTAGCCCTGGTCAGATTCTGAGCCAAAGCCCTGAAGCTGAGAACAGATTGTTCTTGACTGGATGCCCTACACATACTGACTTTTAAATCAGAAGGCTTCAGTTTTGATATTTAAAAAGGTGCTTCCATTGAATGATTGAGTAATCACAGTGACATACAGTCACAACAAACATTCCTGAGAATTTTGTGTCACTTGACGAATTTTAAAAAGTTATTTATGGAGACAAAATAATGGCAGCTCTTGCTGTACATTATGTGTCATAGAGAAAGATAGAAAAACACCACATTGTTATTATTGTACCTAAAAAGCAGATTGAGTAGCTGACAAAAAGAAATGACTTTTGCGTGGTGACTATCATAAATACCCCACATCCTGTGAGTCAGGATGTGGGGTCAGAGATCTGGTTTAAGGGGAGGAGGGAGAAGAAGGCTGTATGCACTTCGGGATATACACAGTGTATATACAGTACAAGCAGGGTGGTATTTGTTCCTTCCTCTCAACTTGAAGTGAACACCATAGCCATTATCACTCCACTGGTGACTCTGCCCATAACAAGAGGGTCAGCCTCCTCTGCTATTTGACTCTCTACATTGGACATGATGTACAACAGCCAAATCTTCTAAAACATAATCAAGTGATGACTGGATGGATGTGGTTCATGTACCACCTGAGTGAGGCAGACTCAGTTATGTCTTCACTCAGGCTAAAGAACATCACATCACTGACTTTCTGAACCAGGGCTGCTTATGGAAAACCATCTCCTTTTCACTCTTCAGACTCAGATGTTAAAGACTGCTTAAGGTGACTGTAACCATCTGCTGCCTGAACTTGAAAACACACCCAGGAGCTTCTGTCTGAATGCTGAGCTTGCCAATGAAGCATTGAACAGTTCTGTAGAGGTCGTGGTCTCCTTTTTCATTTTCATTCCTGTTGGTTCTGTAAAAATATCTATCAGTGCAGATTAGCTGTCTCCACGAAGAAAAGTCTTTTTATCGTTAAGAGATGAGCAGTGTAGCACTGTTGCTTCACAGCCCCCCTGATGAGTTTGCATATTCTTCTCTCCACATACTCCAGCTTCCTCCCACAGTCCAAAGACATACAGGTTAGTTTAATTGGTGAGTTTAAACGTGAAAGGTTGTTTGTCTCCATATGTCTGCCCTGTGATAGACTAGTGACCTGTCCAGGGTGTAAAACGCCCTTGGTGGATGGATGGAGATGAGCAGTCTCGATATGTGTTATTGTAAATGTTTTTTATTCAACTATGTTTTAAAATGTTTACATAGTAAACATTAATGACATTTTCATGTTTTTACCTTTGAATCCCCTTGTGTTTGAATGCTGCTGTAGAAATAAAGTGCCTGCTATGTTTTGGTGGCCTCAGTAATAATCAAGTTTATCAGTGTGGGCAGGGTCCTGTGTAGGGGGGAGGAGCCTGTGAAGGGAGGAGTGTCTTGTGAGGAGTGAGGGTTCTGCACCCCTCAGGGTCTGTTCCCAGAGGAGCCATTTGACAGTCACTGTTTCCTTTGTGAACACTTGTTTCCTGTGGGAGGATAAAGACAAGACTACTACTAGAAAAGACTGTTAATCTACTCCTCTGTAGAAATTAGGTTTAGCATAAATTCAGTCAAGAAGAAATAATTAATCCCTCTTCAGTCACATAACTCTTTATTCTCTACCACTTGCACCCTCTCTCACCCCACCCACTGTAATTGGCTGAATTCAGGTGTTTTTTAAGCAAATCAGATTTTTCCACAATGCCAATCAGTCAATTACATTGCTGCTGCCAATATTATGTTAAAAATCTGTTCTCTTCTTCTCCAGCTGCCAGCTGTTATTTCAGTGTGTCTTCACATCCAGCATCAGGTCCAGTTCATCAGTCACTGAAACTTTAATAGGCTTTTAATTTGAAACCGTTACAGGACATGTTGCGCTTCTATCAACATGTAATGCAATAACATTAACACAACAAACAGGAGTAACTGAAATCAGGGTGTCATACTAAAATACAGCTGTGAACAATTCTATATAGCAAACATGTCATTAGAAATAAAAAACCTGTTACCTGCTGCAGGTGAGGTAAATAATGGCCCTGCCCACTTTCAAATGCAGTAGTTAAAATCCCGGATGGGGCTTGTGCTCTGTGTGAGAGACACAATAATAGTGCTATTGTGTTGAAACACAATAAGAGAGCTATAACACAGTTATCCCCCCTCAGTTTGTCCATGTGAGGACATCACAAAGTTCTGACCTTGAGAAAAAGGTCTCAGCCAGCAGAAGCCTCAGAGGTTCATTGGCAGCTAATGTGCCATGTTGTCAAGTTTTGACATCAGCTGAGGAACAAACAGTGTGGACTCTATTGATCTGGTTTTATTTCCCCTTGGCAGGATGGAATTTTCCAAACCAAACTGGGTGAATGAAGCCAACAGCTTTCAGTCACGATGTCCTAAAAGGGAGAAATACTTTTAAACCATGACCCAAGTTGCATAAATGTTTTGTATTAAAGCAAAGAGCAGCCAGGTCCTTTTCCGGTGTAGACTGAACTGTAATGGTGGAGTTAAAAAAGCCTGATATTAAACATACTTTTTACACTTCATTTAGATCATAGTAAAAACATTTCCTCTGCACTGCAGCTGACACATCGTGGCACCATCAGTACTGCTCCTGCTTATCTTCCATGACTCTGAGGCCAATTATCTGATGGGATTTGGAATAGAATATATAAAAAAAAAGCAATTATAGCCAAAAGGTTCAACAAACAGGAAATATTATTTTGTTTTTCTTGGAAAAATGTTTTCATTTTTTCAGAGATTTGAATGTTTCCCTGTTTTTCCGAGACTGTTGACTAAAGGTTGTGGCAGTGAGTCAGAGGAATGTTGAAGCAGCTCTCTAATGTTTCCTGTCACCAGAACCACTCATGGTCAGCTGTGGCATTTAACATACGGCTGCCCACACCAGAGCTACTAATAGAAAGATTTTATAGCCTCAGTGAGAGTGCCATTGTTTCAGTTTACTAGATAGTACAACGAGCCACACAGCAGCTGTTCACTGAACTACTCAGTCAAGCTCTTGCCCAGGTAAACCTCACCTGAGGTCAGTGGATAAGTTGCCCTCTGAGACACAAGATAAGCGTTGTTTTTCTAATTTCATATTTTAGTTTTTAAATTTGGATCATGGTATCAAATTTGTTGTGTTGTGTTGTGTGTTGTAATGTCGACAACTACCTTTGAGCTCTAATTCTGAGACATACAATCCCCTAACCCTACCTCTTCAACTTACGCCACACAGAGGACTTCTTCTCACTGACCTGCCCTGGTGACATCCAGGCCTCATCATTGTTTGTCAATTAAACTAGTATTGAAACATCACAATGCAGCCCGCTGAGCTTAGGAGAAACCCCTACATTTAATTCCCCACAACAATGTACAACAAACAAAATCTGTATGCTATTTTTTATTCAGGCAGCTGAAGCAAAAATATGTGTCAAGTGCCCTTTGAGAAAAACTGTTTGTAAAAATGGGCTATACAAATAAAATTGCCTTGCCTTCCCTTGCCTTGCCTTGCCTTGCCTTGCCTTGCCTTGCCAATTGTCTTGGCCATGGACCAAAACCAGGCCACAGCATATATATTACTTGGCACACAGAAAGGACAAATACTTTTTTTCCATTCGTAAATTAAAACAATTGCCTGATAATAGATTATCTAGATTATCTATGCAGTAATTACTAGCTGACTGAACTCATTGCAGTCATGGTATGCAAATTCTCTCCACCCAAATCACACCCATAGCATTTTAGTGCACGCCAAAAGTTCATTACTTGGTGCAGTCTCATCAGAAAAAACCCAAATTAAATAGGAAATACCACAAGTCTTACCTAAAGTTTGGTTTCATTGGTTACTGGAATGCTCCAAGTCCCTTGTGTGTACTATGTGGGGAAAGACTCTAATGTGGCAATAAAGCCTTAACACACCTCCTAGTATTCAAGCACCCTTACTAAAGACAAAGACAAACCACTTGAGTTTTCTGAGTGAAAAAAAAACAGGAACAAGAAGGACAGAGTATGTATTGGAAGCCACAAATGTTGCTGCACTGAGAGCTTCAGACATAGTGGTTGTCTTGCTAAGGCTAAAAAGGCTTTCCCTACTGGTGAAGAGTTAATTCTACCTGATGCTAAGGAGATTTGCCATTAAGTCTTGGGAGAGGCTGCAGCTAAAAAAGTATCGCAGGTTCCTCTTTCAACTTCATCACCAGGTGTGATGAGATAGTGGAAAACGCTGAGACACAACTGTTGGAGAGGTCACTGTGGTGTGTATCTGTATATATATGTATGTATGTATATATATGTGTGTATATATATATATATATATATATATATATATATATGTGTGTGTGTATTACCTCCAAAAGTCCTACAAGCAAAAAAGGAAAGACCCTGGAGGACCTGGTGGTGGTTGGACCTGGGTAAACGGTACCCACCCATATAGGGACGCTGTAAGAAGTAAAATGAACATGCCTGCAGGGAGGCAGTGAGTATTTTAATGGTCAACGTCATACCTGGAATTCTATTGGTTGGGGATCTTTGACAGGGTCATATCAGGTAATGTCACAAAAATCCGCAAGCGAGAGCCAAAGATCTGAGTAACAATCCAAGAGCAGATATATTGCGAGCGAACAGAAGTAGCCTGAGCATTTCAAGAAGGACTGAACCTTGAGTACAGAACATTTGCGCATATCTGAGTGCAAACAAACAGTTTTTAGCAGGAGCAGAGCAAATTTGTGCTCAAGCAGGGAGGATTTGAGAGAGAGGAGAAAGTTTTAAGAGAGAGCATTATAAAAACTGAACGTGAAATAAAAACAATATGTTCTCAAGCTGAAAGATCACACTATTAACCCCACTACTAATAAAGATAGTAAAGAAACTCCATACAAAAGTATAGGTTAGCTGAATCATGCAGTTACATTGGTGGCAGCTGTGGGATCTCAAGTGAGTCATTCATCAGTTCTTATTTCTGCATGTCTGTTTCTGTACTGCATCAGTGACCCCTGAAAGCTGATCTGATTGCTGCATGAGTTGTAAATGGACAAATGTTTAACACATTGGGCACCAACAACTGCAACTTTACATCTAGAAATAATCCTGGCAGCATGTTTTCCATGTAGTTAGGGGTTCCACCCAAATGGCACTGCTGGGCCTAGACTTTCTGGTTACATGCAGTGGTGGATTATTCCCATGGTGTTCTGCAGTTATGGGGTGCTCTTATTCCACTTTTGTGTAACAAGGACTTGATTTTGGAGTGCTGTAATGTCTCAGTCACCACTGCCATGACACTGCCTCCCCTGAGTGAGGAGTACCTGCTAGTACCTGTGAAGGTGTCCCTGTCTGTGCTCATTGATCAGGTCCCTGACTTTGTTGGCTTACCCAACCTCCAGAGTAAAGGCGAATGTGTGGTGGCTCACAATGTCACTGCAGTGAAAAATGGATTACAACAGCCCGAGTGTTGATGCCTTCGAACCAGAACATTAAGTTGAATGATGGCATGCACATGGGGGAGTTTTTCACTGATCAAACACTACATCAAAGCCAGTCCTAGTAAAAGAGAAGAATGGTGAATGGAGGTTTTGTATAGAGTATCTCAGGATGGGACTGGACTGAAAGAACTGCAACAGGCCGATCTAGATATCGGTTCTTCACTTCTGATGAAGTTATGGTTTATGACTTATTCACCGATTCTGATTGTGAATGAGAATAATATTGACCAACTGGCCAAGTCATTATTGGCCTGTGAGAGTGAGTGGGACAACTAGCAGAAATTTGGCTTTTGCCTATAACACCTCCAACTACACCCCTTACTATTTGACCCATGGACGTGAAGCACATGTTTCAGTGGATGTTTTGGTGCCATCTCGACTGGGAGAGTCAGCCCTGCCTTCCTCTCATGCTGACTTTGTAGCTTACCTGGCAAAGAGGCTGGAGACTGCTCTTTGTAGTGCCAGATGTTGTGGTGCTGCCACGCATAAGAAACAAAAACTGTGCCATGATGGAGCAGCCCATCAGTGGGTGATCTGGTCTGGCTGCACAATCCTATTGAGGACCGGATGAAACTTGCACCACATGGGAATGGCCCCTTCTGGGTCCTGGCTGGGATGAACTGTTGGGGGGGACCTGGGCTGAGTTGGGAGAGATGGAGATCCAAATGTAACAACAAATGTAAAGAGGTTTTCTGACTTCTGTAATACATTTAGTCCACTGCATATTGTATGTGTTGAGACTATGGTGTATTGGCTATATATACAGTGGGGTCGATGGGAACATGAACATTATACTGTGCAGTACATAATTGTTGCTTGTTTACATTTTTGTGTTAAATGGCAGGCCGTTAATATTAATAATTAATAAGATTTAATATTTAGCACATATAGTTTTCTTATTGCACACTGTGTGTGGGGGGGGCGTCCTAAACAGTGGGCAGGTCTAAGAATCTCATTGTGAAGGGCAAGCGGTATGCACAGGGAGTTACCACGAATGGTGATGACAATAAAGTCATGTTGGCCTGTTCATGAGAAGGCAAGGCAAGGCAAAGCAAGGCAATTTTATTTCAATAGCCCATTTTTACAAACAGTTTGTCTCAAAGGGCTTTACACAGCATCATAACAACATCCTCTGCCATAAGACCCTCACATCGATAAGGAACCTCCGTATCTTTTTTATTTGCCTGGATAAGTATAGGCAAACTTAACCGCTCGGTTACATTAGTATATCTGGAAATGTGGATATTTGGATTGTATGGCTGGATTGTGTTGCTGCCATGACTGGATAGCGGTCTGGTATCACTGCTTGGGCTAAAGAAGATTAAAAAGGAGATGTTTTTTCAAAGTTTTCAAGTTATCACCAAAGGAAATTCCTTTAACTCACATCCAGTTTGAATTGAGGTGGCTATCGAGTATCGTGGCTATCGTCTGACATCAGAGCTGGTAGCACATTAATTATATATTGTATTATAAATGACATGGAATGGGTGTCAAACCTCAACAATCTCAATGAATCTCTAAGTTGCCAGACAAAGTCGACTTGGTAGCAGTGACCATGAAAGTGGCTTTTGAGAGCATGAGATTTTGTGGCCCTTCCTGATTACAGTTAAAGAAGACTATCCTGAGATAGCCACAAAAGAACTCTCCCTCCATTTCCAACATTCTATCTCTGTAAAGCCAGACATACAAAACACTGCTTCTCACTCTCCCTCTCATCACCGTGAGATGGCTCAGTTTGGCCTAATCAATCATCTGATTACATACTAAATAATCTGACTAAAGAGAAAGACCATCATCTCTGTGCAAACTGTTCACTTTTGTTGAGTATAAAACTGCATCAGTAAGTGAGTAATTTTATAAATAAATTGTATATAAAATGTACATTGATTGTGATGTTATTTTACAAATATTTTTTTTTCTTGAGCACTCACCCCTCAAAATGTCTGCATGGCACTGTACTTAAGACACAGATGGTGTGGTACAACACATTCAATGGAGCCAAACGGGACAGTACACCTAAATTACCAAATATTCTCTCTCAGATTTCTGATGGAGCCCAAACACAACAAAGGTGAGAAGATTTAGTTGCTAAAAATGCTGCAGTAGCATAATCTCTTTGCTGTCAGTGATCCTTGTTTGTACAACATGCTCTTCAGAGTTCAGGTTCATGAGGACATCCAATCAGACCTGGCTCTGTTGGGGGTGTGCTGTGGTTTTTGTTTGAAGTTGCACTTTGAAGACACACACACACTGGCACTCCCTCTGCAGTGATGTCGACCACACGGGCCATCCAAAACTCACAGCTCACAGTGAAACTCACAGCACTGATGACACACTCCCAGTTGGCATCATCCTGCACAGCAGAGCTGCCACCGCTATGTTATAGTTGGAGTTAAACACAATGTGTGTTCATACACCCAGCTCCATGTAGAGGTTTTATTTTACATAGAACTACACTCCCACCTTTAGGAAGTAAGCTCTTCACAGGAGGCCTGAATAAATGATCTTACTGACCCAGCCATGTCCACACAGGTGGTCTGAGAAGATCTCCATCAACACTAGGAAACCTGAACATCATCCCCCTCTATGTGTCAGGTAAACAGACCACCATAGACTCTTCGTGACCTGAACTCAAACTCAGTGATTCTACCTGTTAATCATCTCAGAAATTTTTAAAGAGTTAAAAGAGTTATCACAGGAGGATGTGTGGACTCATCCTTTATGAATAATTCAAGATGAAGATTCAACCTCTGAGTGAAAATGTCCAAAAGCCTGTCAGTTATGTGAACAATAAAAGTCCTTTCAGCTTCTGTTTCAGTTAAACTTGATGGGAATCACACACCATGTCAAGAATGAGCTGATCCACCTCAGAACCTGTCACAGGCTCCTCATGCTCAGGTACGTATGAGCTGTGTCTCAAATCAGGTCTCATTTGTTTGAGACTGCTTCTAAAGACCAACTGTGACATGACGACTGTCATTTCAAAGGCTTCTTCACATGTGTCCTACTTTTTTCTCAACAACAGATGATCCAACATATCCCATGATTCATTGTGCACATCTAATGAAAAAGCAAACAACACTGACAGAGACTGATGATTACACTGTTAGATGTAAATATTGTGTTTTAACTCAGTTCAACAATTACTGCTAAAACCAAGGACCTAAAACAGCAACAGGAGCTGCACTTTAATATGCAATGGTAAAGTCGGAAATGTCTGGTTACATCATAGACTGTCTATAAAAGTGGATGTAGACTCTGCATCTGAAAAACTGAAGCCAATGCTGACATGCATTCTATCTGATATCCATCAGGGGGTGGCTCTACTGTAAACAGTCCACTTGTAAAAATAAGTCAGATTCTATTGAAATCTATGTGAAAATGTCCCTACTTCTCACTTCTCACTTATTAGATCAGTAAATGTTTTCCTAATGAGTTTATGGTCTCAGTCTCTAGTTTCAAGTCTTCAATACATCACAATGTTCATTTTTTAAATTATGGTCCCATTTAGAGGAAAATAGACCATAGCCACCTGAGACTGAGCCGAGAGCTGTGGTTAACACATGAGAACAACTACATGAGAAAAAGCTTCAAAACCATAGAGCTGTTGTGGATGGTTGCTAAGGTGCTAAAAACAAAAGGCTCAGGAATGAAGTGTGTGTGTGTTTGGATAAAAACACACTATTCCTGACCACAAACACCACTTTCTTGAGTCCAGCTCTTTAGCACTTGCTGTAAACTGTGATTATCTGGGACAGAGACAGGTATTATCTGGAGATACATGTCTTTGAAACAAGACGTAGCTGAAGCTCAAACAGTGAAAATATTTATCAAACTAGCAGACCTCAGATGACACAGACCAAAATCTGTCTTGTTTTGGACAGTGTCATTATGTAGGTTGATCAACGCAGTATTTGCATATAACACTGCCTGTCTCCACACAGGGCCAGACTTCACAAGCAGAGAATACCTCTGTGGTGTTACTGACCTGGATATGAGGACATGACAGCCTCACTGCACAGCTAACAGCGCTATAACTATGTACATACACTCATGTAGTAAATGTAGTGTATATTGAGTGAGAGAGAAGGTTTGATAGTGGGCAAGTGTGTGTCTGTGTTGGTGTCTGTATGTCTGAAAAGGCAGAAAGCAGGGAAACAGTGCTGTTTTCAATTAGCATGCCAGTCTGAAAGTCATGACGGGGTGGGAGGACTTTACAAGCTCCACACAACACACACAGAGGAAGAAAAATACACAGGGAGACACACACAAAGGAAGAGAGACACACTTACACAGAGAGAGACACACACAGAGGGAGAGACACACTGCGTCTGTGAGGGGGAGAGAGCAGCACTTACCCATTTGTACTATTCTATTATATATAACATTGTGTAAAAAGTATTTTGTGCGTGTGTCCGAGGACACACAGTAGATCTGACTCTGAACTTTATGGGATTTGATTATTTCAGCCTGTTTCAGTTTGTTTTAGCCTATTTCAATCTGTTTCATTCTGGTTCACCATGCTTCAGCTTGTTTGTTTCAGTCTGTTTCAGCCTGGTTCACTTTGTTTGGTTCCGTCTGTTTGATCGTGGTTCAGCCTGTTTCAGTCTTTTTCAATCTGGTTCAACCTGGTTCGGACAGTGAAATCCAAGACAGGGTCTTTATTCCAGGCAGGGTCGGTACACAGGTAGTCAATTAGATCTGGTCAGAAACACAACACAGAGAACAAATGCTGGAAAGCTTGAAACTAGGTACAAAGACGAACTGGCACAGGACAAAGAATAAAAAAGACCAAATATGAGGAGAAGACAATGAGACACAAGTGCAACACATAAGGGGAAGATTGACAATTACAGGAGCAGGAATTATGGCAGGAAATGGAAATCTGGAATGAGAGAAGAGACACGTGCCAAAATAAAACAGGAAGTGAAAACCAATGATACCAAGAACCAGAAACATAACCTCAGACAGACGGGACATGACAGGTTCACCCCTGTTCAGTTTAATTGTTTTAATCTGTTTCAATGTGGTTCAGCCTGGTTCACTTGTTTGAGTCTGTTTAAGCCTGGTTCAGTTTGCTTGTTTGAGTCTGTTTTAGTTTGGTTAAGCCTGGTTCAGCTTGCTTTGTGCTGTTGCAGTCTGGTTAAGGATGGTTCATGGTTCAGCTTGTCTGTTTTGTGTTCCCCTCCCACTTTATTTAGTCAGCATGCTCTATGTTCTCTGTGACAGTTTGTCTGTTTTCTGTTTGACCCAGTGGTATTGTCCCTTCAGCCTGTGCTGCTGTGTTTCCAGAGGTCTGGACTTTCTGTTTTTTGCTCCTGTTGAGTTGTGTCTCCTTGTGCTTCTGGTTTTGGTTCCTGTGTTTTTGCCCAGTTGTTGCTTTTTTTGTTTTTTTAAGTCCTTCTTTGCTATTAAAACACTGACCTACTTTGTCACTATAATACTACTTGTACACAAGACCAAACTGTAGCGCGAACAACACTGTGTCACTGAGTGTGTGGTTACACAGGTAGGAGGAAGAGCCATATCTCCACTGGTTCATGCATGGCCCCAGATTTTCATGCTCTCGCAGTTTGCTGTTTAAATAATAAAAGCATTACTCCCTAAGCCAAACAGGTCCACACAGTGTTCAAAGCATATTACCTTTTCATAAAGCAGAGCATTGGGATTGAGTGGAAACCTTGGAGGGGTTTCTGGGTACTTTGCTGTTCAGAGGAAGAAGAAAAATGAGCTTTTCATTCCAAGTTTGGCACAGTTTCTATCAATGTGAAGCTTAAAAGAGGCAGTATGGAAGCTAGGCTGCTCAGTGTGCTTTTCACGTTTTCCCAGGCACATCCAAAATAAAAGCCCCACAGTGCTTTTGTTGCCGATGGTTGCACAACTACAGCAGGACTGCCCAGTGTTCTTTCATGGACCTGCACAGCTGAGGGACTCATGTTAACTCCTCAATGGCAGAGATACATTAGAGAATGCTTCCTCAGAGAGAATCGTCTTCTTTCCACAAATACACCAGTGACATGGAGCAAAAGAAGTATTGCTGCATTTTAACCTGGTCATCTGGTGTGATTTACAGTAGTACTAATTTTTAACATTGTGATGATCTACACCTGAGGCAATGTTGTGTTACCCTGTGATACAGTGCCTGTGGCCAGGAGAGAGAATGTTTTATGCAAGCCTGTTAATGCACATACACAAATGAGTGGGGGTCATTCCTAAATACACATTCAAAAATGACCATGAAGGTGAATCAGCACCTATGTGAATCAGCAGTATTGGATTAAATGTCATTGTACAGATGCTGCTAATAAACTTATGACTCACCTGTATTCTCACTTGTAGTTATGTGACCACTGTGATATTTATATACATGCAGCAGGTGATAGGTGCAGTCACTTCATGGTTTATACTTATATACTTATATAAATATTTACTAGTTAACTTAACTAGTAAAAATCAACAAACAAGCCCAGCCATAGGAAACATCTTAATCTACCTCTGTAGAATCAGGTGAAAAACAACCACAAAGCTTCAGTTGCACTAAGACAAAGTGATGCACTGATAATCACTATTTATGCTGCTGTTATCTGTCATCCATCCTTGTATCAGTCTACTCCATACCCAATATCACAGTGTATGCAATACACAAGTCAACTGTGTCACAGACACAAACTTTTTATAGTGACACATTCTTTGATTTCAAACACGTTTTCACCTCAGCTCTCTGAACTCTGATGGTAGTGTGCTGCCTGCATGCTGAAGCTTGGGCACCGGGGTTAACAAGTGTTAACAACCATTTGCAGGACCAAATGGCTGTGCCAGGGGAGCTGTCAGTGGTGGAGATGGACTTGATGCCAGTGCCAGCTGCGGATGTCCATAGACTACAAGAATAAGTAATTCTGCTGTACTTGCTATGTTGTCACACCTGTAACCAGGTTCCCATCCACAATCCAGGTTTACATCCACAGTCCAGGTACATAACTGTAAAACAGTTAATTAGAGTTTTACTCGCACTAATGCCTACAGGCAATTCAGCGTCACAGATTAACCTAAATGTGCATGTGTTTGTACTGTGGGAGGAAACTGGAGTACCCATGCAGGCACAGAGAGAATATACAAACTCCACACAGAAATGCCCCAGGCTCAAACCCAGAACCTTCTTGCTGTTAGGGGACAGTGCTAACCCCTGGGCACCGTGCCACCCAACCTGAAATCAGTTTATCAAAAAAAATCACCATGGAGCACCGAAGCTGCTTAAAGTGAAAGTAAATGGAGCATGAATATTTGTTGAGTTAATAGAGCATTGTCCCTGAGTCAGAGGTTATGATAATGACTTTATCTTCTAAACTATCTGCAGTAGAGGATCTATTTTATAGATAGTGTTATGCTTAAAGAGCTCAGTCATGCCTATCAAACTGCAAACTTTCCAAATATGCCCAACAAGAATCTTTCTTTGGCCCAATGCTGTTTATATTATCACATGCAATATCACACGTTATTCACTGCTGATAAACATGGTTTCTTGTCTGGAGAAGGTGGTGGTGATTCTCACTTGACAAGAGCTTCAGCCATCATTGTGTTTAAAATAGAAGAGGTTATTGTCTGTCTGTGTCCACTGAGCAATTATCTCTTCAGGACAGAGTCGAGGCTACAGAAAGCCACTATTGTAAAATGATGAGACAAGCTGGAACGGGCCATAGGTAGCTGATTAGCATGCTAACAGCTAATAGTATAGCATAGCATGCTAATAGAATGCTAATAGAAGAAAAAAGAGACAAGAGTAAATGTTGGTGTTTTCCCCCCACACCTGGAGACCAATGTTGGTGAGTAAAGGAAGGAAGTTTGATGCTAAACTCACAAACTTCCTCTAGACTGGTAAGTAAAAAGATATTCATGCTAACTTGAGCAATGTAGCAACAGAAAAACTTACAAATAGCTCCTTTAATGATATGGCCTCTGAATGTCCTCACATTAGCATCTACATGTACAGAAATTACATTGTAATTAATGTGCTTGGTAGCAATATTACACACTACATGGATCATATGGCAAAGCATGGTTTTAAAATGATGTGCATATTTTCAAATTCTAGCTCTTCTCTCAGCTCCTGGTGTTTCTCAAGCTTCTCAAGTTCCTTCTTCCTGATGTTGCTGTTTCTTGGGCATTCCATGCATGTCCTACCTACCAGGATCTTACACACTGCTGTTATGTGCCGGACTGTTTCAGGGGCATCGCTGCACAGTCTGCACCTGGGGTCCTGCCTGGTGTGGTAGACCGCATAGCCTCTATTGATCTTGTGCTCAGGGCCTGTTCCTGTGCTGCCATGATTAGTGCCTCTATGCTGTTTTTCAGTCCAGCCTTTACCAGCCAGCAGTAGGATTTTTCAATATCAACCACTTCTTCTATCCCCCAGTGGCACATGCAGTGCAGGGGTTTGTCCTCCCACAATGGCTCACCCTTCTCCCTGCTGCCTGAGGTATTTTCTAAGCAGGTCATCACTTGGAGCCATCTTCCTGATATACTTGTGGACTGGCCTACATACTTCCACTTAGTGTACAGTCTAAGAGTGCTGGACATGAGGTGAACCCCTCTGTGTGTTGTGAGGAGCTTCCTTGTCTTGATATCAATGGCCTCTATCTCTTCCTTTGGCCTGCTTATGATGCCAACAGCCACCTCGGGTGATCTGGCTGAGGGGATTCAGTCTTATGCAGAACAGCATCTCCTTGATGGTGACTTGTGCTATTGGCTTGAAGTTAGCCTCTAGAGTCATTTTCCACAGCCCCACTAAGTTCTTGATGAAGGCTCTTAGTGTCCTGATGTTGTATAGTTCCAAGCATTCCAGGATCAAGGTGTGTGGCATTGAGTTGTAGACTTCTTGTAGTCAATCAAGGTAGTGCACAGGTTGGTTTGTCGTTAGCAGACCTCCCTGAACAGGATCCAGTAACCATCACAATGGCCAGCATCCAAGACAGGTTCTCAAACATGAAGAGCTGGACAGCACCAGGCCCTGACATGATGCATGCCTACTGGATAAAGAAGCTAACTGTACTCCATAAACGCCTGGCAGCACAAATGAACCAGATGACATTCATCCCACTTCAGGATGAGCGGCTCTCATATCTAGAAATCTACCTTTAAATGTCTCAGAGCTAGCTTCCATAGTTTCATCATCTCAAGGACAAAAAACAAGAGCTTTGTCTTTGTATTTCATATCATATGGAGTCTCGTTGCCACTCAGTTGCTAATTTCAATTAATTTTGTAAATTTAATTAATTTTTCTTACAGCTCTATCTCTTCTTATTGAGCTATGACAATGGAGCAATCCTTTAGTAGCAAATATATCCCATAATATCAGATCCCATAATAAAGTTAATGTTTTTTTGCAGAAAAACTATACCAATGTGAAAAGGGTCCTGGATGTGACATTTAATTTCTTTATTACTGATAATCAGAGTGGTAGTTCTGTTATTGCTTTTCAGTACCTAGACAACTGAGTATCAGAATCAGAATCAGAATCAGAATATTTTATTAATCCAATATTCACAAGCAGCCACATCTGAGTAGTCCAAAGAAACAAATACACAGAACACTGCACTAGGTTTATCTAGGTTTATCTAAAAAAATTAATTTAACACACTGCTCTTATAATTTTGTATTACCAATTACTTGGTTCATACTGATCTATATGTGTTACTTTTATGAACTACTGTTCAAGTACTGTACATGTTCTGGGAGTCCAAACTAAATTTCAACACTTTTTTCATGTATGTTTGAATTAATTTAACCAGATGGATTTCTGATGGAGACTATAAAGAAAAAAACTGTCATAAAATGCTAGTCAATAAAAGAAGATGAGGGGAAGGCCTCCAGATGGAAGCTGTGATGGCAGTCTGACTGGAGTTTCTGTACTAACTACCTTCCCAAACATCTCAACACAGACTGCCAGCCTCTCTCCCCTACTGTTTTAACAAACGCTCTAAAGCCCCTAACAATGTAAGAAACCTCAGCCCACATTCTTATGCAAATGTTTTACAGCAAATGGTTCAAATCTGTTCATTAAAAATTTTATCAGTACATTCCCAGCAGTCTTCTTTCGTATCTGCATATGTGCATTGTAAATGTTGAGCTCAGAGAAAATAAAACTACTGACATGGCCTTATGTCAGCTGGTCAAAGGGTACAACAGCCTATACTGTGGGCAGGTCCACTGCTGTGTGATCATGACCAGAGTATTTTCGTCTGTTCATGTTGAGATGAAAGAGTATAATGTAATGGTTGGAAGGAAACGGGACAAGATAAGACCAGACCAAGGCTCATGCATGCCTGATGAACAGAAAATGAACACGGCAGCCTTTGGTGGATTCTTGGAATTGATACTGGAGAGAAACAAGGACCTGATTGCACCTATTGGACAATGATACAATATCTAAAGAACTGTGCTGCCTGATTACAATGCACACTAGGTCATCAAGATAGCAATATCTTCAACAGGCGCCAGACATAAGCCTGACAGATGTGGTGATGATATCAAGTCTAGCTGTGTTATCTTCTACTCTCGTAGGACTTTAAAGAGACAGCCAGACTTTAAGTAGACAGGTAAAGTTCACTTTTTGTCCACCTGGGGACAGCAGTAACAAAAAGTAAACAAAACATTGATGATTGATTGATTGATTGATGTTGTCACATTTCAAGTTAATATGTTGAATATGCTAGTTAACGACTACCAGTGGACACAAAAAAGTGAAGGGGAGGGTGGCCTATGACTTACCTGGTAAAGTGCATACTAAGGAGGTGTAGATGCAGCAGCCACAGGTTTGAATCATAGACTGTATACAAAAATGGATGACACTTGGTCTGTAAAGTAAAGCCAATGCTGAAGAGCCAGAAACCTAAAATCATCATCATCAACCATCAGGGGGCGACTCCACTGGTTGTCAGAAGAAGTCAGATTGTATTGAAGTCTATGTGAAAATGGCTCTATGTTTAGTAGTAGCTCAGTAAATGTTTTCATAATGAGTTTTTCTCTAGTTTCAAGTCTTCAATACAACATGATGTTCATTTTAAAAATGATGGTCCCATTTAGAAGAAATTAAACCGTAAAGTAGGATATGCATACGTTGACAGACTGTCCCACATACTGCAACCTGCGTGACGATCAGGACAGTACAAACCAGTACAGATCCACCCCTCACTGCTCATCAGCCCAATGGGTGATGTCACCGTGGGTTGACACTTGGTTCAATTTTTTTTTTTTTTTTTGAATCAGACTCCTGGCTCCTGGCTCCTGGCTCCTGGCTCTCTCTCAATTTCACTATTGTTATAAAAAACTTAGTGATAGCTTGGTCATGAATGGGTGTATTATAATATATGTATTTAATGTGTACAGTTGTTGTTCAATTGTTGCATTGAACAACAAAGTGATGGAACAAGGTTGCAATGTGCTGATCCCTCAGGGCCACTGTACCTTCAGGCTCATACAGATCAGACAAGTTGGTGTTATGCAGAACTTATGTCTTCACTCAGCAGCAGAAAGAGGAAGGTGGTGTAAAGAAATTGCTGAAGGAGCAGAGAAATGTTCCAGAAGAAAGTTGTAATATTTCAGCTGATTACATGTTTACAGTCTTTGCCTCCTCTCAAATACACCAGCACAGTCCTCTTAGATAAGCTGCCATGGCTGTGGACTATTTCCTTTGGTAAGTGTAAACTTAAACTAAATGGCCTACTCTAATAGAAAAACACTTAGGCTGACCTGTGTCTGACCTACATTCTCTCTGACCTAGAGTCACTGCCAACATAGGTTTAATCCATGTCAACAACAGACTGTGTCAGTCTGACAGCATATGACTGGGCTCCAGTCTTAAATCTGTAAAATCAGTGGTACTTTTTTACGTTCCAGACCTTCTCTCTTACAGGTGTTTAGCCTTAGTGTCTTTTCTTTTAGTTCCCACTCACACTCCATCACACACACAGACACACACACACACACGCACACACATACTCAGGGGAGTCAGCATCTGCCTTCCATAGCATGAAAGCCTCACAGACTAATCCCTGCTCGCGGCCTCTTTGTTTTCAGCATCATGTAACTTCTTTACAGGTGACTGAGTGACCCCTGCCTGGAGATTAAGTAATTTCTTTAACAACTCTGAGCACAGTGTCACATTTACTATTGTCTCTGCCTTCAGACACGACTGGAGAGCCAAGGCACTGAGATCATATGTACGGTGTGTGTGTGTGTGTTTGTGTGTGTGTGTGTGTGTGTGTGTGTGTGTGTGTGTGTGTGTGTGTGTGTGTGTGTGTGTGTGTGTGTGTGTGTGTGTGTGTGTGTGTGTGTGTTGTCATGTGGCTCTGATGAGCCACTATCAGCTGAAATTGTCTTGGAGATTCTTTTTAAAGGGCAAAAAGACACTTGATAAGTCAAGGGATCTGGATATAAAACTCACAAACATCTCTGAGATTGGGTTTTACATTCAGCTTCTTTCTAATTACATGTATTGATTTGTGAACATTGACAAGAAAACTGTACTTCATATCATTAAATTTGTTCTATTAAGACTCCTGGTTCAGGTCTGAGAAAGATCGTTGTCTGGTTCAATAGAGAAACTTCAGATACAACCTGTTTATTTGCTTTTATCTATTTATTATTTACTTTCACTGAACTGAATTAATGAGCTGGTGTTGTCTAAACCACAGACAAGACTCTGGATGTGAACCTGGTTTTTGGATGTAAACCTGGTCTGTGATGTGATACTTGTGTGCTTTGTACCCAACCACCTCCACTGTTAATTAATAAGTAAAAGAAAATTGATAAGTGAAGGGTTTCATTCATTGAGAAAACTGATCCCAATCTAACTAGATGAGTTTGAACATTGTGTCATTATTTGACTAGTTCACAAACTGCTGTGACAGTGTCATTGATCAAATGGTTGCAGTGGTTGATAGTAACTGATTTTATCAAAATCTGTATCATGCAGGATCCACCTTTTCAGCTTTTAACCAGTATCTGATGCTGTAAAACCAATTGTAGCTAATTAAAATTTAATTGTGTGAATTACCTGAGTATATGAGTTAAGGTGTTACTTCATTTCCCTCTGGTCTGACACTGGCTGTCTGCGGTTTTATCCCCATCAGTACATTTATATACCAATGTCAGAGGGAAAACCCTTAACCTTCTTTTTAGTTTTAAACTCATCTCTTCTCATATATTTCCTCCTCCATCCACACAACTCCAGCCTTTTCAGCCCCTTAAACAGAGACTTTCAGAAACTCAATGAGACCCTTACTGAGGCCTTTGGAAACAATGACATAGACCCCCACAGTTGCTTCCTGATTGGGTCTTATGGGTCTGGACTACCAGTGGTAAACAAAATGGATGATGAATTAAAGTGTTACTGACCTTGTTGTCTTTGTAGCAGCTGCTGTTCAGTTCAATTCTATATTTGAAGGCAACAACTATCCTTACTGTTGATAGATAGATAGATAGATAGATAGATAGATAGATAGATAGATAGATAGATAGATAGATAGATAGATAGATAGATAGATAGATAGATAGATAGATAGATAGATAGATAGATAGATAGATAGATAGATAGCAGCCAGTTATATAGTTGACATAAAAACACACTGTATAACATAAAATAGAATGCAAAATATATACAAGAACAGACTATAATATATATTAGAAATATAATGTAATTCCAACTACCTACTCACCAGTCATAATCATCTACAGCTTATCTGCTGCCTCAACCAGCTTCACCAGTTCATCTACTGAGCAAAATCTTTCATTCAAGGCCCTGGGGAAATTCCTGTAAACAGTCCACCTGTTTGTAGGACCTTCCAGGTTGTTTTGTGAAAGCTGGAGGCCACCAGGCCCACAGGCTCTCTGGGAACCGCTTTTTTGTTATGTCCAGTTTTCATTGTCCAGACCACTTTTTCTGTATCACTCTCAATGCTCAACCTTTTAAAGTCAACATCAAATATCTCCAGCATAACAAAAAGTGACACCAACCTTGAACTTTGAGCCACTTTAGTTTTCAAACATTATTTGTCATTGAAATATCAAAGCACGGAGAGTAATTACTGTCTTTGCTCTGACATGTATGAAAACACCAAGGGTCCAGCTGGCTGAAGCTAACAGGGAAGCCAGCAACTGTGCACATCTATTGTTACTATATGTTCTGGTTATGTAGTGTAATGTTTTTATCAGAGCCACACTTTAGAAGATGCAAAGTTTTCTCTTGACAACATTGACAATTATACACTGGAGTCTTTTAGTTTAGCTGCTGACTAATCGTAATCATAACCAGGCTAAGCAAAATATTGGCTTCCAAACATGGTACCTGCATTTCATGGATTGACATGGACATGTCTGTAGTCTGCCTGTCTCCACTGTAATTGTATGAGAATGAAGGAAAACAACAACTGATTCATGCTGCATGTGACTCATCACTGTAAACTGGTAATTATAGTTGTTAGAGGCAACTCTGTAACCACCATTAAAATATGTCTGAATTCTGACAGAGTTGAATTGTATGAAATGAAGATAAAATAGTGTGTGTGCAGATGTCTGTGTGAGGTCCAGACATTTGAAGACATTGGCTCAATATCATCAGCATGGTGGAGATCAAAAAAGGTTGTGCACCACTTATTCCTCTGGTTCAATAGGTTTGTCTTTTTATTTTCCTTTATTCATTGAACATTTACAAGAGTCTTGTAGGTTTTGCTATTGGTTTCATGGCTCACATTACCATTAGCAGTTGCTTACATAACAGTCTTGACAATACAATACAAGAGGGTAGAATATGTCCTCTGAACAGTCACTTCTTCAGGACAGACTGGAAGATACAGTGACTCAGTATCAAAAAGTGATGAGACAATCCATGTGGACCAGAGCTAGCTGCTTAGCATGCTAACTTCATTAGATAAAAGAAGTAAGAAAAAAAAAAGGTAAAAAAAAAACAAAACAAGATGTATACAAGAGAAGCAAAACAAGAGGTCAAATTTGTGCCAGTAAATTCAGGTAATTATAATGTCATGGTTGCGGGAACAGCTGGTGAAGCAAAAAGTGAAAAGCTACCATCAACCAGACCATCTTGTTTCAGTTCGGGGTTCATGGTCTACAGCGGTTACAAATGGCCACATCTTCATAGACGACAGCCTTCAAAGGATGTACCCACTGGATTGGACATAGTCATGGGTATTTGGTATTGATTGCATTATGGGAACTGTAGGACTTAAGATGTCTTCTATTTAGCTACAATATACAACTCCTACAACTAAGATATTTTCATGTTTCAACAATATTCATTAACTGATGGGGATTTGTTGAGGGAATGATGATATGAGGATGAATGATGAACTGAGATGAACTGAAGTGACCTGTGTTCAGATGGTCATGTTGATCTTTTTATTTCCTGTAGTCCTTATTGTCACAGAGTAGGAGTACTTCTCCTCTAACTGAAAGCTCAGCTGTTATTTGATTTCCCTGTTCATGTCTGTGTGCTGTTACTCTGCTTGCTCTCTTGTGTTTGAGTGTGGCCTGGGTTCTTTTCAGGAGGGGAAACTCTGAACAGTTAGAGACATGGCAGCCTCTGCATGATGCTAATTACAGCCAAACAAATCCTTTACTGTGGCTAGAGAATAAATCTGGGACAAATTAAACCATCAAATGACACGTACCAATTACAGTCACAGAGTCAAAATCTGCTCACATAGTTATAACCCAATGCCACTGAGCTGGATGCTTTAATTGATGCCAGTTTGACTCAATCGCTGATTATTTTAATTGGTGGCATGTTTATACTATGCATTATTTGTGTGTGTGTGTGTGTTTGTGCGTGTGAGTGGGTTGTTGTGGCTTCTTTAAATGCCAAGGTCATGGTGACACTTGGGTACCTCATGTCAGATGACTGAGGATGTTAGGTGGAGGGTAAGTGTGTGTGTATGTGTGTTGAAAGTGTGTTTGAGTATCTTGTGATTAAACATTGTAAATGGTCAGCTAGGTTAGTTAATGTCATGCAGTTTTATATAAATGAATTAGCTATTTAGTATTAGGTCTAACTGGATCAACAATTAATCAGCAGTCTTCTCTGAACCAGATTTACAACACAGGGACAGCACTGGTTTAGTTGTAGCCTCATGGAAACAAACATCTGTACACACTGAACAATAAAAATAAAATAAAATAAAAAAATTCAATTATTTTTATTTAACTACTTTATTCACTTAAATTCTTAATCTGAAAAGTGCTTGGAGTACAATTATAAAGTATCATAAAATTGAGCATTATTGGTACTAATTCATGTTTTAAAATATGAGTAAATGTACAAAGTCACTTCCTATCACTGAATATGCTCAGATAAGCAGCTCTCTCTGAATATCTGCTGCTGCTCAGAACAAGAAGTTGTTCTTAGCTTCAGATGACTGAAGTGTCACATGATGAAGCTCAACGGGTTTCTCCAGATGAGGAGGTCTGTGATGAGACACTGAACCAGGGCAGACTGACAGTCACCTCTGTGGTGGACTCCAGAATATAATGCAGGACTGGTCCAAGTCCATTTTTATTGTTGCAGTGTGTGCATATGTTGCTGGAAAAAGATGAAAAAATGAAATTTATTTATTTAAATTTCCAGAGCAAACTGGCCTCATATCTAGACCAGAAAAAACCAAAAAAGATTCTTTAGATTTGTTATAAAAAAATTCAGTTTGAGTGAAATATAGTAATCCACTGCTAGCAACATCAGCACTGTGTGGTAAAGACTGCAGTGATTCTTGTCTTTCTTCAATGAAGCTTCCCTCTTCAAAATCACATGTACAGATTATTCACTCGATTAGTCTCTCTCAAAGGCTCACGATTTAGGACTATGTACTCTCCTTATTTTGTCCCTGGTATGAAAAGTTTTGGACACACCACCCATGCATCGTGACTGACTGTGACACATATAGTATTGACTTTTCTCCACAGGATTAAATATATGTTTTGAGGCCTGATGCCTGGTTTGTAAGCTTAGAAGAACTAAAGGAGTGTTGGTCACATAGTGAATACCAGGCTGGGTGTGTTTGTGCCTACCTCAGGTATGAGCTGGTAGCTGGGGTATGCCAGTGGGCCTGACAGGCCTCCTCCAGCCTCTCTCTAATAGGTGCTAATTGCATTCCATCATTGCTGGTCAGTAGCCAGGAGGAATGTGGCTGTTATTATGGTGGAGCCCTGGAGCCACAGGCCATCAGCACATTCTTCTGAACTCAGTCAAAACACACTTCCTGCAACCACAAAGGTGTGAGGCAGGCTTCAGAGAAAGCAGCCCCAAGGCAAGGCTTTCCGACCAGTGTGTGAGTGGAGATGGACGTATGCGTGTTCAGGATGATCTTCCACAGAGTTAAAAACAAAAACAGCCTTCTGCAGCAGCAGTCTTTGACTTTAAAACGTGTCAAGAAACTTTCAATACAACTCTTCAGCTGTACATGTAGAGAGAGCAGCACCTGACATGCTGGCAACATCAAGGTGTCTTGTAAACTGACTGTACACAGTTTAATTCTGTAAGATTGTATTATTGGTTCATGGTTATGAACTCTGCTCTACACCAGGTTTTTGCTTGGAAACTCATTATTGGAGGCCAAACAGATAAGACTAACCTCCCTCCCTACCTCCATTAGTTTTGCTGTATATAGCCCTGTTTACATTGGTCAAAAACCACTTGCTGATGACAAACGAGGGCCTTGTTGTCTTCCTGTGAACATGTATTTGGGTAAATAACTGTTGCTTTGTATTTTAACATCAATCATTTATTCAAGACTTAAATGTCTAATGTGGAATTCTGTGTACACCCTCTCAGACAGGATACTGTCCGACTAAACTATCACTCCACCTGTAGAAACGTCCAGCCTACAGTTGTTTAAACACTCTTTAACCAAAGCAGACATGAATCCTCAACAGCCAAAACAGTCACTGAAATTGAGCAGTTTAACAATCAACTCTCATCAAAAAGATATAGCTTTCACCCATATCTCATAGTCTTCCTCAGTAGATGGAGTTGTCCAGTTTCCTTGGAGATGGTGACACCAAAGACCATCTCCAAACAGCTGCAATCATGTGACAGTGCCACCAAGCAGAATTAGAGCAGTGTGTGGTTTTATTAATGATAATAAGAAAAATGAATTCTAAGTTGTTGGTTTTTGGATTTCTAAGTCCAAGACCAGTCCAGGACCAGTGACAAGTTCTAGTAACAGGTCACATTGAATCTGTGAAACAAAGAGAGGAGAAGACTGTGAAAGAACATTGATTCTCTGTTAGCTTTTCCACTGGTCATTGTGTGAGCCCTGCTAGCTGAAGGCAGGATACACTTTATTAAAGTAAAACAGCAGAAGAAGAACAGAGAGCAGCAGCTCCCACACCCGGAAACATTTGCTCCCCTACCTTAGGCGGCATCTCATAACAGAAGTGCGTGTGTGTGTGTGTGTATGTGTGTGTGTGTGTGTGTGTGTGTGTGTGTGTGTGTGTGTGTGTGTGTGTGTGTGTGTGTGTGTTCATGCAGGGAGGTGGGATGACTCTGGATCAGAGTCCCCCTGTGAAAACACTGATTGGAAATTGGAAACTGGCTGTATTGTACCAGCCTCTCTCTGTCTCTTTCTCTCTTTACATACAGGTCATTGCTCCATAATTGTGCATAAGGGGGGAACATGTCTATGTGTATGCATAAATTTTTATATGACTCTCTGTGTGTCTCTCTGTCTTGCTCTCTTTCTGTCTCTGCCTCGCTTTGTGTCTCTCTCTCTCTCCCTCGTTTCTTTGTATCCTGTCTGCAAGAACGTTTAATTTTATTTAAAATGTAATTCTTCCTCAGATCATTCATCCATTTCCCAGTATTGTTTGCTGCTGTGCAGCAGATGAGTAATACACACACACATAGACACACACAGGGAAACTCAGAGTGTAGCCATGGACAAAGGGTTTATTTAAAGGTTGTCACAGGAGCCTGGCTGCCAGGTTATTTATTGGAAGTGATGCTGAGTGACTCATGTGCTGCTCAGGTGTCACTTCCTGTTCCCTGCCCAGTTCTCATATTTTATGTGAGAACAGATTGATACAGATAAAACTGTATTAAAAATATTTAGGATGTTACAGAGTTTTACAATTGATAAAGACATTTCTTGACACCTTTCATGCTTTTCATTCATTACACACAACACAACAAAATGGAAAACAGCAGAAGACAGACAGGATACACTTTATTACAATAAGAGAACAGAAGCAGCTTCCACACCGATAAAGAACATAACTCTTCTCACCAGAGAAACAGAAAGCCAGTTTATGCTGGTGGGAACTGCTCCCCTACCTGAGGAGGCATCTCATAACAGATCTCTCACTGTGTGTGCGTGTATTTGTGTGTGTGTGTGTGTGTGTGTGTGTGTGTGTGTGTGTGTGTGTGTGTGTGTGTGTGTGTGTGTGTTGATGCAGAGATGTGGGATGACTCCAGATTCCCCTTGTGAAGACATGTGGGTGTAGGGTGAAGTCAGGTAATCCGGGACATCAGTTTAAAAGGGACAAATAAGATTTTACATTTTGGACTCCAAAAATATAAACCATCAAACAACAAATACATTATTGCATTGCTGCTAAAAATTTCCTAAAGTAACTAGGTAGAACCAAAGCTTCCAAAAATCACTATTGAATTTCATTAATTTCAAGTTTTTTTTTTATGGTAAAGGGTTTTGAGTGAGTATTAACGCATTTAGCTAAAATGAGATATATTGTCTGAAGTGAAATCATCATGTCTTTCATCAATTGTCATCAGTTAAGCTGAATTGTTTGGTGTCCTTTAATAGCTGTCCCAATTTACCTGAATATGTCATTATGTCACTCCAAGGGCTCTGAGCAAAGACAGCAAATGCACTGGAGTGAAAAATGAATGACAAGACTCTTTCAGTCAGAAAAAGCATTACTATTGGTTACTGCTTCTGTCAATCATACTAGCTTGATGACTGAGAGGCTGCAGGTGAAAGTGTATGAAGCAGAGAGGGATCAGGACGGTTTTGAAAAGCACATTTTCCAGTTTTTTGTAATAGGTGCCAGTGAAAAAATGAGTTAATTAATTAATTACTGGTTCCATAATATTAGGTCCAGAAGTCTGAAACAGATATTTTGACAAGTTTAAAACTGAAAATTAAGCTTTTCTTGCCCTTGTATAAAGTAAACGTTATGATTTATCAAATGTTTTCAGACAAGGACAAAAAAGTTTAAAACATACGATGTAAGTACTCATGTAGTTTAGGTTGGGTTTTAGTCCCATGGCACATTTTGAGGAACTAAAGAATAAAGTTACCTTTCAAATGAGTTCTCATAAATTCTAATAAAGTATTTTGGCCTAAGGCGCAAGTGTAAGTGAATTAGGTTAAAAACAGGTGAATTTTAAGAGAAGAACATTTGTTTGCATTTTATTGTTGCTGTTTATTTTATGAAACTTTGCCAGGTAACTATTTTATATAATATTAAATTACAATATCATAAATATGCAGCTCGTCTGTTTACTCCTTGTCTCACCTGGTTCAATGTTGAAGTTTGACATGTAATGCATACATCCTACACACAGTGACCAATGAGGTGTCTTAAGTTGAAAGTGACCAATCAAAAAAAGCAGAGACATCAATCTCTGCCTCCAAAGTCTCAAAAGTCAACTTGAGGAGCAAGCTGTTCTGTGTGCTCATGTCACGTGCACATGCATGGTTTTTATGTGCTATGTTTTGACACTAATTAAATGCTATACTTTTATAACAGCAATAAGCCACAGGAGGTTGTGGTTTACAGGGTTAGCTGTTCTAACAACACCATTGCTGTGGGGCTTATGGCTTTAGTATCTCCTCTTTGGCTCTCATGTCCTCAAACACCATCCTGTCACAAATCTGTTGGTGGACTGAAGAAGTCAGTATCATTTCTCAGATCATTTCATCTCTCACAGCCACGTGACTGTGTTTCTGGAGAAGCAAATATGCTGGGGTTCAGCTTTCCTCTTGAACCTCACGCAGCATGAAACTGACAGGGCAACTCTCTGTTGTACAACGCTGTTGTACTCCAGCACATCTGAGCACCTGCTGTTTCAGTGGGGTGCAGCAGCATGGAGCCGTGGCTCCATGGTGACAGAGAGTCAGGCTACTCACCTTACTGTTTTTATTGTCATATCAGAGGCCCTCTGAAAGCTGCTGGGAGAGAGATAACACAACTCACAGGCGGGGCAGGAGGCTTACTCCATCAATAAACAGTCTCTGATCTCTGCTGAATGGCTGTTTGAGCAGATGTGTCAAGTAAAATAAACATAAGGGAGAGTCCATTAAATCCAGATCTTGTCTGTGAGTGAGGGAGTAGCAACAGATGATCAACTGCAAAACAGGAAACATGTTTTTGTCCTGTTTGAATGTTAACATCACAGGACTCCACACTGAGCAAAGTGCATATTTGAAGAAGGTGTTCCTATTTTCCAACTGCATATTTTTACAGGTCTATGTCAGAGGGACATCTTTAACTTTCTGTGCACAATATGAAGATCATGTTTTATCCCAACTTGCATCTTATTTTCTCAGTTGTGTCACAATAGCGGTGTGAAGTGATGGGATCACACTGAGGTCTGACAGGTACACAAATACACAATACAATTTGTCAAACACAAGCCAACACTTCATCCTCATGATCATTTTCAAAAACAAGACACCAGTTTAGAACAGGACAGAATTCACCACAACAGAAAAAATATGTCTCCCAACTTGAAGCATCTGAGACAGTCCCTTTGTTTAATGTTTTTACACCAAGGGGAGCATCTGCATCACAAAACAGTACAATTAATACTAATGCTAAGGCAAGGCAATTTTATTTGTATAGCCCATTTTTACAAACAGTTTGTCTCAAAGGGCTTTACATAGCATCATAACAACATCCTCTGCCCTTAGACCCTCACATTGACTGTAAGACTTTACAATGACTGCTCCTCCTCTGTTGCTCACCTCATTGTGAGCAACAGAGGAGGGATCCCTCACCCAGGACGGGCAGAAGTGCAATAGATGTTGTATACAGACAAGAAAACAGGTAACAATACAGAATATGCACAGCATGGAAATGGTGTGCAGGAGCTAATGAAGGCAGTTTTTGGTGGGAGGGAAGGCAGGGAGAGTCAGGCAGCTTAATGGGAGTAGTGGGTGGTAGACTGGTTCCTGGGAGGGAAGGGCAGGTTGGTTTAACAGCAGGGGTAAAAGGGGAAGGGGGTGATGCAGGGGGCGGTTGGTGGAGAGAGATGGAGCTTCAGTGGATCTGTGGAAACACAAATAGAGAGAGAGAGCGAGACACCAAGGCCAAACTACAAGGTGCAGCAGATAATGAAAATGATAATTTAAAGTGTGGGAGAGGAGAGGAGAGGAGAGGAGAGGAGAGGAGAGGAGAGGAGAGGAGAGGAGAGGAGAGGGCTCCATGTAACCTGATGTGTCCCCCAGCAGTCTAAGCCTATAGCAGCATAAAAATGGTTCAGAGCTACCTGAACCGGCCCTAACTAAACGCTCTGTCGTAGAGGAAGGTTTTAAGCCTAGTCTTAAATGTAGTGAGAGTGTCTGCCTCTCTGACCCATGGAGAGAGTTGGTTCCACACTAAAGGAGCCCGATAACTGAAGGCTCTACCTCCCAGTCTGTTTTTAAAGATACTGGGAGTCACTAACAGACCTGCATTCTGGGAGCGAAGTGCTCTGGAAGGATAATAAGAGACTATGAGGTCTTTCAAATAGGATGGAGCTTTGTCATTAAGGGCTTTATAAGTCAGCAGAAGGATTTTGAAGTCTACTCGATATTCTACAGGAAGCGAATGGAGAGAAGCTAAAGTGGGAGAGATGTGTTCTCTTTTACTAACTCCTGTCAATATCCTTGCTGCAGCGCTCTGGACTAACTGCAGACTCTTTAGAGAGTTTTGGACATCCTGACAACAGAGAGTTACAGCAGTCCAGCCTAGAGGTGATAAATGCATGGACTAGTTTCTCAGCATCAATCTGAGAGAGGATATTCCTAATTTTGGCTATGCTGCGCAGGTGAAAAAAGGCAGTCCTAGTCACGTGTTTTATGTGTGAGCTGAATGAAAGGTCTTGGTCAAATATTACTTCAAGGTTCCTTGCGGTCATACTAGAGTTCAGGGTGATGCCATCTAGATAAGCAATCTGCAAAGAAAAGGTGTCCCTGAGATGTTTAGGTCCAAACACAATGACCTTTGTTTTGTCTGAGTTTAGTAGAAGGAAGTTAGAGGACATCCAGGATTTGATGTCGTTTAGGCAGTCTTGGAGATTGATGAGGCGGCTTTTATTATCTGGTTCTATCGATAAGTAGAGCTGGGTATCATCTGCATAGCAACGGTAGTCGATCGAGTGTTTCCGGATTATATCGCCTAATGGGAGTATGTAAAGAATAAAAAGAATTGGCCCTAAAACTGAGCCCTGTGGTACGCCATTCGTAACTCTGCTGCACTCTGAATGGTCATTGTTAACATTAACAAACTGAAACCTATCGGATAAGTATGATTTAAACCATTTTAGGGCACAGCTTTTAATCCCGATTTAATGGTCTAGTCTCTGCAGCAGAATGCTGTGGTCAATGGTGTCAAATGCAGCACTGAGGTCCAGAAGTACAAGTATAGAGACAAGATCTCTATCAGAAGCTATAAGAAGATCGTTAGAGACATTTGCCAGTGCTGTTTCAGTGCTGTGGTGTTATCTGAATCCAAATTGGAAAGCTTCAAACAGTTCATTACTGTGCAGATGCTCATGTAGCTGCTTTAGAACCACCTTCTCAAGGATCTTGGAGATATAGGGAAGGTTGGATATGGGCCTATAATTTACTAACACACCTGGATCTAGAGAAGGCTTTTTAAGTAAGGGATTAATAACTGCCACCTTAAAGGCCTGTGGCACATAACCCGTGACTAAGGAAAGATTGATCTGGTTCAGTATAGAGGTGTTAACTACGGGGAGGACATCCTTGAGCAGTCTTGTTGGGACTGGATCAAGTAGACATGTGGCTCATTTAGAAGAGGTAATTGCAGAAGTTAGGTCTGACAGGTCAATGGGGGAGAAGCTTTCAAGGTATGCATCAAGTCTGGGAGATGCTTCTATAGGCACTACAATCTGTGGTCCATCATTGGCAATCCTTGCTCTAATATTCACAATCTTTTCAGTAAAGAAATTTAGGAAATCATTGCTGTTGAGAGTCGGAGGGACAGCACTATGG
Organism: Rachycentron canadum; assembly: GCA_038496675.1. Classification (NCBI taxonomy): domain Eukaryota; kingdom Metazoa; phylum Chordata; class Actinopteri; order Carangiformes; family Rachycentridae; genus Rachycentron; species Rachycentron canadum. Next base: position 528,061 of record CM076665.1, read on the forward strand.
TTCTTGGGCAGCCTGGCTACAGTGCTGAAAAGGAACCTGGGGTTGTTTTTATTCTTTTCTTTTAAAGATAAATAGTATGTGCCTCTGGTTCTTTTTTATATATTAATAAACTATCCTTCCAGGCTTGATGGTCTTCCGCACATTGGCTGGAATGTGTTTTCCTTTCCAGCCGTCTGGTCTTCTGCTTCAAGGTGCGCAAGTTCAGGCTGTACCAGGGAGCTATTCTCTTGTGGTTGATAACCTTCTTTTTCAGAGGGGCTACAGCATCAAGCAGGAGTGCTGTTGCAGTGCTATCTATAAGATAATCTACCTGCAAGGGAGTAAAATCAGCATAGCTGCCCATTGTAATGCTACTAGGTGTAGCGGCAAGCTCTGCTGGAATGAGCTCTTTAAATCTAGAGACAGCAATATCAGATAAACATCTACTGTAGTGGGACTTTTTCCCAAGTAAAGCATAATTTGTTAAGGTAAATTCAAATGTTATATAAGAATGGCCAGACAGGACAGGGTTTTGAGGGAAAACTGTAATGTGCTCAACTTCTATCCCATAAGTTAGTACTAAGTCAAGGACATGATTAAAGGAGTGAGTTGGTTAATTTACCCTCTGAGAGAAGCCAATTGAATCTAAGAGAGACTTGAATACAATAGCCAGACAATCATCATCAACGTCCACATGAATGTTGCAGTCACCCACTATAATGACTTTGTCTGATTCCATTGCTAATTTTGACAGAAAGTCTGGGAATTCTTCTAAGAACTTAGAATAAGGTGCGGGGGGACGGTACACAGCAGCAAGTATAAGTGGTTTCTCTGCTTTCCAGTCAGGGTGAGAGAACCTGACAGTAAGGCTTTCAAATGAATCATATGAAACAATAGGCCAAGGGTTAATAAGCAGATTTGAATGATAAACTGCAGCCACTCCTCCTCCTCTACCAGTGACACGTGGCACATGGTAGTTAATGTAACCAGGAGGGGTAGATTTATTTAAACTAACATATTCATCCTGCTGCAACCAGGTTTCAGTGAGGGTTAATAGATCAATTTGGTGATTTGTAATTAAATCATTCACTAGGAGAGACTTGGAAGGGAGAGATCAAATATTTAGCAAACCACATTTAATAGTTTTATTGGGTTGGTTTGCTGGAGCAGTGGTTTTGATTTTTACTAAGTTGCTATGAATGACTCCTCCAGATTTGGGTTGAGGCAGGTTGAGAATAAGTCAGTTAAAACAGATCCGTTCAGTTCCTCCTCCTGCTCTGGGTATCTGACTCTACTGGAACCATTCTTCATAAACAAGAAATGGTGGTAGAGAGCCACTCCAACATCTCTTGTAGATATTCAACTGGACTGAGATCTGAAGTCTGTCACAGTACATAAGTCACATCATCTTCATCCTTGTCAGATGTTCAGAGACCCCTGTGACCCGCAGTCCTGTGTCTCCTCACTTATTCAGGTTTTTCCTTTAGTTTGTCACCATCTATATGTCTGGACCAAAGTGTTGTACAAAGTTCATGATTACCATCCATGGAGCCAAGCTGCTAGCATGGCTAAAAGAACATGATTGCATCCCTCTGAATCCTGTTTAAATGAAAGGCTAATCTTCTTCTGCTATGATGGCAAAGCTGAGAGCTGGAATGTTTCAGGCAGAGATAAAATCTTGTTGTATGTCTGACAAACGGAAGCAGATGGCCATGCTGTAAGCTCACAGTGAACTGTGGTGTGCAGACATCCTCAAACCAGTTTAGAAAATGGTTCTACATTTTACAGGAGGAGTCATGTGGTCACACTTGCACTGCATGCACGCAAACGCATGCAAACACAAACCACATCTCTCAGCCTGTCTACTTTTAGTCTGGTGTCCAGATACTGACTCACACTGATAGACAAGCTCCTAGAAAGAAAGATCCCGTGTGTGTGTGTGTGTGTGTGTGGTTTGCATGGCCTGTATAATGATCTGCAGCACAAGGGAACAGAATAGTGGAGGTACTTTCTTCCTGCCATAAAGTGGTTTAGAGGGTTTTTCTGTATGACAACATATTGCATTTCCTGTTATTCCTCCACAATAAAAGCACCTTATCAGTTCACAAATGGCAAGCCTTTAGTGTGAAGCAGCAATGCCAGGAAACCACATGAAGGTAACCAAGCTCTGTATGTCAGAGAGAGATAAACATAACAGTAAATGAAAGATGATACGTGATGATATATGAAACGCCATACATTCTAAACCAGGTTTAGTAAGTTAAATGTGATTATTATGATTTGTTTTCTTACTCACTACTTTAACCTTCAATCACACAATAATTGTGAATTAAACACATCACAGCCAGGTTTCGCTGTAGATTTATGTGACTCGTGTCAGAACTCATCAAAGGCTGTTCCTCTCAGAGACCAGCGTTAGCACAGTGTCATGTCCATCCTGGTATTATAGTCAGAGCTGAGTGTCGTGGAGGGGAGCTTGGGAACCGCTGACAGGTTTTGTTCTCTGCCATTGTTTGTCTTCAGGATGTCCTTCAGAAATCTTACACAGGAGGTCAGAGGACTAGCTGTGTATTAGTGTCTAGAGGGAAGCCAGCAGGGCACAGCTCCTCTGATGTCCCTGGAAGACCAACAACAATACAAGCTATATTTGTTGCATTGGGTTACAAACCATGTTTGTTTGTGCACCTTCATAACACAATCCTGGCACTTGCAGTTTAACATACAGGTCTTAGACTCTACTGTAAGGCAAGGCAAGGCAATTTTATTTGTATAGCCCATTTTTACAAACAGTTTGTCTCAAAGGGCTTTACATAGCATCATAACAACATCCTCTGCCCTTAGACCCTCACATCAACTGTAAGACTTTACAATGATTGCTCTCGGCCAACAAAACTCTACTTTCTCCTGCTATCCACAGCTCATAAACATGGCTAACAGTTTGAATGTGGTAAAGCACCAGTAAATCAGGTGCATCACACTCAATGATTCCACAACCATAATACATAGATTATATTTTTATATATTTAATGTAGTAATTTCCTAAAGTCTGTTACTAATTACGAAAATATTTGTTTTTTCACTAACCTCCAGAGAGGTTTTAAATATTTGGTTTGAAATATCTATCTCCACAGTGGAGGTAATACAATGTGTGCTGAAAATGTAGTTCCAAAGAAAAGTAGATAAACAGTGACATTATTCAAACTATACATCATGTACACTTCATCTGACATTATTTTTTTAAGGTGGACATTTATTTAAAGGTTCATACATAAGTATATAGGTAGATTCTGATTGACTGACTGACCTCTAAACTCTCAGAGAGAAGCCTGAGAGAAGAGAGGTGAAACTACACTGAGATATACCCATGATGTATCCATGGAGACGGGAACAAAAGAACCAGCTTATTTACTATTACTCATAAAGTAAAAATGATAAGACATTTGTTTCATCTGAATCATGACAGAAAACTTGTCTCTATCCAGGTCAAATATTGGCACTTTAGTTCACTAGTGATTGTGATGATGAGTGTCTGTTATATTAAGAATATAAAAACCAATATAACCAATATAAAACCAATCTGTTGTTACTGGAGCTCCTGAGAGAATCCTGAGAGAGGGGATGTAAAACTACACTGAGGTGGTATTTGGTTCTCTAAACCAAAAATCTTTTTATGGATATCAACACTTCAGATAAAAGACCATAGAGGAGTCAGATATGGAGCTTTAAAGTGGCTAAAACATGTTTTTGTGGATGACCCTGTCCACAGCAGCACACTGATCTGAATCTGCTGCAAATAATACACTAAATTGAGATAACTACCTCACACAGCCCCACGTCACATATCCTTAACCACCACCTTAAGTGTCTTACTGCAGCTAGGATGGAGAGAAGAAACAAAAAAGGTGGGGAATCTGTTAATTTTAAGTGTAACATAACTTTATTTGAAAAGGACGTATCTACAAAATTTCATTAATATATTTTAATTTTGAGCCTAAAAATCTGTAATTTTACAGGTATTCTACTTCTTTTTTTATTTCTTTTTCAACTTCATCAAAATTGTGAATACCTGTGAGTTAAGAGTACATCTTTATATAATCTTAGAAAATGTATTTATTTAAAAATGTATTTCTATTATTGCTTATTATTATTCCTTTCTGTAATTTTACCACTTTTGGTCAATTATTTACTATGTTAATGTAAACTTCTGCAATTACACAACCACCACCTTAAGTGTCTTACTGCAGCTAGGACGGAGAGAAGACACAAAAAAGGTGGGGAATCTGTTAAACTATATATTCATGGACATTTTTTTCTGTAGTGTTTTAGCTGTCTAGCAGCTGCTGGTGGACATCTGATGGGAATATCCACTCATCCAAGCACAAGCTTTGTATGGGACACAGTATGCTAGAGATTCTTTTCTCTAAAACTCTAAAAAAAAAAAAAAAAAAATGTTACCAGGTCCAAGGTTAGTCCAGTCTATCACTCACAGACCCTGCAGATGCTGATTTAGTTGCTGCAAAAAGTTTTATTAGAAAAGCGATTGTTGGAGTTGGGATTTTTATGGATTTCCTGAGTGGATTGGCCTCTCAGACAATAGGCTCCCCCATAGAGTTTAGAGTCCAAATTACAACCAGTGATGGTTGGAAACATCTGTCCTCAGTGTGGTTTCCTCTGCTTTCTGTTCCCTGTTAATGAAGCCTGTCTACACTGTTATTTGTACTCAGCAACGGTGGGACACACTGACAGAGCCAGGAGGGCACCATTTGATCATTTGAATGTGTGTGTGTGTGTGTTTGCTTAGAAAAGGGAGTTGGGAAGGCAATTACATGAAGAAGTAACCCATGACGGCATTTACTGTTCTCATAAGCAAGGCGTAGAGGAGTACTGAATGTGACCAGGCAACCCAAAGAATGTCAACACACACACACACACACTTTGGGAGCACACACATTTCCATCATCCATTTGTGTGTGCAGCTGTGTTAAGGCTGCAGTCTTCTCTCCTGTCTATCTTTACTCTGCAGCTTGATCAGCTCTGTGCTGTATCATCATGCAGCCTGAGTAGTCATTATCTCAGTGTGTGGATGTCAGTGCAAACACCAAACCCTCATTTAGTGCTTGGCTGGCTGCTGAGCTCACACTGTAAATAATGATATTTCTCATTTGATATGCTCACTCCCTTCTGTTGTGGCCAGATCTCTATTCTTCAGCCCTGAGTGCCACTTAAACCATTGAGATAATTACTATCATCTCCTGCAGGCTGTGCACTGTACTTAAGAGCTGGAACAACGACAACAGACAGTGAGTGAGAAAGCAGAGGTCCTGTTTTTCACATCAGGCTTAACAAAGAGCTACATCAGGTGCCTGGAAAATGAAGATTCAAGATTGTTTAATAAAATGGCAGAAATAAAAGAACTGAATGTTTTGTATGATTATATGTATGTATGATCACATTTGTGCTTTCTTACCATGACAATAATTACATTGCATGAATGTAATTATTGTATTTTTGCTTTATTTTTCAGTGACATTCAGGACAATTGAACTTGAACAGATCAAGATCCACCATCAAGTCCTTAAAGTAAGCACAAGGGAGGCAAGAGAGGAGGCTACTGTAATATTAAAGGTCTATGGAGCAGTAGTGTGCCATCATGGCACACAAGGTGAGCTTGCCCAGTTAGTACGATACTGAAGTGGAGGTGATATCTCGTCATACATTAGATTTTAGAACAACTTTGTGTACTGACGCAGGCACCAGGTAATTCACTGCCCTCTTGTGGTGGCATAGGCTTGAGGTATTGTTCTTGCCACTGTGTCTGTCATTTTTGTCAATGGCGACTCTGCGGCGAAACCTTTTAGTGGATCTCCCAAGCTATGGTGCCCACTGGGACCTGTTTGCGTGGGCCCCCAGCTAGTTGGCGAATGTCTTCCAAGGTTGAAATCCAGAAAAATAAAAGGCAAGCTGTTAAAAACGCTGCCTTACCCCTTCGGCAAGATCGTGCTGTGAAAATGTTCCTTTAACCTTCCCAAGATGCTCAACTGTTTACAGTACAGTTTACAGCAAGTCACTGTAGATAATGGCATTATGTGAAAATGCTAAAATCAGGAATTTTTCTCCCAGAATTGCATTTTACAGTATGACACTGTCAATACAGTAGAATACTGTTCAGACAGCACCTTTGCTGTAAATTTACAGTGAAGAGTAGAGCAGCTCTTCCAGGAACAGCTCACAAAATAGGTTGTGTGTGTCGTGAGATAGAGAGAGAGCAGCAGAAGGTTTGCTAGTTAATTAGCCATGTAGCTGTGACCATAGAAGTGTTGTGTTTGTGAACTTTAGGCTGTTTGTCAGTAAATAAAAGTGACAACTACTCAAACCAAAGTTTCCTCTTCTCCCCTGAGCTTTAACTACAGTCCAGATGATGAGCCAGGGCAGGTTCACAACACTAAGGCTGGAAAATATAGGATTCTACATTGTCACTGTGTCATTCTCAGATAATGGTAAATCTGTTGAAGTGCTTTTTAGATTTTTTTTTCTCTGAACTGTATATTTAGTACATTTAAGGTTAAGTTGAGAAGAATAACCCTAAAACAGGAAGGCGAAAGATGATGTCCAGTCTGAGAGAGGCAAGATGGAGGAGAGAGACATTTGAACATAGGAAAGGCACGACATGCATCATGTCACAAATGTAAGAAAGTTTTGTGTGTTCTGTTTTCTTATCTGTAACAGTCACCGCACACCACTGCCATAAAATAGTATAAAGAAAAATAAAGTCTGCACTTCAACTAATATTACTTTATCTGATGGACATTTATTTATATGTCCATATAGTATAACGGTAGATGGGTTTTTTTGATTAAAAGGCAGAGGGTGAATGCGTAGGTTCTATACTAATACTGTGAAAGTATCAAATCACACACTGTTTGGTCAGAGGGTTAACATATCTTATGGTTTTCAGTGTACAGATTAAATTTTAGAATTTTGGACAGAACTAGGCTGGATGTTAATTCCTGGTTCCATTCAAAACTGAACTTATCTACTCCTTGCTCCAGGTCTATACTTAACAAAAATACATGAAATTGATGGCCATCTTCTTATCCAACTCTCAAAAAGGCTGCTGAGAAGCTGGCAGGATACCATGCCATTTCATATAAAAGAACATACATAAGAACATACAAAGGTACTCAATTTCGTTATCATTACTTTTTTTTTTTTTTTTATTGTTGATTTTGGAACATGATTTTCACATTTTCCTGTGTAAAATTAAAAGTCGAGGTTGACATTATTTCATTTTATAACACATCACGATTGTTTACCATGTTACACAGACCCCCACACTTACCATTCAACCATGAAATGAATCTATCTGACAAAGTCCATGGCAAACAGACCATAATGATCAAGTCCTGATGACATAGATTGGCCAGCAGTGATATGTGAGACCACTCATCATCAACTCCTCATTTACTGATTAGAGCAAGTCTGAAACTTGAACTTAAAAAAATGTGTGGCTTCAATACAAATAACTGATTTACCTTTACTACAGTTTACAACATTACTGTATATTTTGCATAGTAAATCACATGAGAAATGATATTATAGTATATTGTATTATGTGTACTCAGCTAATGAGTTACTTTCAAAGAGGTTTGTAGAGTAAACATGTAAAATAGCACTAGATATAGCTCTTATATTATTATTTAATTGATCAATTTAATTTAAGAACTTTTAATTAATTATATGCAGTGTTAATTTTAAGTGTAACATAACTTTATTTGAAAAGGACGTATCTACAAAATTTCATTAATATATTTTAATTTTGAGCATAAAAAACTGTAATTTTACAGGTATTCTACTTCTTTTTTTATTTCTTTTTCAACTTCATCAAAATTGTGAATACCTGTGAGTTAAGAGTACATCTTTATATAATCTTAGAAAATATATTTATTTAAAAATGTATTTCTATTATTGCTTATTATTATTCCTTTCTGTAATTTTACCACTTTTGGTCAATTGTTTACTATGTTAATGTAAACTTCTGCAATTACACAAGATATTTGTCAGTTGACAAGTAAAATTACAGAACAAATGTTCAAAATTTTACTGTTGTAAAATCAAACATTTCCATGGCTTTGTTCTGACAGTGGGCTTGGGTTTATGATTATGAGTGTCAGCTGAAACTATAAAAAACAAGCCCTTACAGAAACATTACAAGTGGGCATATTCAGTTTGCCCAGTATTTAATCATAATCTAATCTGATGATTAATTAATACTGTTTTTTTGCCAGTGATTAATTTGTTTATTTGGCTTTTGCTGAGGCTCATAATCATGTTTAAGAAAAACACAAACAAAACACATACAGTCAGTTCTTCTGTTTATATAATTCATCTAAAATCATTTTTGGCAGCCTTAGATGTGACCTGATACTCAGACAAATAATTAAATATTATCATAAAAATGACCAAAACAATATGTCATCTGTTATGTTAGCTTTTAATTAGATAGCAACTAAGTGACAACACTGTTTCTGATAACTTGATTGTCCCTCTGTTCCTTACACATAGTGCAAGAATGTTGTAATATTACAAATGCTTTATATTCAGTCCAAGAAGAAATGACCAGTAATTGTGAGTTTAAACTTTTCTGATAAAATCACACTGCTTTGTCCAGTGTTTGTCCAGCAGCATTTGTCATGCTGTGTATATCGTGTGTATTTTTCTTCTCCCCAATTTCACCAAATGAAAGACACGGGTAGATCTCACAGCGTCACCTCTTCTTATTTCTCTGCTTACATCCCTACAACCCTAACCCTAACCCTAAGCCATTATGGGCACACACATACATACATACATATATATGTGTGCGTGTGGGTATGCATATGTACATATGGGTGGTGTATATGCAGGTGTATGGATACTTACCATTAAAGCTTCACTGGAAACTGTTTTGAAAAAGCTTTCTTAAAATACCTCACAGGTGATTTAATGATCTATCTGTATATCATATGAAATAGTAGAGGACTGAGAAGGAAACACAAGACGACAACAGGTCTGAGGAGAACCGCAGAGTTTTATTTGGAAAATTTATACATAAAATGCATTCATATAAATATTGAAGTTGTCACTTTGTCAGTAGTTCCTCCCTCACAGTATGGTGGTTAGTGCTGTAATTCATCTACATGCAAATGGCTTGGTGCCTGGCCAGATGAATACCCCCTTTGCACGAAATCTAGCTGACTTGCAAGGTTAATAGTGTCCAAAACAAGTGCTATGTATGGAGGTGAGCTATATCTATTTAATATGGTTCCACCTACTGTACTAGTTCTGATTCCTTCCCCACCAGAGAGGTGACATTTCATCACTAGGAACAGTCTGTGATGTCACAGGTTAGCTCCAACTCTGGTCAAGGCCCAACCACCAGATGATCACTGTGCTCCCCTCCCAGGTCTGACTACAGGAGGGGCATCTAGCCTTTTGGTGAAGTGCTACAGCTATTTCTTGGCTAATTCATGCTGACCAGGAAGGAGTTGTAGTTCTTGTTCTAACTGGGATCAATTTGCCTTGGGGGATCCCACCAGGAGCCATTACAGCTCCACGGATCACTGGGGCACACAAACCTTTCCACCCCTTTATGGTGGCAATTCCCTGAGGGTACTGTAATTATTTTTATTATATACCTTGGGTGTATCTGGCTGTCTTTTTCACAGTGAAAGGTCACTCACACTGATCTATTGAATGATAACACATGTAACACACATGTTTATTTCAGTCTAATAATACATAGTAAAAGGGTTAGCACTGCTGTACACAATATTCTGTTTCATGTGATACTCATTTGGAATTATTTGCAGCCACAGAAGTCTATTGTTTTACTTTGAGTCAGCCCAGAGTGTTTACAAAGGTTTCTATCAATAGAGGAGCTGTGTTGTGCACTTTCATGGTGACAACCACAGCCAGTCAAAGGAATAAGATACATCAGGCTTTGGATACACAAAATACCTGTTAGCAGGTAGCAGAACTTCTTGTGTGAATTGTTGCTAAAAGTAAAAGATGTGCTGCATACTGGAAAACCTATGGACACATTTCCTGTATGAAACTAGATTTACTCATCAAGAGCAGCAGATCTGTCATGGTTAGTGCAACATTGCCTGTAAGAAAATTTGCATACAGTGGCAAAAAAAGTTAGTTCTACATGCATAACAGCAATAACCTCAACCAAGCTCTTCCAGTAGCTGCTCATCAGACCTGCACAAGATCTTTACAGAACTGCTTCAGCTCAGACATTTTCTTCAGATGCCTGGTGGTTACAGCTCTGTTAAGGTTATTCCTCAGCATCTCAGTCAGGGTAAGATGCTCTGACTGGACCACTCCAAAGGGCAGATTTTGTCTTTTAGAAGCCATTCACTTACTTCATTGTTTCGGATTGTTGTCCTGATATCCCAGACTCTATACATATGTTGTGCTGCATGTTCTTCTCGAAGAGTTGAACTTTGATTTCATCAGTCCACAAGACATTTTCCCAGTAGCACGGTGGCATTTTAGCCAGTTATTTAGTTACTCTAGGTGTGTTAGCTCATGTTAGCTTACTACCCTCTGAACCCATTTCGAAGGCTCCTTAAAATATGGCAGAGACATATTTTAAGGAGCCTTCGAAATGGGTTCAGAGGGTAGTAAGCTAAACTTTCATTTCTATCCCAAGATATTGCACCAGTCATACAAATAATGTTTCAGGAAACAACACTGACACAGAGCCTAAGGATTACACTTTTAAAAGTCACTATTGTGTTTCAGTTTAGTTCAACAGCCAGTGGTACAACTGTTAAAACCAAGGGCCTTAAAACTTTTTATGAAAAGAAAGTTAGGTGTTGTCAGGGTTGCTAGGCAACATGATTGGCACTTTGTGATGCAACAGTAAGGACAGACATACAGTAGATGGTGACATGGTGTAAGTTCTCCATAGACTACACCATCTCAGGATGCAGTCCCTGAATTGGGACACAGCTTGATAGATGAGAGCCTGATGATGTCATAATGATGTCATCAGCATTACTGTAGTTCAGCTGTGGGAAACTTTATAAAGAGTTTGGTCTGGACCTGCTCTATTATATGTAAAGTGCCTTGAGGTAACTCTGTTATGCGTACAATATAAATAAAATAAATTTGAGTTTGAATTTAAATTTGGAGGTACAAGTCTAGAACAGAAAATTGGAGGTGTGGAGTGAAAGATGTGGGTGCTTACCAGTCAGGGTACCAGTGTTTTTGAGGCTTGACCGATTGGAGACTCCAGGAGAAATCACTGGAGTACTGAGTACTGGAGGTCAAGGGGAGTGCCCAGGGTCTTGAAATGCATTCTGCTCATGGTCTCCAAGGAGTCAACATGGTCGTATGGTCATGGCCTTCTCAAAAGCGGGGGTTTTTTGTAGTGTTCACTTTAAAAATATGTGATGGGCCCTTCTTTTTCTATTTTACTCCCTGCACAGAAAAATAACAAATGCAAAAACAATATAGGAAGAGAAGGGGCTTATAAAACCAGACAGAACAAGAAAACACAGCCTCCAGTCAAAACCTGAGGAAAGACTCACGCGAACACTCACATATGTACCTCTGATGCAACAGAGTAAGGTGACCAATACTGAGCTTCACTGCCAAGTGTAGAAACAACAGCATTGCAATGCATTTTGTGATAGTAAGTATGTGAATTTTTGTTATCGAAGCTAGACTATAAATAAATTAATCTGTTGATTGATTGTTAACTGTTCATGAAGTGATCTTGTAATCATTAGGACTTGTTGGGAAACACTCCATTAATCTGTTATGCAGATACCTATTTGGACCTTTCAATTGCCTGATGAAAGCTATCAGTTGGTTTAACATCAAGTTTCCCTCAAGGACATAAAGACTTGAATGACCTCACTGCTATTATACTCAGGATTTGTCCTTTAACTCCAACATAAAAGAAACTTCATGGACTGTTTTTTTTCACCCATGAAACTGTGAAAAACAGACACATCCTGTCTCTAAAAGAGAAACTGGTCTGTACTTTTGATACTTCTAGGCGTGATTATTGTATTCCCTTACCATGAAATCCAGAATAGAATTTAAAAATTCTTGTAGTCACTTATAAAAACAGGATACTCTGAACTCTGCATGCAGGCCTTAGTTATGTTGTAGGCGTAGACTACTGGGGGGCTGTGGGGGATCTCCCGTAATGCACCAAGCCCCTCTCACTTCCTCTCACTCTATATCATCTCACATCTATACTAACTCTTTTTCCTTTTCCTTCTTCCTTGCTCAGGGCTGAACACTGACATGGATGACCCATGTCTTCCTACGCAATGTTTATTTTGTGTGTATGTGTGTGGGGGGGACTTCAGCTGGGAATGCACACCAACCAAGAGGGTTTCAGGTCCCCATGGGTCTGGTTAAGTTAGGTTAAGGTAAAGTGTTTAGGTGTGATGCTTATGATTTGGTTTTTACATTATCTCATTTCAGTCTTTCTTAGACTCTAATTACTTAAATTTAACAAATTTTATACCCACACTACTGGAATTTAGCCTGTCTTCACCAGAATGTTATTTCTGACTGTGTGTAGGTTTAGTTTCAAAGCTTTGAGCTTTGGTTCCTAAAACCCTGGCTTTAGCCCTGTTTAGTCAGTTTGCAAATACCTTCTTAGAACAGGCTAGAGAGTCGCCATAGAGCAACATCACTACATCTGGATGTCTCCACATTCACAGAAACACAAGTACCAAGCACAGCAACAACAACTATGACAGAGTACATTGTCTCTGTAAGTGTTTTGCTTTGATTTCACGTCTATTAGTTTATTAAGTCTATTAAATTCTAGTTTATCTCCTTCTGTGGATTAAGCAGTAGATTCTACACTGGCCCTGTTTTATTTAAAATAGCTGTCTTGTTGCTCCTGATAATCCCACCCCTATCCCATGACTTGAGGAGTTCTTGGCTCTAGACCAGCAAGAATTGAGCAGGCAGAACTGCCTTGGTGGAGTGGGGGTATTATTAAATTGCCCCCTGCCAACTTCTGACCAGTTGTGCTGTACCCATGCAACATATCATCTTGTGTCTGGTATGTTGGTTTGTCTATAAGAAGAGATGTAGAGGTCAATTAAAACAATTGTTTGGTGCCTTTGATGAAATGAAAGTCACAGATGTTTTTAAAAACAGCTTTTCACATCATAAAGTTTTCATGTTACAACTAATTGCGTTTAGTGCTCCAGGGAACAAAAATAAAAAGCCTGCCGCCGTTTGTATGTGTTTGTGTGTTTGTGTGTGTGTGTTTCAGGGGTTAAGCGTGGATTTCTAGGTCTAAACATGGTGTTCTTGTTCTTACCAGCTCTTCCCTGCCATATTGCATCTGTATCCACAGTCAGAAGACTTCTGTCTGACTCTAAGAGATCTTTATTCTTGCTGCTCTAATATTACCTGAATGACATGTTTAACAAACACTGAAGCAAGCCTTACCTCTTAATATTCTCTAACCTCTAAAATAGCAGACTGCGCTAAAATGTATTTATATTACTCTGAGCAATAGACACACTATTAAATTACAAAATGTTGGATAGATCTTTGGTTAAATGTTGTATCGTAAAGGTATCACTGGTTAAATTCCAGTTGGTATTTGAGTCTGGAAGAACTGGCGAGGGACCATTGGTCAAGATCAACGTACAGGCCTGTACTTTGAGGTGAGGTTGATAATCTCCTTAGGAGAGTTCATCTTGGTGAATCAGGCCAAATTCTGTCAACAGCCCATCTACTGACCAATTACATCACTGACAAGACAGCGACCTCTAAAACAGAAGTTCTTTTTCTTAGATTTGGTCTCTGTTAAAAGAGTCCTGACAGAAATACATTTTGTTTGACTAGCTAGTCCTTTTTAGCGTTGCTGTTGTTTTCAGGATTGTTGTTCTCAGAGTTTGACTTATGCAATGATAAGAGGGGGTGACTTTTTCTGCAGGTGAAAGGGAACCCAGTGTTATGCTCCTGGCAGTATATACTATACTAATTTCCACCACTGTAATTACAATTACTACCATGACCCAACCAGGTAAAACTCCTGAGGGGTTTATTGTAGAAGCTAATATTAGGACAGTAAAAAGCTAACAAGGCCACCATAAACATACAACATGAACATGAATAAAATAAACTCTATATTGATGCTAAAACGTATCTGTACAACAACTAATCCTCTATTGTCTCACCGCTCATTCCCAAGTTCAAGTGTTTGGTTAAATTAAGATAACACTAGAATGAAAGTCCACACTATCACCTAGTAGTAGCTAAACTGTAGTTCTCAAGTTCAAAGTTAGACACTAGCTAGCATTAGTTAGTAAACTGCAACTTAAGGCAAAAGCTACAAACTTACTTAAGGCTAAAGTTAGCAAACATTAATGCTCAATAGATATTTGCCAATACTGTGACAATTTAGGTTCTGCATTTCAAGACTGACTGGGTTAAAAACTGTCACATTTCAGTGGCTCCCTCAGATGTGGCTGAGAAATGTGTCCTTCTTTTTCTGGGTAACAAAGACAGGTGGACCCCTTGCAACCCAAAATTCAAAATATATATAAGATCTCAAGAAGAGAAGCACACAAGTAATAAAAGTAAACAGTTTTTGTGAAAAAGGTTACATGTTGTTAAAGTTGCTAGGTGACAGTAGCTGTGCTTCACGATGCAGTAAGGGCAGGAACAGCTAGTGATGCAAAATTGAAGTGCCCCTGAAATAGAACACAGCTTTAAAAGATATTTGACAAAATCTAATACAGAAACCCTGCAGGTAAGAAAGTAAAGTGCATTAAACAATCTAGCTGGTTAGGTACTGCTTTTACATTTACAGTGTTTGTGTGATGCAGAGACTTGAGGAAGAGCCACTGGTGTTTTGTGGTAGACCAGATGCTGAACTAACCTTGGTTATTACCACCAACTGTTGTATTAATAGTACTACCGTCTGGTTCTGCTCCACCAGTTGTACCCTCTTACCAGGAGAGCTGAGATTTGACACGGTGATTTGTAGCTGGGGAACAACACATCAACTCACTGTAGCCTGTTCATTCCTTTAATAAGAATGGTTTATGTCAACATGTTAATGTGACATGGCTATGATATCCTGATGACAGTATGTGTCTAAATGCCTGGACTGATCATCAGGTCATTCCACTGCCACTCCCCAACAACAGTCAAAGCTGGACGACAGTTAACTAGCCCAGTGTCCACTTCCACTTTTTTAAAACAAAGAATTTAATTAAATATTTTTTTAATTTTAATATTTTGATATTTTCTAGCACCAAAAATCTTTACAATTCCATGTCATACAAAAGTTACATGTACAGTTACAGTAATGATATTTACATGAGTCATGTTTGAGTTTGAGCATGTATCAGCATCATCAGTAAATTACCATGGCAACCTCACATTATTCTTGATTGACTGTCAGTAATTCAGATGTTTCTGGAAACACTTAACTCAAAACATCTAAAAAGGTTTTGTGCTACCCCTCACACTGAAGAGTACCAGAGTCATCACCCTGTACCGCCCCTTAGCTCACTCTGCAGGGTCAAATACATCTTTGTGGGAATGATCAACAGTTATTTGAAAGTCGGAATGTGGATGTAATCACATAACATAAAACAACATCAATAATTCTCCTGTTGAATGGGACATAATGTAGAGTTTATTTACTATGTAAACATCTTCCATGGCAGTATCTGTTTTGTTTGTGTGAGTGTTGGTGATGGGAGGAATTGTGGGGGTTTTGGGGGTCCCGGTTGGCTCACTCTGGCAATTGATTTGGGGGTGACAATCTGAACTGAAAAATGGCGGTGGCACCTAGGGACCTGCAGAAGGACTTGCATATTTGTGAGGCAAACTGGGGCCCCTGATCTGACACCACATTGATGGGGATCCTGTGGAGGCAAAAAACGTTGATCGAACATGGATCAGGAGGTTGGCCATTTCAGCCGCAGAGGGCAGCTTGGGAAGGGGAGCATTGCAATGCAGCTTTTAAGAATTGGTCAATGATGGTGAGAATAGTGGTAGTTACCTTCTGAAGCAGGCAGAAGGTAACACCTAGGTTTGGTTGTGTGCACTGAGCCTCCTTCACCTGTGCTTCTATGTCCTGTGTAGTGGCAGCAGCAAAACAGGAGGCAGGGAGAATGGGGTCAGGAGTGGTGCTGCAGCACAGGGCATCAGGTTTAACATTCTGGGATTCTAGGTAAGGTTGAAGTTAGACCTATCAAGGAGTAGTGCCTACCAAGCCTGGTGGGGGTTCAGGCTGACTAGAGGTAGGAGAAATTTTTGGTCGGTCCAGACCAGGAATGGATGTTGTGCTCCCTCCAGCCAGTGTCTCCACACCTCTAGGGGTTAAAACCACAACCAGGATCTCCCAGTTCCCAACATCATAGTTCCACTCTGATGTAACATTCTGTCCCTTGGAGTGAATATCAGGTGTGATGTAATCACAGAATTTAATAATGTAATGTTTTGATAAATTTTCATGTGGATTCCTTGGGTGTCAGAGAAATACAGAAATACATATGATCCTGTTGTTTTGTATGCTCTCACATATTCTGGTCATGTCTGTTTGAAGTCAACTCAGGATCTCCAGTCTGGTTGTGGCTTCTCCTTAACCTTAACTGATAAAAAAAAAAAAAGCAGAAGTTTAATGCACTTTTAGGAAACACGTTGTCTAAGTCAGCACAGTCAACAGTTGGCCAAATCATCCTTTTACATTATTGTGTTCTTTACATTTTTGTGTTTTGGGAGGGTTAAATTTACAGTACATTTCTGACATCTAGACACTAATAATAAAGAAACCATTTAAATATTGACAACATTAACATAATTTCTGTTAAGAATTGATCTGTTAAGAATTACCTTCCTTCTTGCCATAAAATGAGGAAGCTGCAGACATTGAGTTCTCAGATGCATATCCCCACAGAGAATCTCAGGAGGTTAACAAAATCGGGAAGTCTGAGTGCAAGGTCAGGTAGACCACCATCTGCCTCTCTCTGTCTTGTTCCAGTATACTGACACTCATTTCTAGAAAACACTGAACCCATTAAAAGTACAAAGTGGGATTATTTAATTCCACTGGCATTTTCTTCTTGTTTGTGAAATGAACTTTTCTCTTAAGTTGACCTGACTTTTTATGTTGGATAAAATCTACTGTCAGAGTTTCTCTCGATTACAGTTATTTATAAAACCACACACAGCCTCTGTGGGTGTGTGTAGGTGTGAGTGTGTGTGTGTGTAAAGGAGAGCAACAAGAAAGAACGAGTCAGATCAGACAAGAGAAAGGGACTGGATTGTGTGCATGACTGAGCCATTTAATGTGTAACAGCCATAAAGTGTAAAATCTACTACAACAACTGCACCTCTGGAATGAAGTGTTCTGTCAGGATTAGCTTGGCTCAGCACAGAGACAGAGCTGTGGCTAACTTCTGATCAGCTATTTCCTGTGGTGAACAACAGAAAACTTCTGACACCACATACTAATACTAATGCTCATCTGAGCTGCACAGCTGAAACCTGAGGAGGTTCTCCACTGAGGTCAACATGAGTTTAAGTTATTAGGCATTTATAAATAATATTTTTATATATTACTTTTTATATAACTTTACATTAAAAGACAAAAGTGCTGCGCAGACTCTGTTCCATCCAGGAACTGAAACAGAGTCTGAAAGACTTTGAATCCTACATTTCCCATCATGCAATTTATATATGGTTCCAGCTCCAAAGACACTGGATCTTACAGCTGTGTTCCAATTCTGTGGCTGCATCATTTTTGGTCAACAGCTGTTCCTGCCCTTTCTATTGTTGCAAAAAACAGCTCTTGTTGTCTGATAACATGTAACTTTTTTTCACAAAACTTCAGGTTTTAAGGCCCTGGTTGTACCATTAACAGAAACAGGCATTGAAAAGTCTAATTATCCAGCTCTGTCTGTGTTTTTTGCTGCCATATTATTTTTATTACTGACACTCCATAAATCTTAAGATAGTTTGGGCAATTAAGGATCCACCTGAAGCCTGAAGGACCCTTCAAAATAGGACACCATTTTGGTGGTTCTCCAAAGACTCATTATACAGCTGACAATGAGCACTAATCAGGAAATGTGAACTGACCTTAATGACAAAAATGAAGACATTATGATTTACTTATTATAGTTCCTGTAGTGGTTTCGGGCTAAAAGGTACATTTTTAGTCCCAGTTAGTAACATGTTTGTAATGCTCTCATGCTGCACATGTAGAGCTTTACCAACCACAGGGACTAAAAGTTGGGATCTCTCAATATGAAATCTCCTTTCAAATAGTCACATGGAAACTACACAGACAGAGATCTGACAGAGTATGCTAGCTGTGAGAACAAATGCCAGTCTCTTCTACTGTCAAAGAAACCTTATTTTAACAATACACACACACACATACACACATTGATAGAGTACCTGCCTGACAGCCCACACATTCTCAGAAGAGGAATTTGAAATGTGGGAAGACTTGTGATGTTTCACAGCACAGACAGGCTTCACTCCAACAGGCTCCATCTGGACATTTAGCTCACAGTACAAGTTGAAGCAGCATAAATACAGTTGTAATGGTCAGTCTTAATCTTCATGCACAACATCCACCCAATCCAGTCAGTTTACTGCTGGAGTGACTTGCTGACTCAGTCTTGTTAGGGAGAATCAAGCCAGGCCACAAACAGAAAGAGCTGCAACTTTCTCATGTAAAACCACTGGATACTGTACACGGCCTGTATGTGTGTGTGTGTGTATGTGTGCGTGCGCACGCACGATTATGTGTCTGTGTGTAAGAGTTTGTACACATGGAATAGCTTTTTCTGCCGAGTCAGTGCTGTTCTCGAGCATGCAATTGATTGTGCTGTGGCTTTGCAGCCAAAAGCAGTTAAAAATACCCAACCCAACCAAATGAGGTGCAATTTGTTTGTTTCTCTTCAAGCCTGTAAAGTGGAACCATGTGAAGCAGAGACTTATATCTCCTGAAGGCTGTTTTCTTTCTTGTCTTCTTTGAAAATAATTGGAAATCTTGATATTCTAGTTACCACATTTCAAACATAATTACAAGTTGTGGGCATTGTTTTCTTGTCTGATGTGGTCCCATGTCTTTTTTTTCTCTGGTATAAAAAGGCTAAACAAGCATGAATACTTTCTGTTTTTTCTGTCTTTGTCCTAATTTGTTTCTAAACTACCCTTTTATTAAAGCACTGTAGGCCAGGAACATTAAAGCAAGCTCCAAATTCAACTGAATTTTTTAGCAGAAAGAGACAACCATTTCCCACCGTCTTCTGGGTAGACAATAACTGCAGTCTCAACAGTAAGTCATTCTCAGACCACATGGCCTTGTTCTCAAGAACCAGAGGTGATGAGAGGTAGTCTGGACTCCTCCTGGCCGTATCTTAGACAACGCCCCTGTAGTGACAATGTGGTGAGGTAGTGGAGATGAAGCCCTGCAGTCTTGAAAATCTATAAATCACAAAGTTAGAAAGTGTGATCACAGGTTGACGTCTTCTCTCCTCTGCTGGCCTCATTTCACCACAGGGAGAAACAGTAGAGGAAGCTGGCTCCTGTTTGATCAAACCATCATCAAATATCAGTTTACAGTTGTTCTCGTGTCAGAACAAGGGGAGGCTCAGTGGGACCCTCAGGTGAGCCAGATCAGGGTTTGATTTACATACAGTATATAAGCTGATTTATGGCTACACTACTGCTAGTTCAACTCCATAACTATCAGATGTAATATGAATTTTATAAGTGTAGAAATGTTTTATAGGCAGGATTAAAAATGTTTAAAAGTATGAATACTTAAACATCCTAATATGAATTCAATGGTTCAGTTTATATGTGAAAAAGTAAAGAAGAAAGAAGGAAGTGTTTCTACATCAAATCCTCTATCGGTAAATCACATCACTATACAGGGTCATTCAGGCCTGCAAGCCTTTCTGGTAACACCCTGGATGTGCCTGAACAAACCTCAAAGACACAGGAAGAAAATGCTGACTCAGAAGTGACAGGAAGAGATTACACACACATTCTGTTGCGTGTTGTGTTATCAATCATTCATTCAGTGGTTAGGCACAGAGGTGTAGTGCTCTCTGTTCTAGTGTGGACCGATGGCACACAAGCATATGTGCGCACACGGCTAGTTTCAATGGTTATGTAACCACTGTTGCTAAAGTGACAAGTTTACACATATCAATTAATTATGATCACAATGAGATGTCAGACTTTATGAACAGTTTGATCACACTGAGAATATGACAAACATCAAGCTCAGTAACATGAGACAATATCATGATGTAGTAGGTTGTCATCAGTGTGTGTCATCGTGAATGAATTTACTTGTGTCTAGCTAATGAAACCACATTGAGAGGAGAAGCTGTAATGCAGGTCATGCTTAGCAAACACACTAGACTATGAAAACATAGCTAAGTTAACAGGCTTGGTTATAAATATGTAGCTAAGCTAACAGGCTAGGCTATGAATATGTTGCTAAGCTAGCTTTCATCTCCAGCAGCTTAGTGGAAGCAGTAAAAGCTGCCAGAGCTTAACAGGCTGACTTTGTTATATTTCTGTCTATACCACCAGGTCATGTGAACAGTGAAAATTAAGCTAAGCTAATTAAGTTTTTTTTCTTGCATAGAGACTTTATTCAAATATTCTGCTTTTGCAACTTTGGTTGATCATGTTACTGTTTACCTTATGACTAGTGGTTTAAATAGGATGCTTCGATTGCTGAGACTGTGGTCTAACAGAGAAAGAGAGAGAATGGGGGAGGCAGAGAAAGTGTGTGTGTGTGTGTGTGTGTGTGTGTTTTGGGGGGAGGGACACAGTCAACAGCCAAAAACACTTAGCTATAAAAGGGATAATTTCTTTGTTTCTGCTTCATGCTGACTGCACTGCCTGGAAATCCCAAACAATTTCACAAGGCATTTAAGAGCCACGAACATGCTAACTAGAAAACCAAATAAATTGCCTCAGCTCCAAACAATCACTGTTTCAAGACTTTCAGATTCTTTCTTATGACCTCACCTCTCAACCTTTTCAAACCACACACTTTGTGTTGAATGAACTCTTCACTGTTCTTTACTGTTCTCCTCCATGTTTGTCCTCTGTCACTAAGGATTTGAAGACTATACTTCCAGAAGAACTACTGCACTATGTGAGTAGACCAATTTTGAAGGCTCCTTCATATTCAGATTCATTGTGGCTGGAAATAAAAATACTATAGCAGCAAAAAACACCAACAGAGAGCTTGAGGATTACATGTTTAAATGTAAGGGTTTCAGCTAACAGTACAATCTGGGACTTAAAATCCTCTGTAGGTCAGACTGTCTAATCGTAGAACTGTTAAAACCAAGGGACTTAAAACCTGAGGTTTTTTTAAGTAGGTTGTATGTTGTAAGTTGTTGTCAAGGTTGCTTTGCAACAGGAGCCATGGCTTGAGGATAATGCAGCAGCTGATGACACAAAGCAAAAAACTTCGTGGACTAGACTGTTTCATCACTGTCTTCAATTCGGGCTTTGCAGTTTACAATGGCCAGGAAGAATATCTGTTTATAAATTGGCTTTGGCATTTTCAAAGATGTGAGAGCTGGTAGAAGTAGTCTCTGCAGCCGTATGGTCATTTACTGGTGGTTTTGTTGAGGAAAATGAAATTTGGCCTTGTCAGACCTCGGTTGATATTCCCCACACCTACACAGACAGATCTAGTTCTCCACATTTCCTCAAGCCCCCTATGGAGCCACCACAGAGAATGTCCAGAGACAAGACAAAAAATGAATGCTAGTAAAAGCTGCAAAATAAACTACTTATTCTCTAATGATTTGATAATGATATATGTCTCACTGGCGAGTCAGTTGATTTTCATGGGGCTTCACTGGCGCAGCCTACAGAACGTCACTTGGTTAGAGGTGCCTATGCAGCAAATCAGCTGGCACAGCCATCATACCCCATTATACCCCATGGTCCGTTGCCGGACTTCAGTAAAGTGCAACCACTGCAGCTAATTGGTTTGGATTACACCCATTTGCAACCAAAGAGCCTGTCAGGTTTGGTTCCAAAGGGTTTCCTGCAGCTGTTCATACAGCACTTGAGATGTGCACGCCATGGCCCAGATGGCATTGCATCTCCTGCTGCTGCCTGCAAGCCAGCACCAGATGACCTATACCAACATGTTGAATGTCTCTGGCAGTGCTTGGCTTTGATCATCCTTGAAGCACATACAAAGACGGTGACACTATTCAGTATGCCATGCCTTTACTCCATGCTGAGGGCATGCCACCACTAAAAGCTACCCCTGAAGTATTTATGACAATGCTATGCAGCGCAGAGCAATGATTGATAAAGGACCCAGCCCTGGCCAACAAGTACAAAGCAGAGATTCAAAAACTAATCAGTGGAGGAGGTGTCACCAAGCTCAGCACAGATGAGTTGAATGCTTCAAATGAGTCATGGTTCATTCCCCATCACCTCGTCCATTACAATGGCAAGGCCCATCTAGTTTTCGACTGTTCTTTTGTCTAGATAAGTCCCTAGATAAGTCCTTAATGAGCAACTCCTCCCAGGTCCAACCCTTGGACCATCGTTCATTGGTGCCCTCCTACATTTTTGGCAGTATGCTGTTGCTATCAGTGGAGACTTTCGGGCAATGTTCCATCACATTTGTCTCTTACCTTTGTTGACACTCATCTGGAGAAACCTGTGAATAGAGGAGCAACCTGATGTCCAATAGTTTGTCTTGCTACTTGGCCCGTGCTGTGCAACATTTCCACTACAAAGGCACATCAAGGGCCATA
This sequence comes from Rachycentron canadum, assembly GCA_038496675.1. Lineage (NCBI taxonomy): Eukaryota > Metazoa > Chordata > Actinopteri > Carangiformes > Rachycentridae > Rachycentron > Rachycentron canadum. The sequence goes on from CM076665.1 coordinate 550,863, forward strand.
AGGAGAGCAATGAGGACATCCTGCAGATCATAGAGCAGTCTTTCTATGTAAACTTTCTTCAGAGCCTTTCAACACCTGCACATGCCAAACCCAAGTCTGCCAAACAAGGTGAAACAGTGTCAAGCCTCAGGAGGTCTTGAGATCTGGCAGTAGGCGAGCAATTTCCCAGCTGTTGTCTCCCATTTGCCCTCCTCTGCCAACAGAGAACAACAGAGAAATACACCATATATAGAAAATGTTTGCCCATCAATATGATCTTTTTAGAATCAGTATTCCATATACAACGCGATTGTATTGTGTCCAGCTGCCTGCCATTCCAGACAATGGTGATGCCACTCAAGGAACTTCTGTAGCAGAAAGAAAGAAAGTTACCTGGTAATGTTACTGTTACCAGTAATGTTAGCTGCAACTGGCACAAGTTGAGCTAATGCCATACCACTGGCTGTATTGAGCTGCATGTATTTACATGTGTATGATTTGAATGCCAGGGAAGCTGTTATATATTCGTAATGAGACATTATAGGGGTGTTTAATATGTACAAAGGAAGTCATTATTGAGATGTTTTGTTCTGTTATTTTTTTATTTTTTTTTTTTACAGATACCAGTCCCTATTACCCTTTCTTGTTTATCCATTCGACATTACCATTACAACATAAACCATTCCCTGTGTCTGTGTCTGTTCTCTGAAGGGAGTAGCTAATGTAGATAAAGAGGTCCCAGCATTATACCTCACAGCTATATAACCCCCAATACTTACAGTGGCCTTTTTCCTGACTTTGATTGAGAAAACTGGTGTACAATATCTTCAAAAGCAAGATCACTAACAATTTCACGTTCAATGGCCAGGAGACTTTCTCTATAAAACATTTAAGGTGATGCAGTCACAGTATGAGAAGATTGGCAGGTCAGACATGGTGGTTCTTTTGTTGGAGAATATGAGGTCTGAAAAATAAGCAGTACGTGCAGCCTTCATAATGTGACGGCTAACACTAACCCTTACCCCTAAACTGCATTTCTAAAGGACAGGCACTTCAAGTCTTGGATGAACATGAAACTCCTTGTTGAATCATCAGCACTAAAGATGAAACATTGTGTTTCAGTTTGCTTGAAAAGCCTAACAAGGTGCATCTGTGTCACTTCAAATTCATTTTTTTTTCAACTCACTTCAATGCTGTTATTGCTGGAATACATCTGAGAATATTAAACACATTAGCTTAACATTCGCTTTGGTAGGTTTTCCATCAACATTCAGTCTCTTGGTTTGTGTTTCAGGACATAAATGGTCTCATTTGCTCAAAGATAACACTACTTATGGAGGGCCAGAAGATTTTACCACCATAAGTGCTCCTGTCCCCTCTCATGTAAAGTGTTCAGCTGGCAGCCTCTGCTCATCATTTCTCTGCAGACAACTCAGTCTACACTGACTACAGCTCACAATGTGACAAGCCACTTACAGCAAAAAACAGTGATTTCTGACACTCACTGAGACATTCAGCAGACCTGCCCATCAGTCTGACATCAGAGCTCAACGCTGGTCAATAGACTGTAACTGTTAGTCAGTCTGTTTACATATGTAGTCTCAACAGACAGCTATCCAGATTGAATATTTTCCACCAGACATCTCCTGGGCCCTGAGTACTGACAGCCAATGTCACCACAGTGAGCAAAGGAAAAAGGGTGATTTGGCCCTTAAAGGTCTATATACTTTAAAGGTAGAGCTCCATGTGATCTATTTATATTATGAAGCAGGTCCATATTAAAACTGTGAAAGTATCAAAGTGCTCAGTCCACAAAGAAATGCACATAGCCTGTAAAAACTTCAAAAACTGAGCCTTCAAACAAGCCTTCAGGACTTCTGACTTTGTGATGTCACAACAGAGCAATCACGGCCCTCTGCCATGCCCCAAGCCCTGCCCAACAGGACCCACCATCCTACCTTACAAGATTTGGTTTCTCTGAGGGTTCTCTGAGCTGTATCTTATTTAGGCTCAGTCTCTCCTCTGATTGGCTGACTGACCTATTGTTACTAGAGCTCCAAAGAGAAGCCTGAGAGAGGAGATGTAAAACTACACTGAGATGTTTTTTGGTTCTTAAAACCAAAAATATATTAACCAGTAAAAGACTGGTTGTCTCTGGGAGGTTAGGTTGAGGGGTCAACCCTGGCAGTCAGCCATGTCCCAGTGTGTGTTTTCTCCTTTTAAGAATATCTTTCATTGTGTCGGCCTCATGTCTACCTGACTTTATGCCCAATGTCCAACATCTGCTTGTCCCGTTCTGCTGACACCAAACAAAAAATTGTTTTTATCATCAGGGAGACATTGTGTTTCATGTTCTGCTTCAAAGAATCTGTCCCATATCTTCCCTGGAGCTCTGGACACATTTTGAAGACACCTGCTATTCTTTAAATGGTTTCATTGTGCAAAGCAGTGGAGCAGAAAATCAGAGAGGATGGTGTACCTGTTTGCCTATTTACATGCTTGTGTCGTACCTGCTGCTGAATGATCACATGAACCACCTGAACCATTGTCATAGACGAGATTCCCTTTCTAAATGGTTTGATGTGATATTATGAGTCAGTGTTTGTGCTGCAGCCAACTGAAACCACAAGAAATGGTATGTTCCTGTTTCTAGTGTGTTGGTCTTTCTAGTGTGATCCCAGTACAGTGTCGCACTATAAATACACTGTTCCACCCAGTCTGCATCAACACAAACTCCAGCTATACCAGCTAGGCGCAAGCAGGTGTTTATTGGAGTCAAGACATTACCAATAAGGCACAAATGTGAACCTGAGTAAAACAACATCAAGGCTGCGTCAGTGGTATGGCTGAGTGTTTGTCTGTGGTAACTGAGGTGGCAGAATGTAGGAGGCCCTCCAATCCACCCAACGCCCTTGACAACAGTTATGTCCCTGATAGATGTTTGAGCCTCCTGCCAAGTGCAGCCCTGTATTTCATGAGGAGTGGTGAAGTTGGCTTTATTTGAACCACATAAATATTTCACCAGAGCCTCAATAAAGGCTGGAGCTGGCGGATCTGTCTCTTTTTCCATCATGTTTTTTTAAAACAGACAGAAAATGTTGCAATACTTTTCTTTCAAGATGAAAACAGTAAGCTATCACCAAATAAACACCGATCAGCCATAACATTATGACCACCTGCCTAATAATCTATCAGTCCCCCTTGCCCTGACCTGTCGAGGCATTGACTCCACTAGACCTCTGAAGGTGAGCTTTGGTATCTGGACCAAGACCCCATCATCCACATGTTGTAAAAGAAAACCTGATACATCAGACCAGACCACCTTTTTAATTGCTCCATGGTCCAGTTCTGATGCTCATGTGTCCATTGCAGGAGCTTCTGGTGGTGGACAGGGGTCAGCATGGACACCCTGACTGGTCTGAGGCTACACAGCCCCATACACAACAAACTGTGATGCTTTATGTGTTCTAACACCTTTCTATCAGAACCAGCATGAACTTCTTCAGTAGTTTGAGCTCCAGTAGCTCTTCTTTTGGATCAGACCACACAGTCCAGCCTTCACTCCCCACCACCATCAATGAGCCTTGACCACTGACCCTGTCTGTGGTCGAGTGGTTTTCCTTCCTTGGACCACTTCTGGTAGGTAATGACCACTGCAGCCCAGGAACATCCCACAGAGCTGCAGTGTTGGAGATGCTCTGACTCAGTCGTCACATCAAGGCAAGGCAAGGCAATTTTATTTGTAGAGCCCATTTTTACAAACAGTTTGTCTCAAACGGCTTTACATAGCATCATAGCATCATCTGCCCTTAGACCCTCACATCAACTGAGAAAAAACTCAAAACAAAAAACCCTTTTAACAGGGAAAAAAAAGAGAAACCTCATGGTGAGCAACAGAGGAGGGATCCCTCACCCAGGACAGGAAGACGGGCAATAGATGTTGTATACAGACAAGAAAACAGGTAACAATACAGAATATGCACAGCATGGAAATGGTGTGCAGGAGTTAATGAAGGCAGTTTTTGGTGGAAGGCAGGGAGAGTCAGGCAGCTTAATGGGAGTAATGGGTGGTAGACTGGTTCCTGGGAAGGGAGGGCAGGTCGGTTTAACAGCAGGGGGAAAAGGGGAAGGGGTGATGCAGGGGTGGATGGTGGAGAGAGATGGAGCTTCAGTGGATCTGTGGAAACACAAATAGAGAGAGAGGGAGACACCAAGGCCAAACTACAAGGTGCAGCAGATAATGAAAATGATAATTCAAAGTGTGGGAGAGGAGAGGAGAGAGCTCCATGTAACCTGATGTATCCCCCAGCAGACCAAGCCTATAGCAGCATAGCTATAAAATGGTTCAGAGCTACCTGAACCGGCCCGAACTAAAAGCTCTGTCGTAGAGGAAGGTTTTAAGCCTAGTCTTAAATGTAGTGAGAGTGTCTGCCTCTCTGACCCATGGAGAGAGTTGGTTCCACAGTAAAGGAGATAACTGAAGGCTCTACCTCCCAGTCTGTTTTTAAAGATACTGGGAGTCACTAACAGACCTGCATTCTGGGAGCGAAGTGCTCTGTTAGGATAATAAGAGACTATGAGGTCTTTCAAATAGGATGGAGCTTTGTCATTAAGGGCTTTAAGTCAGCAGAAGGATTTTGAAGTCTACTCGATATCCTACAGGGAGCCAATGGAGAGAAACTAAAGTGGGAGAGATGTGTTATCCTTTACTAACTCCTGTCAATATCCTTGCTGCAGCGTTCTGGACTAACTGCAGACTCTTTAGAGAGTTTTTCGGACATCCTGACAACAGAGAGTTACAGTAGTCCAGCCTAGAGGACAAATGCATGGACTAGTTTCTCAGCATCACTCTAAGAGGATATTCCTAATCTTGGCTATGATAAAAAAGAGATTAGTAATAGATTAGTAATCTGCGAAGAAAAGGTGTCCCTGAGATGTTTAGGTCCAAACACAATGACCTCTGTTTTGTCTGAGTTTAGTAGAAGGAAGTTAGAGGACATCCAGGATTTGATGTCGTTTAGGCAGTCTTGCAGATTGATGAGGTGGCTTTTATCGTCTGGTTCTATCGATAAGTAGAGCTGGGTATCATCTGCATAGTAATGGAAGTTGATCGCGTGTTTCTGGATTATAGCGCCTAATGGGAGTATGTAGAGAATGAAAAGAATTGGCCCTAAAACTGAGCCCTGTGGTACGCCATTCGTAACTCTGTTGCACTCTGAATAGTCATTGTTAACATTAACAAACTGAAACCTGTCGGATAAGTATGATTTAAACCATTTTAGGGCAGAGCCTTTAATACCGATTTCATGGTCTAGTCTCTGCAGCAGAATGCTGTGGTCAATGGTGTCAAATGCAGCACTGAGGTCCAGAAGTACAAGTATAGAGACAAGATCTCTATCAGAAGCTATAAGAAGATCGTTAGAGACTTTTATCAGTGCTGTTTCAGGGCTATGGTGTTCTCTGAATCCAGATTGGAAAGCTTCAAACAGTTCATTACTGTGCAGGTGCTCATGTAGCTGCTTTAGAACCACCTTCTCAAGGATCTTGGAGATATAGGGAAGGTTGGATATGGGCCTATAATTTACTAACACACCTGGATCTAGAGAAGGATTTTTAAGTAAGCGATTAATAACGGCCACCTTAAAGTCCTGTGGCACATAACCTGTGACTAAGGAAAGATTAATCTGGTTCCGTATAGAGGTGTTAACTAAGGGGAAGACATCCTTGAGCAGTCTTGTTGGGACTGGATCAAGTGGACATGTGGCTGATTTAGAAGAGGTAATTGCAGAAGTTAAGTCTGACAGGTCAATGGGGGAGAAGCTGTCAAGGTATGCATCAAGTCTGGGAGATGCTTCTATAGGCACTACAATCTGTGGTCTATCATTGGAAATCCTTGCTCTAATATTTCCAATCTTTTCAGTAAAGAAATTTAGGAAATCATTGCTGCTGAGTAAAGTAAAGCATAATTTGTTAAGGTAAATTCAAATGTTATTAAAGAATGGAATCATCACAGTTTGGTCCTTGTCAAAGTGACTCACATTCCCCCACTTTTTTCCTGCTTCAACACATCAATTTCAGGACTAAATGTTCAGCTGCTGCCTGATATATCCACCATTGACAGGAGCCATGGTAACCAGGTAATAATGTTATTGACTCCACCTGTCAGGGGTCATAATGTTATGGCTGATCACCGTATATGATCATTAAAATAATTTTGCACACTGTTGCAACATTTCAGTGCTGAACCTTCATCAGGCAACAATAAGGAGTTCCCTTCACCCTGTATGAGATAAATACCAGAAGTCAATTCACTAACTAATGTTAATTATATGTTATGGATTAGAATTAATGTTTCATATTAAACAGGTAGAATAATATAAAAAGGAATGCTTCAAGTAGTACTCATACAAAGATCCATGCTCACATGTTACAGGTTACATTTGTAGATTAGGGATCATTATGAATGAATAGGTGTCATTATGAAAAGACACTATCATCCATCTCTTATCTATACCGCTTATTTGTGCAAGGTCTCAGGTGACTGGAGTCAATCCCAGCTGACATTGGGCGAGGGTGGGGTACACACTGGACTGGTCATAAAGAGACAAACAACCATTCACACCTACAGGTAATTTAGAGTCACCAAATAACCTAAACCTGGATGTCTTTGAACTGTGAGAGGAAGTTGGAGAACCTGGATGGGAACCCATTACAAACCACTACAATGCCGTGCCGTCAAGACAGTATCAATACATAAATATCATAAGCAAATAAATAAATATAATCTCACAAATTTGCAAAAATATTCAGGTTTATTTGTTGATCAAATACACCTCCATCAGATCCTTTTAAAAAGACCCTCAGGCCCCAGAAAGATCCCTTCAGTCAAGGACTGCACATGTTCATCAGGTTGGATGGTATAACATAAATATGATATGATATATAACTGTGGCTCTGCATCTTTTGCCTTCTGTTGATCTGTGGTCAGACAGGTGGCAGATGTGTGTTCTACAGAGCATTCATCAAAAGTTAGAAGTCATTACTTAAAAAAAGTAAATTACATTTTCAACAGGGTAAGTAACAGAGGTCTCCTCCTCTCACAACAAACAGAGCAGCTGATTCTAGTGGCTGGAGCTGAGCTGTCTAACATTTACTTAGCTTATTTCTACACATACAGATACAGATACACAGCTGAAAACCACCAAGGTTGAAAAAGGGAATCTAACACATGTGACTTCAAACTCAGCTTCTGTCAGACAAGCACAACACTGACATATGAGCAAAGAGGATATGACGTCACTGACAGGTGATCAATGAAACAGAGCGTTACCAAGATTAAAATCATAGGAACAACACATAGAACAACGGTCTAGTCATTTTTAGATATTGTAATGAGGACCAAACTTTAAAGAAGCCAACAAGATACTGGCAGGTTAGTTTATCTGCTGTCTGAGCCATGACTCATATGTTAACTGAATTTGCTTCTAAACTGAAACAGAACAGGGACTTTTTCATGAATTGTACAAAGAGCTGGTGGGACCTAATCCTGAAACAGAATTAGGGTCGGACTTAAGGAAGAACTGATAGCTCATCTCTTAGTCCAACATTGAGATCAGGCAAATTGAAGGAAATTGCGGTGGACGCAAACTCAAGGATCTGGAGACTCTGCAGTCAAACACACAACCAGCTGGAAACGTAGGCATAATGGAAGCATAAGGAGCCCATGAATTATATCACCCTGTTTCACAGTGTGAGTTCACTGGCTGCTTGTGTACACACTAACAGGATGCTTCATAATGAAGAACATTAATAATGAATAGCTGAATTAATAGGTAACAACAAGGCAAATGGAATACATACTTCTGGGCTGGAAGGGTGTCTGTTTTAAACCTCCATAAAAACATCCAGAGTTTGGCATGTAGTTCAATTACAGAGGCACAGCAGCCAAGGGGAGGGTGAAGGAACTGAGGAGGAGGATGGGAAAAGTGAGGAGGAAAATAAATTTGCTCTGTAAGAGAGGAGGAAATCTTGAACCTTCGCATGAAGTAGGAACCTGAAAATTTTATTTTCTTTACACCATTTCATGTCACCCGCTAACTGAACATTAAAAACACACAGATGTATTGTGCTATTAAATAAGTAAGTCCATAAAAACGACACAGCAACATTAATCCTCTCCCTTTAATTTTAAAACAAAACCAGCTCCATCCAAACTAAAACACCTGAAAACACAGATCACATAACCATTCACATAAACTGGGCATGTGCTAGTCAGTGTAAACAGGAAGCAGTTACAGGAACAGTGAGGACTGTTGTTGCCTTCAAGTACAGAATTTAACTGCACAACATCTGCTACAGAGACCATAAGGTCAGTAACACTTTAATTCATCATCCATATTGTTTCACCATTGGGAGTCCAGACTGATAAGACCCAATCAGGAAGAAACTGTGGGGGTCTACATCATTGTTTAACCACTCTGGAGTTTTCAAAATAAAACAGGTCCAGCAGAGTTTCTGAAACTCTGTTTTAGGGGCTGGAAAAATGTGAATGGAGGAGGCCACATAAAAGGAGTTTGAAAATAAAATATAGAAGAAGAGATTATTTTAGAGTTGTAGAGTGGGCAGATCCTTAGATTAATACATACATGTATGTACAGGTGCTCTGGGTCTTCTACCAGTCAGACCTGGAGAGCCTCCACAGGGAGGCAACCAAGCACTTTCAGTGCGAAGACTCCTTCCAGACTCCTTCTCTCCACACTGCAAAGGAAACTCATGTCAGACAGTTGGATTGTCTCATACCTCTGGTCATTAATGAAGTTTCAGGAGCTCAGGTAGAGGCTGGAGCGCTGGTAGAAGCAGAGCTCTGCCTCCAGACTCAGCTTCCTCTTGACTGTAACAGTCTGCTACAACTCCCACTTCACTGAAGCCCGATTCAGTATGTTTGTGTGAATGGAGAGAAGTCAGGAACTGGGAGAGGTGAATCATTCATTCATTTTCCATAGAGCCAACCTACCCTGCATACTGAATTTGCTTCCAGAAACTCACACATGAAAAAATGAAAGCAAACTCAAGAGTTAAATCTTCTCATGAATATTTTGTGACTTTGGAGACGTGTGTGTTTGTGCCTCATCTCAAGTCTGTTTGTGTTTAGAATCTGAA